>CM035845.1:89177405-89584905 GCA_020510985.1 Pholidichthys leucotaenia
CCCCTGGAGAAAAAAAATCGGCAAATAACTCTCTCATTTGGGACAGAACGTATCCCAGCGTTTGGGCGAGGATATGTCGGCGAAGCCTAAGGCTGGAAAACCAGGAAAAGGAAAAAGCGAGCCGCCGAAACAGTCCAAATTAACGGACTTTCAGGTCTGTGACGCAGCAAACAGGGCTCCATATATGGCGGAGGAGGCTGGCAACGCTGCGATTTCTGCGGGGAATGGCGCAGATGCGCTGATGGCTGCCATGAGTTCAATGAGAGCGGACTTTTCCTCTAGATTTGATGGGATTATGACAGCGTTGGAAGGAATAAGAAAGGAATTGGGTGACTGTGTAGAACGAACGGCGCAGATGGAGCTCCGTCTCGCTAGTGCTGAAGATGACGTCACCCGTCTTCAATTAAAGGTGCGCACTTTGGAAAAAAAAAATAAATCTCTGGAAGATAATATTTTGGATTTGGAATCTCGGTCGAGACAGAATAATTTGAGGCTGGTGGGTCTTCCAGAGGAATCAGAAGGTCGGGACGTATGTTCCTTTCTGGAAAAGTGGATTCCGGAGGTGCTGGGCAGCGAGGAGTTGCAATCAGCAGTGGTTCTGGAAAAAGCACATCGCATTGGCCCACGGAGAGATAAGGGACCGCCGAGGACCTTAATTATGAAGTTTCTTAGCAACAGAGACAGGATGAAGATCTTCAACGCTGCACGAGCTAAAAAAGGAGAGATTAAACACCAGGACCAGCAGGTGCGGTTCTACCCAGATTTGGCCACAGGAATCCAGCAATTGAGGAAGCAGTTTGATCCCGTACGTAAGGAGCTGCGCAACCTTGGGATTCGTCATGGTGTAATCTATCCTGCGAGACTGCTGACCACGTATGAGGGCAGAACCCACATCTTCAAGACCCCAGAGGAGGCGCAGGAGTTCATCAAGAAGATCAAAGAAGAAGAAGAGACTGGTGGGAGCTAAGCATGAACAAAATATAAGGTAGAATAATTAAGCATTTGCACAGGCATCTGACTGACTTGAAGTAAATAGTAAGTTTACAAAATATAGATTGTATTATATATTAAAAAAAAACAAAACAAAAACAAAACAAACAAACAAACAAAAAAACTATGATGTACAAAGTTGTTAAAAATTTTGGAGTTAAGTTGGAAAACTACAGAGGAGAGTTAATGTTACGTCATTAAAAGCAGTAGAGTTAGGGTGATTGGGAGGATGAAGAAGGAGTGGCTTAGGCTGTTCCCCGTGGGTGTGGAACGGTCGATGGCTATATCGGGAGACAGAATTTTTCTTTTGATTTTGGGGGGTTTGCCACAAGTGTGGGAAGGGGAAATTTGTTTGTGTGTAGTTTGTAGGATGAATGTTCAACCACTCATGTTTTTGCTTCTCTGTATGAGCATGTTTACACTGCAAGGTAATCCCAAACTCTCTATTGATCATGGACCAAAGTGTTAATCTTAATTTAACTTCATGGAATTGCAGAGGTCTACAAAATTTAAAAAAACTTAAACAAGTTATGAATAAAATAAAGGACATGGGTTCAAGAATTGTGTTTTTACAAGAAACTCATCTGATAGAGGAGGATGTTAAAAGAATTAGGAGTAGATGGCAGGGAAGTGTATTCACCTCTTCATTTTCATCCCGAGCCAGGGGAGTTATGACTCTCATACATAAATCAGTTCCTTTTCAAGTGAAAAATGTAATTGGAGACAAATTTGGAAGATATGTAATCATTCAAGGTTCTTTGCTATTAGAAAATATAAATCTTGTGAACTTATATGGTCCCAATATAGATGATCAGAAGTTCTTTGCTAATTTATTTCTCATCTTATCATCACTTACAGGGCAACATATAATAGCAGGGGATTTTAATTGTACATTGAATCCAGGTGTGGATAGATCAACAGGACTGGATTGTACGCACATTGGATGTAGGATGACTATTAATCATTTTATGAAAGAATTGAGATTGTTAGATATATGGAGAGAAATGAAACCACAAGTTAAAGCCTATTCTTGTTATTCCAGTACCTACAAGACATTCTCACGTATTGATTATTTTTTGATTTCCACAGAATTAAGGTCCAAGATTCAAAACTGCTTTTATGATAACATCGTGATCTCTGATCATGCACCCTGTTGTCTAATATATGTAGATAAAAAATTGACAAAGGAATCAGGTAGATGGCAATTTCAGCATAAATGGCTTCAGGATGAGGAATTTGTCAAGTATATAGAAAAACAGATAGACGAGTTCTTTGACATCAATACTACACAAACATCAGCATGTGTAAAGTGGGAGGCTTTCAAAGCTTTTATTAGGGGGCATATTATTAGTTATACAGGATCAAAATCTAAGAAGACTCGAGAGGAGAGAGCTAAATTGGAACATAAAATAAAAAATCTTCAGGAAAAAGTGTATGCAGGAAGTGACCCAAGGTTGGAGAATGAATTACTGATTTTGAGAGCTGAATACGACAAAAAATCAGCGAATAGAGCTGCCTCGAGTCTTCTAAGATTGAAACAATCTTTTTATGAACAAGGTGAAAAATCAGGAAAATTATTAGCATGGCAGATTAAACAATTGGAAATTAAAACACCAATTACCAGTATTATAAGTAACGGACAGGTAGTTATAGATCCTTTAGAAATTAATAGAGCCTTTAGAGATTACTATGAAAAATTATATGATACCAAAAATGAACCTGATTTAACAAAACTAAATGGGTTTTTGAACGAACTATCTATACCGTGTATTCCAAATGAAAACAGGGAGATATTGGAGTCTAAAATTAGTCAAGAAGAAGTTGGGCTAGCCATTGATAATATGAAATCAGGAAAAAGTGCAGGACCAGATGGTCTTCCAGTTGACCTTTATAAAAAATTTAAGAATAAATTAATAAAACCTTTTTTGGAAATGGTTTTAGAAGCATTTCAAAATAATAATTTACCATCATACATAAATAATGCCTTAATTATACTGCTGCCAAAACCAGGTAAGCCCTCTAATAAATGTGAAAATATGAGACCAATAAGCCTATTAAACGCCGACCTTAAGATAATCTGTAAAATTTTAGCAAGACGAATACAAGAAATTTTACCAAATATTATTAATCGAGATCAGAATGGCTTTATAAAGGGTAGACAAGGCTTCCATAATGTAAGAAGACTATTTAATATTATCTATTTTAATAAAGAAGCACCGGATACAGCTCTCCTATCATTGGACGCCGAAAAGGCCTTTGATAGAGTTGAATGGCCCTTTCTTTTTGAAGTCCTACAAAGGTTTGGACTTGGAAATAATTTCATAAAATGGGTTCAAATAATATACAATAATGCTACAGCAGAAATCCTAACAAATAACAATATTTCAAAACCAATAAAAATCAATAGAGGATGTCGACAAGGCTGTCCACTCTCACCTTTACTGTTTACTATGGCAATTGAACCTTTAGCGATAGCGATACGTTTACATTCACAAATATATGGAATTAAAGTTGGACCAACAGAACATAAAATCTCCCTGTACGCCGATGATATAATTTTGTTTATGTCGAATCTAAAAAAATCAATTCCAACCTTGTTGAATTTAATAAAGAATTTTGGGGAAATATCAGGATATAAAATAAATAAAACTAAATCTTCAATATTAATGCTAAATGAGACCCAGAGAAATTACCCAGCCCCTGAGGTAAATCAATTCAATGTTGTAAATTAGTTTAAATATTTAGGAATCCAAATTATGCCTAAGCTAGAATCAGTCGCCAGTGTCAACTATGAAGCCTTAATGTCAGATATCAGTGAGTTAACTCAGAGATGGATGTCACTACCAATGTCGATGATCGGGAGAATCAATATACTTAAAAGTAATATTTTACCTAAAATACTTTATTTATTTCAATACATTCCCTTATCACCACCTTTAGATCTATTCTCAAGAATAAAAAAAAAGTTAGTGGAATTTATATGGAACAACAGGAGGGCTAGATTACGTCTGTCTTTATTATATTTACCATTTGATCGTGGAGGTCTGAAATGTCCAAATTTTATGTTGTATTATTGGTCGGCACAACTGAGGTCTATGACATATTATTTTTCATCAAATGATCTCCCTCACTGGACTGAAATGGAATCATACAATTTACCTTTACCTCTTCCCATATTCATATACTCAGATTCGGCAAAAAAATTACAAAAACAAGTTAAAAATCCATTTGTAAAGCATATGATCAAAATATGGTGTGAAGCTAAAAACTATTTAAAAGAACCACAGTTACTGTCACAATTTAGTCCAATATGGGGTAATCAATATTTTAAACCAGGGAGAGCGGACGCTGTATTTAAAGTATGGAATTTAAAAGGGATACAAAAGATTCAGGATTTATATTTGCCATGTGCAGACAACATAATGTCTTTTGAAGAGCTGAGGATCAAATTTAATCTCAATAGAACACATTTTTTTAAATATCTTCAACTTAGAAACTTTATTCGATCAAATCAAAATAAAGCTCTCACTCGACCTATTTATTCATCCTTGGAAAAAATGATGATGAAAGATAGTAAAAGAAAGGGTATTATTTCAGAGTTTTATAACTCATTGACACTATCTTCAAGTGAAAATTCACTGAAAAGATTAAACTACTGGAAAGAAGATCTGCAAATTGAAATTTCAGAGGAACAATGGGAATTGGCTTGTACAGAAGCTCAAACCAAATCAATAAATGCACGCCTTAAATTGATACATTTCAAATGGTTAATGCGGATGTATGTTACACCGGAGGAGTTAAATAGATATAACAAAAATATACCAGATACATGCACAAAATGCATGGAAAGTAAAGGAACCCTATTTCATTGTTTATGGGAATGTAGATTAATAAGAATGTTTTGGGAAGAGGTGAGGGTAACAATTGAAAAAATAATCTCAAAACAAATCATATTGAATCCTAAACTGGTTTTGTTGGGTCTGTACCCAGAAAAGCATAATTTCAATAAAAGTGAAAGAACATTCATAGACCTCAGTTTGCTTAATGCCAAAAAATGTATTGCACTATTATGGAAAAAGACTCATAGACCAGATGTGACTCAGTGGTTAAGACAGATGTTAACAAACCTTCCATTAGAAAGAATAACATATATACTGAAATCAAAGGAAATTGTGTTTGAGAATATATGGAGACCTTTTATTGATTATGTAAAAAATTTAAACATAACTCTTGAAGAAGAAGGTGAATGATGTGTGTGGACCTTGTAAATTCCAAACTGGTGAACATAATATGTATACTTATGTATTGGATTGTCTAGACTAAACAGAGGAGCATTGTTGAAGACTTGATTTTGTTGGTGGTTGTTGGTGTTTTTAGTGCATTTTTTTTTTTTTTGTAGTACTTTAGTGTTAGTGTTTGATTGTTTGTATCATGTTTGTTAAAAAAAAAAAAAAAAAGGTTCAATAAAGATATTGTGGAAAAAAAAAAAAAACTGTTTCTATGATAATATTGTGATCTCTGATCATGCACCCTGCTGTCTAGTATATGTAGATAAGAAATTGACAAAGGACCCAGTTAGGTGGCATTTTCAACACTAGAAAAGCACTCGGAGAGCGCAGACCTCCGCCAAGCGCCACAGTTCCCACCCATACAGTGTTTGTGTGTAGGTTTTCAGATTCTTTGACCATGAAAACATATGACTAGCAATTGGATTCACAATGACAGGGTTTGTGGTTCTGTAGTAAAAGCATTACCTCCTTGGCGGAGGTAATAAACTGAAGTGTTGCTGTTGTGTCCATCTCCTCCATGTGCAAAGTGCCAGGCTGCGACCTGTCAAGGCATACCTCATGCCTCCGTTATTGGGGGGAGGGGCTTTCACACCTGTACTGAGTACTTAAAAACTGTATTTATCGGCAGATGAAAGAAAACTGTAGCAAAAACAAACTAACAAACAAACAAAAACTAAGCAAACAGCAGCTGCAACATGAACTATTTCCAACATATTTATTCAAATGTACACTTATATGGACACAATGTTGAGCCATAACTTTTTAGTATTGTGAAAATAATAAGCCAAGTAGCAGCAAAAAATGGAGTGCTGTTGCTGTCAGGAAACAATGTTGGCACCAAATCACTGAAGTGATCTGCCACCAATGGGGGTAGATTGTGCTCTGCCACAAAATGACAAAACATCACTTCTGCTAGTGATGCATTGGATTTGGAAGGCGTCGGTTCTGTCACTGGCTGAAAATGTTCATCCATCGATCGAATTTGGCTACACAGTTTTTGTGGCGCTGTGTAGCAAAGTGCGACTTGAGGTGGTAAATCCCTGATGCAGTCACTTTTAGCATTAGAGTGACACATATCAGGCGCAGCATTACTGGCGCTGGGATTCCTCTCTGTTCCGGAGCGGCAGGACAAAAGAAGGTGCGATAATGGTTGCCGTGGGTTTTATTGGGTTTGCGCTCCGCGGAAAAAAGAGGATTTGGAAGCCTCCCCCGGCAGAGAGCTGGTTTTTGCGCAGCCCCTATGGCTGGCCGGGAAATTTCTGCCAAATAATCCGGCGCCGGACAGCTGCCTGTGTCAGCTTTTGCAGCGTAGTGCAAACACAGGCACTGTGGCGAGCCCTGCCCACCACAGTTTTCTGCGTGCTTTTGTGCCTAAAACTTTGAAGAAGGTGGAGTTTGTGTTCATCAGACACGACGACCAGCGCCCTCCATTGCGCCTGCGCACATGTTGAAAATGGCTGTATGTCACAGTGTTGAAAAATGCTTTAAAAAATTCCTGTATCCAGACGGTGAACCGGATCACCCCCAAAATTTAATCAGTTCTTCCTTGTACCATTTCCAACAACGTCTGAAAGTTTCATGGAAATCCGTCCAAGACTTTTTGAGTTATCTTGCTAACCAACAGACAAACAGACAGACAGACAGACAGACAAACAGACAAACACACAGACAAACCCCGGCAAAAACATAACCTCCTCCTGGCCTTTTCGGCCTGGCGGAGGTAATCAGAATTGGAAAGCAAGAAAGCAACAAAGAAACTTGGTTCAGCCTGGGCCAGTATGAAAACTATTGCAGGCCTTCAGATAACAGAGCGCAGTAATCGTGTGTTTTTAGATGGTTTTAATTCAGACACAGAGCTGGCTAATGCTCTTAATTGTTTTTATGGTTGTTTTGACTCCTTTGATTTTAGCACAGAAACCCAAGATTTGAAACTCAAAGACAATCAGCACTTTAATATTGAGGTGCAGGATGTTAAAAGGGCATTCTGTGCTGTAAAAGTGAACAAAAGTCAGGGCCCTGATAATATATGTGGGCGCTTGGTAAAGTCCTGTGCACATGAACTGAGTCCTATATTTCATTATATTTTCAGTAAGTCCTTACAGACACAACATAATAATAATAATAATAATAACTAGAAAAGCACTCGGAGAGCGCAGACCTCCGCCAAGCGCCACAATTCCCCCCATACAGTGTTTGTGTGTACGTTTTCAGATTCCTTGAGCATGTAAACATATGAGTAGCAATTGGATTCACAATGATTATTACCTCCGCCAGGCCGAAAGGCCAGGAGGAGGTAATGTTTTTGCCGGGGTTTGTCTGTGTGTTTGTCTGTGTGTTTGTGTGTTTGTCTGTCTGTCTGTCTGTTTGTCTGTTGGTTAGCAAGATAACTCAAAAACTTTTGGACGGATTTCAATGAAACTTTCAGGCGTTGTTGGAAATGGTACAAGGAAGAACTGATTAAATTTTGGGGATGATCTGCATCACCGTCTGCATACAGGAATTTTTTAAAGCATTTTTCCACACTGTGACATACAACCATTTTCAACATGTGCGCAGGCGCAATGGAGGGCGCTGGGCGTCGTGTCTGACCAACACAAACTCCGCCTTCTTCAACGTTTTAGCCACAAAAGCACGCGGAAAACACTGCTGGCCTGGGCCCGCCAGCGTGCCTGTTTTTGCGCCACGCTGCAAAACCTGACATGGCCACCTGTCCGCCGCCCGATTATTTGCCACAAATTCCCCGCCCAGCTATAGGCGCTGCGTAAAAACGACCTCTCTGCCGGGGAACATTCTAAATTCTGTTTTGCCGCGGAGCGCAACCCCAATATAATATAAAACCCACGGCAACCTGTCTAACCAATCTGCATCCGTCAGTGGAGGAGATGGACACACCAACACTTCAGTTTATTACCTCCGCCAAGGAGGCAATGCTTTTACAACCGTAAAACGGGACTATAAGGGACGGCGGGGTAATATGGGACACTTTTCTAAATGTAATTCTGCTTTTTTAATTTTGCTTCTGCCTAGATTTGATGAAGGATTCATGGATATTTGACAATAACAACACAACTCAGCGTCCTGCTCAAAATAAAAAAAGCAGAATTACATTTAAAACATTTCCCAGAAAAGTGTCCCTTATTAACCCGCCGTCCCTTATAGCCCCGTTTTACACTACTGAACCACTAATCCTATCACTATCACATTGATTGTCATTCATTAATTGTCTGTTTATTGCACTGTCCATGTCAAATAAACAAATAATCATTGTGAATCCAATTGCTAGTCATATCTTTTCATGCTCAGGGAATCTGAAAACGTACACACAAACACTGTATGGGGGGAACTGTGCCGCTTGGTGGAGGTCTGCGCTCTCCGAGTGCTCTTCTAGTTTGTTTATTTGACAGGGACAGTGCAATAAACACACAATTAATCAATGACAATCAATGTGATAGTGATAGGATTAGTGGTTCAGTAGTAAAAGCATTGCCTCCTTGGCGGAGGTAATAAACTGAAGTGTTGCTGTTGTGTCCATCTCCTCCACTGATGGATGCAAATTGGGTAGACAGGTTGCGGTGGGTTTTATATTATGTTACTTTGGGGTTGCGCTCCGCGGCAAACGAGAATTTAGAAGCTTCGCCGGCAGAGAGCTCGTTTTTGCGCAGCACCTATGGCTGGCCGGTGAATTTCTGCCAAATGCGCAGCTCCTATGGCTGGCCGGGGAATTTCTGCCAAAGAATCCGTCGGCGGACAGCTGCCCGTGTAAGGTTTTGCAGTTGCGCGCAAACACAGGCACGCTGGCGGGCCCAGGCCAGCAGTGTTTTCCGCATGCTTTTGTGCCTAAAACATTGAAGAACGCGGAGTTTGTGTTGCAGACACGACGACCAGCGCCCTCCATTGCGCCTGCGCACATGTTGAAAATGGCCCTATGTCACAGTGTTGAAAAATGCTTTAAAAAATTCCTGTATCCAGACGGTGAACCGGATCACCCCCAAAATTTAATCAGTTCTTCCTTGTACCATTTCCAACAACGCCTGAAAGTTTCATGGAAATCCGTCCAAGACTTTTTGAGTTATCTTGCTAACCAACAGACAAACAGACAGACAGACAGACAGACAGACAGACAAACAAACACACAGACAAACCCCGGCAAAAACATAACCTCCTCCTGGCCTTTTCGGCCTGGCGGAGGTAATAAATGGCTTCAGGATGAGGAATTTGTTAAGTACATGGAAAAACAGATAGATGAGTTCTTTGATAACAATACTACACAAACAACGGCATGTATAAAGTGGGAGGCTTTCAAAGCTTTTATTAGAGGGCATATTATTAGTTATACAGGTTCAAAATCTAAGAAGACCCGAGAGGAGAGAGTCCAATTGGAACGTAAAATAAAAATTCTTCAAGAAAAGGTGTATGCAGGAAGTAACCCACAGTTAGAGAACAAATTACTAATTCTGAGAGCTGAATATGACAAAAAATCAGCGAATAGAGCTGCCTCGAGTCTTCTAAGATTGAAGCAAACTTTTTATGAATAAGGTGAAAAATCAGGAAAATTATTGGCATAGCAGATTAAACAATTAGAATCTAAAACACTAATTACCAGTATTATAAGTAACGGACAGGTAGTTATAGAATCTTTAGAAATTAATAGTGCCTTTAGAGATTATTATGAAAAACTATATGATACAAAAAACGAAACTGACTTAACAAAACTAAATGCGTTTTTGGGTGGATTATCTATACCATGTATTCCAAATGAAAACAGGGAGATACTGGAGTCTAAAATTAGTCAAGAAGAAGTTGGGCAAGCCATTGATAATATGAAATCAGGAAAAAAAGCAGGACCAGATGGTCTTCCAGTTGACCTCTATAAAAAATTTAAGAATAAATTAATAAAACCACTGTTGGAAATGGTTTTAGAAGCATTTCAAAATGGTAATTTACCACCATACATGAATAATGCCTTAATTATACTGTTGCCAAAACCAGGTAAACCTCATAATAAATGTGAAAACATGAGACCAATAAGCCTATTAAATGCTGATCTTAAAATAATCTGTAAAATTTTAGCAAAACGACTACAAGAAATATTACCAAATATTATTAACCGAGATCAGAATGGCTTTATAATGGGAAGACAAGGCTTCCATAATGTAAGAAGACTATTTAATATTATTTATTCCAATAAAGAAGCACCGGATACAGCTCTCCTATCATTGGACACCGAAAAGGCCTTTGATAGGGTCAAATGGCCCTATCTTTTTGAAATCCTACAAAGGTTTGGACTTGGAAATAATTTCATAAAATGGGTCCAGATAATATACAATAATGCTACAGCAGAAATCCTAACAAACAGCAATATCTCAAAATCAATAAAAATCAATAGAGGATGTCGACAAGGCTGTCCACTTTCACCCTTATTGTTTACTATGGCAATTGAACCTTTAGCGATGGCAGTACGTTTACATCCACAAATATATGGAATTAAAGTAGGACCAATAGAACATAAAATCTCCCTGTATGCCGATGACATAATTTTGTTTATGTCGAATTTTAAAAAATCAATTCCGACCTTGTTAAATTTAATAAAGAACTTTGGGGAAATATCAGGATATAAAATAAACAAAACAAAATCTTCAATATTAATGCTAAATGAGACCCAGAGAAATCATCCAGCTCCTGAGGTAAACCAATTCAATGTTGTAAATCAGTTTAAATATTTAGGAATTCAAATTTTGCCAAAGCTAGAATCAGTCGCCAATGCCAACTATGAATCCTTAATGACAGATATTAATGAGTTACTTCAGAGATGGATGCCACTACCAATGTCGATGATCGGGAGAATTAATATACTGTACTTAAAAGTAATATCTTACCAAAAATACTTTATTTATTTCAATACATTCCTTTACCACCACCTTCAGATCTATTCTCAAGAATTAAAAAAAAAGTTAGTGGAATTTATATGGAACAATAGGAAGGCTAGATTACGTTTGTCCTTACTATATTTACCATTTGATTGTGGAGGTCTGAAATGTCCAAACTTTATGTTGTATTACTGGTCAGCACAACTGAGGTCTATGACATATTATTTTTCATCAAATGATCTTCCTCACTGGACTGAAATGGAATCATACAATTTACCTTTACCGCTTCCCTTATTCATACACTCAGACTCGGCTAAAAAACTACAGAAACAAGTTAAAAATCCAATTGTAAAGCACCTGATCAAAATATGGCGTAAAACCAAAAAATATTTAAAAGAACCACACTCACTGTCACAATTTAGCCCAGTATGGGGTAATCAATATTTTACACCAGGGAGTGACATGTTTTGGGACCCAGGAGACAGACACTGACACGGGTAAATTAGTGAACAATAATCTTTATTATAGTGAAAGGGTGTGTAGTGCAAATGTGAGAGCGTGGATAGTATCCTGGTCACTGGAGCTGAGCACTCTGGACGGAGACCCGGCAACCCTGGAACATATAAGCACAGACAATTACTTTTGTCCCACGCTAATGACAAGCTATCAGTAGTGAGGCTTACTTGGGAGAAGCACAGGTTACGTCCTGCTGAGAACCAGCGGCCGTGCAACGTGGAGGTGAAGGCGTCCATGAACGTGCTGAGGCTTCCACCTGTGACTGTGGCGAGGACAGGTCTTCCAGAGACTCCGGCTGTGACACCACAGACCGGGACGATGACAAACCAGCTGATGACAAGACCAGTGATTCCACAGAATGTGGTGACGATGATAATCCAGCTGATGACAAGACGGGTGACTCCACTGAGCGTGGTGACCATGACAATCCAGATGATGACGAGGTGAGTGATTCCACAGAACGTGGTGACGATGACACGACAGATGACGATGACACAAACTCCACCGGTAACGGTGGCCAGTACTCCTGTAACTGATACAGTAACAATTCAGGAATTTGTGGAGACATGAAAAGTGGGGCAGATACGCATCGAAGAGGGGAGAGACAAGCGCACAGACACAGGGTTAACAATCCGATTAATGGTGTAGGGACCAATAAAGCGTTTAGTTAGCTTACGCTTTTCAGCCGGCACACCAATATTCCGAGTAGATAACCAAACCTTCTGACCCACCTTATAGTCCGGGGCGGGTCTCCTATGCCGGTTGGCCACCTGGATATTACGTTCAGTGGTCTTCAACAAAGCTTGGCGAGCGAGGAGCCACACTCGCCGGCAGCGCTTAATATGTGCCTGGACTGAAGGAACCGCTACCTCCTTCTCCTCCTCAGGAAACAACGGAGGATCAAACCCACACGAGGCTTTAAACGGGGAGACGCCCGTGGCCGTGGAGATAGTGGCGTTGTGAGCATACTCAATCCAGGGCAGGAACTTGCTCCAGGAGGATGAGCAGGAGGAGAAGACACAACGGAGGGCGGCCTCCAGCTCCTGATTAGCCCTCTCACACTGACCATTACTTTGGGGATGATAGCCAGAGGAGAGGCTGGCAGTGGCTCCAAGTGCCGTGCAGAAGGCCTTCCAAACTTGAGATACAAACTGGGGTCCTCGATCAGACACAATATCCGCAGGGATGCCATGAAGACGTACCACGTGTTGCACCAGGAGGTCCGCAGTCTCCTGGGCCGAAGGCAGACCCCGAAGTGGCACAAAATGGGCCGCCTTCGAGAACCGGTCAACAATGGTTAACACAGTGGTGTAGTCATCTGAAGTGGGTAACCCAGTCACAAAGTCCATAGCTACATGAGACCAGGGGCGTGAAGGAACAGGTAACGGATGAAGTAAGCCCGCTGGGGGAGATGATGTCGTCTTCCCGGTGGCGCACTGAGGGCAGGCCTGGATATAGCCAACAACGTCCTTCCGCAACCCTGGCCACCAGAAGGTCCTTTGGAGGAGATCCACAGTCCGACCCACTCCAGGATGACAAGCCAACTTGGAAGTGTGGCCCCACTCAATCACCTTGCCTCGGACAGCGCGTGGAACAAACAAGTGGCCCGGGCCCCCCCCCCCCCCCAGGGTCCGGCTCAGTCTTCTGGGCCTGGCGAACCGTCTTGCAGATTCCCCAGGACAGGGCGCCCACGACGCAGGAAGGCGGCAGGATAGGGGTCTCCTGGTCCTTGGAGGATGGGGGGTCAAACTGCCGGGAGAGAGCGTCCGGCTTACCGTTCTTGATTCCCGGCTGGTACGTGATGGTAAAATTAAACCGGCCGAAGAAGAGGGACCAGCGAGCCTGGCGTGCATTCAGGCGCTTAGCCGTCCTGAGGTACTCCAGATTACGGTGATCAGTCCAAACCACGAACGGCTGAGCAGCCCCCTCCAGCCAATGTCTCCATTCCTCCAAGGCCAATTTCACAGCCAGTAACTCCCTGTCCCCGATGCTGTAATTCCTCTCTGCAGGGGAGAGACGATGAGAGAAAAAAGCACAAGGGCGAATCTTACCATCCACAGGAGATCGTTGGGAGAGTACTGCTCCAACTCCCGCATCAGACGCGTCCACCTCCACCAAGCACTGAAGCTTCGGATCCACCTGGGTAAGGACTCGGGCCGAGGCGAGCTCCCTCTTGAGCTTCTCAAAAGCATCGGCTGCTTCCTTACTCCAGCAGAATGAAATCTTAGGGGAGATGAGAGCAGTCAAAGGACGAGCAATATTACCAAAGTTAGGCACGAACCTCCTATAAAAATTAGCAAACCCCAGGAACCCTTGAAGCTGCTTTCTGGAGGTGGGTGCAGGCCATTCCACCACTGCCTTGACCTTGGCAGGGTCAGGAATCACCTGGTTACGAGCAATAATAAATCCTAAGAAGGAGGTCTGATCAGTGTGAAACTCACATTTTTCGGCCTTGACGAACAACTGGTTCTCCAGGAGGCGCTGTAATACCCTACGGACATGCACTCGATGTTCCTCTAGTGAGCAGGAGAAGATGAGGATATCATCAAGATAAACGAAAACAAATGAGTTCAAAAAATCCCGTAGTACATCGTTAATCAAACGCTGGAAAACGGCTGGGGCGTTAGTCAACCCAAACGGCATTACCAGGTACTCAAAATGACCGCTGGGGGTCCGAAAAGCCGTCTTCCACTCATCTCCTTCTCTAATGCGCACTAGATGGTAGGCATTCCTGAGGTCCAGTTTAGTAAACCATGATGCCCCCTGGAGGGAGTCAAACACAGTGTTCATCAAGGGCAGTGTATATTTATCCTTGACCGTTATTTCATTCAGCCCCCGGAAGTCAATACAGGGGCGTAGTGAACCGTCCTTCTTACCAACAAAGAAAAAACCGGCCCCCACGGCCGAAGATGACGGGCAGATGATACCAGAGGCCAAGGATTCCTTAATGTATGTATCCATGGCCTCGCGCTCCGGGGCTGACAGGCTGTAAAGGCAGCTAGCAGGTAGTGGGGCCCCAGCCTTCAGATTAATGGCGCAGTCATACGGACGATGGGGGGGTAAAGACAACGCCCGAGATTTGCTGAACACTTGCCCCAAATCGTGATAAACCTCAGGTACCTTAGATAAATCCGGTGGAGATGAATCGGGCAGAGGCACTTTCACGGATGGGGCGCACGCCGCTGATTGGAGACAGGCACTAAGGCAAAATGTACTCCATGCCGTTATTCTCCCAGTTTGCGAATCAATAGTGGGGTTATGTAGGCGCAGCCAGGGATATCCCAGAATAACGGGCGAAGAGGAAACGGGGAGCACTAGGAACTGAATCTCCTCCCTGTGATTCCCTGAAATAATAACGGACACAGGCGCTGTCTGAAGGTTAATGGTAGTCAACGACGCCTTGGACAGGGTAATCAATCTGACAGGGGGTTCTAAAGTCTGACAACTAAGGCCCATCCGGGTTGCCAGGTCTCTAGAAATGAAATTTTGCTCAGCTCCAGAATCGACTAACGCTGGTGTGGAGTGTTCTGTGTGAGTATGAATGAGTCTGAGGGGTAAATGACAACAAGTAAGGGGTTCCTCTGTGTTCTTGCCCGTGAATCCCCCTACTGCGATCCACGGGCCTTCCCTTTTAACTTACTAGGACATTCAGAAACCTCATGTGACTCCTTCCCACAATAAAAACACAGGCCTTGATCCCTACGGCGTTGTTTCTCAGCTGCAGACACCTTAGAATGACCAACAATCATGGCTTCCTGATCCGGGGCCTTCTCTGATGCGGGTAAAGCGAGAGGAAGAGAGTCAGTGACACGAGGGCGGGGTTTAACCGGATGGGAAGTAACTCGCCGACCAGCCGCCCGTTCCTTTAACCTACTATCGATACTAACTGCTAAAGCAATTAAATCGTGCAAGTTATCTGGTTTATCCCGTACCGCTAACTCATCCTTTAGCTCGTCGTTAAGACTGCGTAGAAAAATACCACAAAGAGATGGCTCCCCCCACCCAATCTCTGCGGCTAAGACCCGGAAGTCAATGGCGTAATCTGCAGCTGATCTCTTTCCCTGCTGTAGGCTTAAAAAACGTTCTGTCAACACCTCTCCCCTATCCGTGTGATCAAATACAGACAGAAACTCAGTCACAAACTCCTGGTAGGTAAGCAAAGAATAGCTAGGTCTAGCCATGATCGAATAAGCCCAGTCCAAGGCTCTACCAGCCAGCAAATTTATGACATAGCCTATCCGGCTAGAGTCGAGGGAAAAATCCCCAGGCACACGCAGAAAAACTGATTCACACTGTAAAATGAATCCTCGAGCTTCCCCGAGTTTTCCGCTGAACCGGGCAGGTGTTGGAATAGGAGTGAGCCGAGAGGACGAGGAGGTGTTAGCTAGTCCTGACGCCAAGCCTGCAGGGATTGAAGTACTTGCGGTCGGAGGAAACGTTTGGTGTCCCTCCAAACGGTCCAGCCGACCATTAATTTGAGTCAATTGGTTCAAGATTACTGTCTGCTGGTGGGCTAGCAAATCTACCCGGGCGCTAAGAGTGTTAATTAAGCGCGACAGTGAGCTGTCCGCTGGGTCAACGTGACGGAGTCGTACTGACATGTTTCGGGACCCAGGAGACAGACACTGACACGGGTAAATTAGTGAACAATAATCTTTATTATAGCGAAAGGGTGTGTAGTGCAAATGTGAGAGCATGGATAGTATCCTGGTCACTGTTGCTGAGCACTCTGGACGGAGACCCAGCAACCCTGGAACATATAAGCACAGACAATTACTTTTGTCCCACGCTAATGACAAGCTATCAGTAGTGAGGCTTACTTGGGAGAAGCACAGGTTACGTCCTGCTGAGAACCAGCGGCCGTGCAACGTGGAGGTGAAGGCATCCGTGAACGTGCTGAGGCTTCCACCTGTGACTGTGGCGAGGACAGGTCTTCCAGAGACTCCGGCTGTGACACCACAGACCGGGACGATGACAAACCAGCTGATGACAAGACCAGTGATTCCACAGAATGTGGTGACGATGATAATCCAGCTGATGACAAGACGGGTGACTCCACTGAGCGTGGTGACCATGACAATCCAGATGATGACGAGGTGAGTGATTCCACAGAACGTGGTGACGATGACACGACAGATGACGATGACACAAACTCCACCGGTAACGGTGGCCAGTACTCCTGTAACTGATACAGTAACAATTCAGGAATTTGTGGAGCAAGACGTACCGGTCGTGGTGGTGGTAGCGAACCGCTACGTGTGCGTGTTGGCGTTACCCCGTCAGCTGGGGACGCAGGTCCGCCGCCAAGGGGGTCCACCTGTGCACAGGGGTAGAGGTTGGGTGTAGAGTAACAAACAGCTCTCTTACGTGCTTGACTTTGAACAGAAGTCCTAGGCGAGGCAAGAGAGGTTCTTGACGAGGCCAGAGAGGTTCCTGACGAGACAGATCCTGACGAGGCAGCTTCTGACGAGACAGACTCTGACGAGACAGTTTTTGACAAGACAGTTCTTGACGAGGCAGACTCTGACGAGTCAGAGTTAGACAAGACAGTTCTTGACGAGGCAGACTTTGACGAGTCAGTGTTAGACAAGACAGTTCTTGACGAGACAGTTCTTGACGAGACAGATTCTGACGAGACAAGAGAATACCTTGACGAGGCCAGAGAGCGGAGTTCTGGTTCTTTCTCTGACGAGGAGGACAGACGACTCCGTACTGAGCTGTCAGCAACGCTGGCTTTTAACAGCTGCTGATTAACACCTGTGGATCTGTGTGCAGCTGGAGATAATGATGCCAGTGACGGCCCAGAGGCTGCCATGACAGGGAGAGCGGATGCTGTATTTAAAATATGGAATTTAAAAGGGATTCAAAAGATTCAAGACTTATATTTGTCACGCTCAGATAACATAATGTCTTTTGAAGAACTGAGGATTAAATTCAATCTTAATAGAACACACTTTTTTAAATATCTTCAGCTTAGAAATTTTTATTCGATCAAATCAAAATAATGCTCTCACCCGACCTACTTATTCATTTTTGGAAAAAATTTTGATGAAAGATAGTAAGAGAAAGGGTATTATTTCAGAGTTTTACAACTCATTGACACTATTCTCAAGTGAAAACTCACAGAAAAGACTGAATGACTGGAAAGAAGACCTGCAAATTGAAATTTCAGAGGAACAATGGGAAATGGCTTGTGCAGGAGCTCAAACCAAATCAATAAATGTACGTCATAAACTGATACATTTTAAATGGTTAATGCGGATGTATGTTACACCAGTGGAATTAAATAGATATAACAAAAACATACCAGATACATGCACAAAATGTATGGAAAGTAAAGGAACCCTATTTCACTGTTTATGGGAATGTAGAAAAATCAGAATGTTTTGGGAAGAGGTGAGGGTAACAATTGAAAAAATAATTTCAAAACAATTCACATTGAACCCTAAACTGTTTTTGTTGGGTCTGTATCCAGAAAAACATAACTTTAATAAGAGTGAAAGAGCATTCATAGACCTCGGTTTGCTTAATGCCAAAAAATGTATTGCACTACTGTGGAAAAAGACTAATAGACCAGATGTGACTCAGTGGTTAAGACAGATGTTAACAAACCTTCCACTAGAAAGAATAACATATATACTGAAATTAAAGGAAAAAGTGTTTGAGAATATATGGAGACCTTTCATTGATTATGTAAAGAAATTAAACATAACGTCTGGAGAAGAAGGTGAATGATATGTGTGGACCTTGCAAATTCCAAACTGGTGAATGTATATTATGTATTCTTATGTAGTAGATTACCTAGACTAAACAGAGGAGCATTGTTGTTGACTTGCTTTTGTTAATGGTTGTTGTTGCTTTTAGTACATTTTTTGTTGTTGTTGTTGTTGTTGTGTTTTTTTTAATTTTTAAATTACTTTAGTGTTAGTGTCTGATTGTTTGTGCTATGTTTGTAAAAAAGGGTTCAATAAAAAATATTGTGGAAAAAAAAAGATTCATTCATTCATTCATATGTGAACTGAATATTTAATGGGGTATCCTAATTTTTTCACATGACTGTATGTGCTATATAAAGCTCTTTTTGGCAAAGTAAATCTGTTTGGCACAATAAGGGAAGCAGATTTCTGTTCTGCTTACCTAGCTGCTGGACAGGACGGGGGGTTCTAACCTTTTCTACTGATTACAATAGTTCGTGTAAATTTGAGACATTTTTCTCCTCAAGATAACCCTTTTTTCTCATCAGTTTTTTTTTCTTTCTTTTCTTCTTTTTTTTGGGGGGGGGGGGTGAAAACAGATTAAGTTAACTCCATCAGCAACTACTAATGATGCAGTCCAACCACAATATTGTGGCTAGTGAAAAGGCTGAGTGGCTACTAGCTTTGGAAAATCCCTAGCCACAGTGGCTGGTGAACAAAAAAGTTAATGTTTAACCCTGGGTGTATGGGAACCTTGGAATGCAGGCAGCATCTCACAATTCATAGCTGTACAACACTGTGCTGCCAGGTACTTCTGTAATGATTACAACTCTCGGACCTCTGGAGCTGTTGCAAACATGGTAAAAAACTTTGACTGGAAACTCCTGGCTTAGAGATGCACAGAGGCCCATCTGACAATGATGTATAATAATAATACCGGAGTGGTGGCTCAGTTGGTAGAGCATCCGCCCCACACCTGGGAGGCAGGGGTTCAAATCCCAGCCGGGTCATGCCGAAGACCATATAAAAGTGGAACTTCCTGCCGTCCAGCTTGGTGCTCAGCAAAAATGGAATGGAGGAGGGAAATTTGTGGCGGCGCCTTGCATGGCAGCGGCCCTCTGATTCTGCACTTGGGGTGTGTGTGATTAACACAGTAGATAGGTAAAACACAATCTCGTTCTACTGTACATGATTGGTTGTACAGTTGAATGACAATAAAGGGTGATTTGATTTGATTTGATAAGATGACCCACTTCCAAGTCGCAGTCCCAGTCACCTCATTATCATCATCATCATCATAGCAGTCTGTCGGGGGCGACAATGACTGTTTCATTTAGGTCTGATCAGATTCCTCCAAGCAGCTCTGTCCTTCGCTTTCCGCTGCCAGAAACTCCTGACCTTGTTAACCCGGGCAACGTCCGAGCCGATATGAGTTGCTCTCTGACTGACGATTTCATGAAACTGCTTGCAAAGTATTTGAGTACCCCTTGCTTTTGCTGGACTACATATGTTAGACTTAAACACCAGACCTACACGAAAAATTCAAAGTCTAGCCTTCCACCAACTCCCAGTCTTTGTCGATTACCAAAAGTTTGCCTTCCTGCCTAGAACTGTGGTTCAGTGGAATCTTCTTCCAGCAGCACTGGTTGGACCACCAAGTTTGAATACCTTCTGGTCTTGGCTGGCACATGCTGACCACAACCAGATTACTTATACTATAACTATCAACCCCCTCAGCCAGGGTTTGCCTCGGCTCAACACTTGCTGTGAACGCAGGTCCTTATTCATAATTCCTGGAACTCACTGCTGATAACCACTGAAGAGGCTGAAGATACTCCCCTCTTCATTAACAGTAAGAATTCCAATCCTCTGAACATTTCCCATTTGCAGTATTAATGCACTTACATTCTTCTCTCCTCTCCTCTTCCAGGTCCAGACCCTGTTGTTATGTCTGGAAACAGAGACTAGTGGACATGTTGTCTGTGTTGAAGGTTAGCTTTTAATGAATGCAAGCTAGCAACACGTGGAACATGGAACATGCAAACAATACAGGGGTACAGGCAAGTAGCAGGCTAGAGGCAAAGCGCCAAAGACCAGGGCTCCCGCCGTTAGTCCCTTAATATAGTCATGGCATGGAGATGTCATCCGTGCCTGCGTCATCACGTCCATGACGTGCATGGTGGTTCATCAATATGCCACATTCACCTCCCCCCTAGGAAAGCCAGAACTTAGCTGCCTTCTTCTCTGCCTGCCCACCAACCACCACTGCCTCCACCTTCATCTAGTCCCGCTGTCCACAGCCTCCCCCCAACACCCCCCACTCCCAGCACACAGCCCCCCTGCCCCAACCTGACTCTCACTAAGCCAGGTGAACCAGGTGAAAGCGGAGCTGGGGAAGATCAAGGCGAGGAAGGCCTCGAGTCCGGACGGCATCAGCTTGAAGCTCCTCAAGTCCTGTGTAGACCAGCTGTGTGGGATTGTGGAACACATCTTCAACCTGAGCCTGAAGCTGGGGAGGGTACCACAGCTGTGGAAAACATCCTGTGTGGTACCTGTGTGGTACCTGTACCCCCCTGACCCCTTACCCCACATGTGTCAAAGTCAAGGCCCGCGGGCCGGATCCGGCCCGCGAATAAATTATTTATGGCCCCCAGAATGATATTTGATTAGTATTAGTACCGGCCCACAGGCCGCAGCCGCCTGCTGGCGTTTTGAATGCATCAATACTTCATTTCCCACAATGCAACAATAGCCAGGGATGAGAGGTACAAGGCCACTGATTGGCTGATACTTATTGAAGCAACCAATCGACGATTTTGTTATTCCTTTGTCATATCCCACACGCGGAGCGAAATGCAAATGGCGGACAATTCAATCAACCGAGTTTTCCCGATTTCGTGAAAATGGTGAACCTAAAACTCACGAAAGACAACAAAGCAAGAAGACAAAGGGATAAGGAACAAGTTTCGTTGGGAATGGCTCGAAAAAAAACAAACATCTCAAAATTGTGGCTACAAGGAGATCGAATTAGTCGCTCGTGCTGCGTTCAAAACGATCGATGGACATGGTTAAATTCAGATGTCAGTCAAAGTTCATCACAATCAGCCCCGATTACAGCAATTAGTGATCGTTAGACACATTCCGAGGTAAGATTTTTTTTCTCGTTATAAGTAATGTACTTGAGAATTTTCGTGTAATGAATTTGTTATGAAATAGCATGTGTAAGTTGTGACGTCATGCCTGTTTTGAAACACTTGATAATTTGAAACACTAATTAAACATCTTTTAGGTTTTACTTACTTTCTTAGATTATCTTTCAAATATTAAAATATACTAATATGCAACTTTTTTATATTCCTAGTAACACTAAAAAATGCACACTTTAATAAATCAAAATGCAGAATGTCAGTATATTTTAATAAATGGGTGATGGACTTGGTGATGGAATTTTGTTAATATTTATAATTTATTTTACTTGGTTAAATTATTTTGTCTGTTCTAGAACTATGTAAATGTAATTCTGTGTCAGTTCTAGGGGCGGCAGTTTAGGGGGTGGCTGTGGCGCAGGTGTAGTGTGACCGACTACTGATCGGAGGGTCATGGGTTCGATTCCCACTCTGTCTGAAGTCTGCGTGTCAAAGTGTCCTTGAGCAAGACACTGAACCCCGAGTTGCTCCTGGTGGCCAGGCTAGCGCCTGTGTGTGTATGGCAGCTCTGCCGCCATCAGTGTGTGAATGGGTGGATAGCAGGATCTGTAAAGCGCTTTGGTCATCCAGAGATGAGAAAAAGCGCTATATAAGTGAGCACCATTTACCATTCTAAACATATTAAATAGTAGTAAAATATAATTTAGTATTATTACATCAACATACCATTCAGATATAAATTTACACATGTGATGCAGCAGCAGATTAAAAAGGTAAACTATAAATGCATTTGTACTTACTTCTAACTTTAAATATAAGACCACATTTGAGCATTCTAAAACACCAGATTTCGTTAGCTTCTGGGGGACGTTGCCCCCCAGACCCCCCACCAAGGCTCCGCCTTGGATCCGGCTTGGGGGACACAGGCCTAACTAAGACCTCCGGCTTAGTTTCCTCTTTTTTCCCCAAACCCCATTCTCATCCCTGAATAGCCCGTGAACTCACTGCAGTGCTGCGAGCGGGCCTCGGCTTCATTATTCATCAGAATTCAGAGCAGATGTCAACTTTTAGCAACCCCCTCACAAAAAATGGCTAAACGGAAGGTGGACGGTGAGAACAGGGGGTTTCAAGCCAGGTGGGAGGCAGAGTACATGTTCATGGAGGTAAAAGGCAAACCTGTGTGTCTTCTGTGTGGAGAAAGTGTGGCTGTAATGAAAGAATATAATCCAAGAAGGCACTATGAAACGTCTAAGAAACACAAAGACAAAGACAAGAATATGGACACAGAACAAAGGCTACAGAAGGTGGAGGAATTAAAACAAGGTCTTAAGTCCCAGCAGGTTCTGTTCACAAAAGCCAAATCACAAAGCGAGGCTGCGGTGAAGGCTAGTTTTATTGTGGCAGAAGAAGTCGCAAAATCAGCCCGACCATTTACAGAGGGCGAGTTTATCAAAAACTGCATGCTTAAAGTTTGTGACGCAGTGTGCCCAGACAAAAGGCAGCTATTTTCAAACGTGAGCCTGAGCAGAAATACCGTTGCTGAATGTGTAGACCAGCTTTCTACCAATCTAAAAGAACAGCTGGTGAAAAAGGGGAAAGAGTTCATCGCATATTCCCTTGCTGTGGATGAGAGCACCGACGCAACTGACATTGCCCAGCTGTCAATTTTCATTCGTGGAGTGGACTCCAGCCTGAGCATGACAGAAGAGTTTTTGGCATTGCGTCCTATGCATGGCACATCTACAGGACAAGATCTGTATCAGGAGGTATCCAGATGTGTAAATGAGATGGGGCTGCCTTGGGAAAAACTCGTGGGATTGACAACAGACGGAGCACCCGCGATGTGTGGACACAGGAGTGGATTGGTGGCAAGAATGCATGAGAGGATGCGGGACGAAAAGGTCTCAAGTGAGCTGACAGCTTATCACTGCATAATACACCAGGAGTCGTTGTGTGGTAAAGCCTTGAAAATGGAGCATGTAATGAGCGTCATAACGCGTGCAGTTAACTTCATCAGAGCCAAAGGTTTAAATCACCGCCAGTTCAAGGCATTTCTGGGCGAGTTAGACACAGAGTATGGTGACGTGCCCTATCACACAGATGTGCGATGGCTAAGCCAGGGAAAGGTGCTGCAAAGATGTTTCGAGCTGCGTGAGGAGATCTGTCTGTTCATGGAAAGCAAAGGAAAAGACACAACAGAGCTCCGAGATGAAACATTTATGTGTGAAATGGCGTTTCTGTGCGACATCACAAGCCATTTGAATGTGTTGAACCTGCAGCTGCAGGGACGGGGGCGTGTCATCTCTGATATGTACAGTACGGTGAAGGCGTTTAAAACCAAGCTGAGTCTGTGGGAGACGCAGATGCGGAAAGAAAACTTGAGCCACTTTTCCAGCTGTAAGATCATGAAAGAGAAGCTGTCTACCGCTGTGTTTCCGAGTGCACAGTTTGCTGATAAACTCAACATACTCGCCGCCGACTTTAAGCGCCGATTTGCTGACTTTGAAGCCCAGAAAAGCAGGTTTGAACTGCTCTCCAATCCTTTTGGAGTTGACGTGGAAAGCGCACCACCAAACCTACAAATGGAGTTGATTGAGCTCCAGTGCAATGACACACTGAGGGAAAAGTATGAGAGTGTGGGTGCTGCTGAGTTTGCACGTTTCATCCCCGACACAATGCCTCAGCTGCGCATTCAAGTTGCTCAGACGCTGTCTATGTTTGGCAGCACATACCTGTGTGAAAAACTGTTCTCTTTGATGAAGCTAAACAAAACATCACACAGGAGCCGTCTTACTGATGAACACCTTCATTCAATCCTGAGGATTTCCTCAGCTCAGAGCCTGACCCCAAACATTAATGAACTTGTACAAAAGAGGAGACACTACCAAGTATCAGGCTTAGCCTCAGACAAGTGAGCATCACAGAACATTAACGTCTTTCTAGTTTTTAATTCAGCTAAATTTTTACATTTGTTTCTACAAGACGTGATTTTTCTTTGAAGGAAGTATTATTTTGTCTGTGTGCCATAGATTTTGTATTTTATCTTATTGTATTTTATTTATTTATATTCATTTTTCAGTTAATGGACTCAGAGAAAATTGCAGATAGGAGCCATGAGAAAGAATGGAACTGATTTGATTTATTTTTTTTACTTTCTCATTTTACTATTTGAAAGCAGTAATTGCTAGGATCAGAGCAGCACAATATTGCATTTTCAGTTTTTAATCCTGCAATTTCATTTCTGCATTAATCTTGATATTAAGAAACATTTTATTTTTGAAGGACATTTACTTTTTTTGCTGTTTGCCTGTTGAAAATGTTTTTCCTTGAAATAACTGACAGAACCGTAAGAAATATTTCTTTATTCATTTAATGTACAGGACATGCAATTTTTCTTTGAAGAAAGTTTGTTTTTGTCTATGAGCCTGTTAAAAAATGTTTTCACTTGAAATTACTGACAGAGCCATAAAAATATTGGATTATTCATTCAGTCATTAAATAATATACAGTACACTGTGTTAGGTCTTGGTTCAAAAGGCTATTTGTAATCATTTCAATATGTTTTAATAAACATTCAACCATTTTGGCCCTCGGCTTGTAACAGATTTGGTTTTTTGGCCCTCTGTGTATTTGACTTTGACATCCCTGCCTTACCCCAAGGACCTGAACAGCAACAGACCAGTGGCCCTCACATCACACCTGATGAAGACCTTGGAGAGGCTGTTCCTTGCCCACCTCTGCCCCCTGGCGGGACCAGCGATGGTTCCACTCCAGTTCACCTACCAGTATGGAATCGGGGTGGAGGATGCAGTGATCTTCCTCCTACACTGTTCCCTGTCCCACCTGGAGAAGCGTGGAAGCACTGTGTTCTTTGATTTCTCCAGTGCTTTCAACACCATCCAACCGGTGATCCTGAAGAACAAGCTACTGTGCGCAGGGGTGGACCAGCACCTGTCATCGTGGATCATGGACTACCTCACAAACCAACCACAGTTTGTGAGAACCCAGGACTGTGTGTCTGACACCACCATCTGCAGCATGGGGGCCCCCCAGGGAACAGTTCTGGCTCCTTTCCTGTTCACCCTCTATACTGCAGACTTTTCACACAACACACCACACTGCCACCTACAGAAGTTATCTGACAACTCTGCAATCATCTGCCTCATCTCTGATGGAGATGATGAGGAATACAGAAGACTTATCCAGGACTTTGTGGACTGGTGCCAGTGGAACTGATCAATGTGAGAAAAACTAAGGAACTGGTGGTGGACTACCACAGGTGAGGATAACCCCCCCACAGCACCAGTAAACATACAGTGATATGAAAAAGTGTTTGCTTCCTTCCTGATTTCTCAGTTTTTTTGTATGTTTGTCACATTTAAATGTTTCAGATCATCAAACAAACTTAAATATTAGACACAGATAACACAAGTAAACACAAAATGCGTTTTTTAAATGACAGTGTTTATTATTAAGGGTAAAAAAAAATCCAAACCTACATGGCTCTGTGTGAAAAAGTGATTTCCTTCCCCCCCCCCCCCCCGTTAAAACATAAATTAACTGTGTATTTACCTTTTATTCTTATTAAAGACAAAAACAGAAAGGAGAAAGGCCTTCTGACGAAGGCTGCAGTGAACAGTCAAAACATGTAAAGAAGGTAAAAACATCTCCTATTTTTGTCTTTAATAAGAACAAAAGGTTCAGGGTCAGGTTCGGGTTACTTTATTTGTACCCGTAGGTAGATTTGTTTTGCAGTTGGTGACATCCATATTTACAAGCCACTAATTACATTCAACATAGACACAAACACAGGCACACATCTTACAAAATAGGTAAATATAAAATATGTACAATATGATTTTATAGCTTGTTCAACTCTTTGACAGCAGCAGGGACAAAGCTGTTTTTGTAGCGCTGGGTTCTATTTTTTGGGACAGCAAACCTCCGTCTGGAGGGAAGAAGCTGAAAGTTGCAGTGCAAAGGGTGGGAGTCATCATTTAAAATCGAGTCGACCATCCTCTGTACTTGTCTGGTGTACAGGGATGTCAGGCTCAGCTGTGACTCACCAAGCAAACGACTGGACCATCTAACTACCTGATCCAAGGATTTCCTCTGTTTCAGTTTTATCTGACCAAACCATGACATTAAAGAAAAGGATAAAACAGATTCAATAAAAGCCCGATAAAACATAGTCATTATGGTTCGGTCAATTTGGAAGCGTGCAAGTTTCCTCAAACAATGCAAATTTTGCTGACCCTTTTTGCACACCCTTTCACAGTTCACTTCAAAATTTAATTTACTATCAATAATCGTCCCAAGATATTTGTACGATTGTACACATTCGGTGGTCTGGCCTTTTAGTATGGTGACTTTGTGCCTGGTAGTTTTCCTCCTAAAGTCAATAATCATATCTTTCGTTTTTGTTGTATTCAGCTGCAGGTAGGAATCCTCACACCAGTGAACAAAGTCATCAACTACTGGGCTGTGGCCACTCTCACCATCCTGGAGGAGACTGACAATGACTGAGTCATCAGCATACTTTATAATGTGTCTGTTGTCATGTCTGCTCCGACACATGTTTGTGTACAGGATGAAGAGTAGTGGTGACAACACACACCCCTGAGGAGAGCCAGTAGAAGAGCACTTTAGGTCAGACAATGTGCCATTGACCCTTACTCTCTGCGTCCTGTTGGTTAAGAAATCCAGAATCCAACCCACCAGATTATTGCTTAAATCAAATTGTTGCAGGAGCCTTTCAACTAAAATATGAGGTTGGATTGTATTAAAGGCAGAAGAAAAGTCCACAAATAAAAGCCTGGAGTGTGTCCCATTAAAATCCAGATGTTTGAAAAGCATGTTAAACAGAGTGACAGTGGCATCCTCCACTCCTCTGTGAGGCCTATAGGCAAACTGCAGAGGATCCAATGCATGTTCAGTCTGCCTTAGGACCTCACATCTGACCAGTTTTTCAAAAATTTTCATTAAAATTGAAGTCAAAGCAACTGGTCTAAAGTCATTTACCGTTTTAGGACAGCTGGATTTTGGAACGGGAACAACCACGGCATCTTTCCAGATCTTAGGCACATGTTGTGTCTGTAAGGACTTATTGAAAATGTAATGAAATATAGGACTCAGTTCATGTGCACAGGACTTTACCAGGCGCCCACATATATTATCAGGGCCCTGACTTTTGTTCACTTTTACAGCGCAGAACTCCCTTTTAACATCCTGCATCTCAATATTAAAGTGCTGGTTGTCTTTGAGTTTCTGTTTCAAATCTTGGATTTCTGTGCTAAAATCAAAGGAGTCAAAACGACCATAAAAACAATTAAGAGCATTAGCCAGCTCTGTGTCTGAACTAAAACCATCTAAAAACACACGATTACTGCGCTCTGTGCTCTGAAGGCCTGCAATAGTTTTCATACTGGCCCAGGCCGAACCAAGTTTATTTGCAGCCATTTTGCTTTCCAACTCTGATTTATAATTCTGTTTTGCTCTTAAAATTTCGGCCTTCAGCTCTTTTGTGGCAACCTGTAGCTCAGAAACAGACCCCTGTTTAAAGGCAAGTGCTTTCCTCTGTAAGCAGGATTTAACTGATTTAGTAACCCATGGTTTGTTGTTGGGATATATTTTGACACGTTTACGTGGAACAATCTTATTTTGACAGTAAGCCATGTATGAGCATGTGAGCTCAGCCAGAGAGTCCAAATCATCCCCGCAGGCCATTATGAACATCTTCCAGTCTGTACAGTCAAAGCATTCCTGGAGGCTGTGCTCTGAATCTTCTGTCCACACATCAATGTCTCTCATCTCCACCTTGCCTCTTCTGAGAGCAGTTTTATATGTGGGCAGCAAATGAACACAGTTGTGATCTGAGGATCCTAAAGGGGGAAGGGGGAGTGATTTATAGGCCCTCTCTATGGATCCATAGCACAGGTCCAATGTCTTTTTTCGCCTGGTTGGGCAGGAGACATACTGATGAAAGTTTTTAAGTGTCTTCTTTAAAGAAACATGGTTAAAATCCCCAAGAATGAAGTTTGGCGCCTCTGGAGAAATTGACTGCAGCCGCTGCACCACATCAGAGATGGTGCTGGAGGCGGAGTCAGCGTCTGCCCTCGGATGAATATACACAACTGTGATAAAAAGTTGGGGAAACTCTCGAGGCAAATAAAAGGGGCGTAGTGACACAGACAGCAGCTCCACATCAGGTGTACAGATGCGCTGTCTGACCGTGACAGATGTGCAGTACTGCTTATTAATGTATAAACATACACCGCCCCCCTGACGCTTCCCCGTTACCTCTTCCTGCCGATCCGAGCGCAGTGGGGCTCCAAAGCCATCAATCCACAGGTCTGCGTCTCGATCATGCGCAGTAAGCCAAGATTCAGTGAAAGCCATGACGCAGCAGTTCTTAAAATCCTTCTGGTAACGTACATTGCCTTGAATTTCCTCCACCTTGTTTCTCACAGACTGTGCATTCCCAAAAATGATCGAAGGAAGAGGAATGTTACCAAACTGACGTCTCCTAAGGCGCAATTTCACACCTCCACGTCTTCCACACTTCCTTCTGCCGTCTCTCTTTTCACCGCTGTGTCCGTCTCTCAAAATAAAGTCCGGCAGTTGAAGTTTGGGCTCAATCACAGACGCTGCATCAGCTGTGTTAAAGCATAGCAACACGTCCCTGGAATATTGTATTCTGCCCGCTATTCTGCTCGCCATGGGGCCGAACGCGTTTACCTCAGAGACAAAGAGCCACAGCACAGAAAGCAGCAGCGCGAGAGAGGAGAGGAATTCCATGATGTAGATACCAGGGAGCTCTTCGCCATATATTCCACAAACGCTCCAGGGCAGAAACGACACAGAGGATTTTCTAAAAACATAAAAAAGTACAAAAAACACACACACGCACACACGCACTATATAAGTTAGGTAAATAATTAAAAGCTTGTCAGGTCAGGCATTGGTTTGCTTGCTACCAGATAACCTTGAAAACCAGTACTACCTGTCACATGGGTCGGGCTGTCGGCGACTCAACCAGCAACCCCGCCCTTCCGAGGGCATGGAAGGTGAAACTGGGCATCCTGGCAGAACTAAAAACAATATCTGTCACAGGTCTGTGGTGGACCACTCCCAGTTACACGGGGTGAGACTGACATCCTGGCAGATAAGCAACACATCTGTTGCAAGGTGGACTTTAGTCGGTGCATCGTGACCAGTGTTGGGCAAGTTACTAAAAAATAGTAACTAGTTACAGTTACTAGTTACTTCTTTTCAAAAGTGACTGAGTTACTTTTGAGTTACTACATGATTAAAGTAACTAGTTACTTGGAAAAGTAACTTTCGCATTACTTTTAAATGCATACTTAAATCATCTTGCACACATAGCAAGATCAAGGGCCCTTCATTCTCAACAGAAAAAAGAAGAAAAACAAAACTGATGAAAAAAAAAGTCTCATCTTACAGAGAAAAAATGTGTCAGATTTACACAAACTATTGTAATCAGTAGAAAGTCAGAAATTTACTAGAAATAAAGCTGTAAATTCACAGAGAAATTTTTGGAACCCCTGGTGGGCTGTTTTTGGCTCACAAGCCATATGTTTGACACCCCTGGACCAGCCCATTAAAAATGCATATTTAGAGGATTTACTTCCATGAAATAATTGTATGCATAACAGCATGTAAATGAATGAGATAAAATAAAATAGAAAGCATAGATAAATGAAAGTTTCTCCCCCAACCCATTCCAATTGTGGAATGGGTTGGGGGAGAAACACAGGCATTGTCCAACCATCAACATATAAAGAAATGATTTTTGAGCAGGCAGCACGGTGGCGCAGTGGTTAGCACAGTGGCAGCACAGCAAGAAGGTCATGGGATCGATTCCACCCTTGACCATCGTGGGTTCGATCCCACCCCCAGACCATCGGTGACCCTTCTGTGTGGAGTTTGCATGTTCTCCCCGTGTCTGCGTGGGTTTACTCCGGGCACTCCGGTTTCCTCCCATATGCCAAAAACATGCAAGTTAGGTTAATTGGCATCAAAACTGGGGATTCTAAATTGTCCTTAGGTATGGATGCGAGAGTGAATGGTTGTCTGTCTCTCTGTGTTGGCCCTGCGATGGACTGGCGATCTGTCCAGGGTGTACCCTGCCTCTCGCCCAAAGATGCTGGGATAGGCTCCAGCCCCCCGCGACCCGAAAGGATTAAGCGGTAGAAGATGGATGGATGGATGGATTTTTGAGCAATATAAAAATAATGGGCAGTAATATTACAATGTGTCTTCAATGAAAAAAGGTTGTTATTGTGTGTGTTATTGTGTTATGGTGATGGTGTTGGTGTTGTCTGTGTTTGTGTTGAACATACCAGAAGTATTTATTTATTATTGTTTTTTTTGTTTTTTTTCCCACAATATCTACACAATATATACAGTATATATATATCCCACAATAATTGAACCTTTTTTTTTTAAACAAACATGACACAAACAATCAAACACTAACACTAAAGTACTACAAAAAAAAATGCACTAAAAACACCAACAACCACCAACAAAATCAAGTCTTCAACAATGCTCCTCTGTTTAGTCTAGACAATCCATTACATAAGTATACATATTATGTTCACCAGTTTGGAATTTACAAGGTCCACACACATCATTCACCTTCTTCTTCAAGAGTTATGTTTAAATTTTTTACATGATCAATAAAAGGTCTCCATATATTCTCAAACACAATTTCCTTTGATTTCAGTATATATGTTATTCTTTCTAATGGAAGGTTTGTTAACATCTGTCTTAACCACTGAGTCACATCTGGTCTATGAGTCTTTTTCCACAGTAGTGCAATACATTTTTTGGCATTAAGCAAACTGAGGTCTATGAATGTTCTTTCACTTTTATTAAAGTTATGCTTTTCTGGGTACAGACCCAACAAAAACAGTTTAGGATTCAAAATGATTTGTTTTGAGATTATTTTTTCAATTGTTACCCTCACCTCTTCCCAAAACATTCTTATTATTCTACATTCCCATACACAATGAAATAGGGTTCCTTTACTTTCCATGCATTTTGTGCATGTATCTGGTACATTTTTGTTATATCTATTTAACTCCTCCAGTGTAACATACATCCGCATTAACCATTTGAAATGTATCAATTTAAGACGTACATTTATTGATTTGGTTTGGGCTTCTGTACAAGCCAATTCCCATTGTTCCTCTGAAATTTCAATTTGCAGATCTTCTTTCCAGTAGTTTAATCTTTTCTGTGAATTTTCACTTGAGGATAGTGTCAATGAGTTATAAAACTCTGAAATAATACCCTTTCTTTTACTATCTTTCATCAACATTTTTTCCAAGGATGAATAAATAGGTCGAGTGAGAGCTTTATTTTGATTTGATCGAATAAAGTTTCTAAGTTGAAGATATTTAAAAAAATGTGTTCTATTAAGATTAAATTTGACCCTCAGCTCTTCAAAAGACATTATGTTATCTGCACATGGCAAATATAAATCTTGAATCTTTTGAATCCCTTTTAAATTCCATACTTTAAATACAGCGTCTGCTCTTCCTGGTTTAAAATATTGATTACCCCATATTGGGCTAAATGGTGACAATAACTGTGGTTCTTTTAAATAATTTTTAGCTTCACACCATATTTTGATCATATGCTTTACAAATGGATTTTTAACTTGTTTTTGTAATTTTTTTGCCGAATCTGAGTATATGAATATGGGAAGAGGTAAAGGTAAATTGTATGATTCCATTTCAGTCCAGTGAGGGAGATCATTTAATGAAAAATAATATGTCATAGACCTCAGTTGTGCCGACCAATAATACAACATAAAATTTGGACATTTCAGACCTCCACGATCAAATGGTAAATATAATAAAGACAGACGTAATCTAGCCCTCCTGTTGTTCCATATAAATTCCACTAACTTTTTTTTAATTCTTGAGAATAAATCTAAAGGTGGTGGTAAGGGAATGTATTGAAATAAATAAAGTATTTTAGGTAAAATATTACTTTTAAGTATATTGATTCTCCCGATCATCAACATTGGTAGTGACATCCATCTCTGAATTGACTCATTGATATCTGTCATTAAGGCTTCATAGTTGACACTGGCGACTGATTCTAGCTTAGGCACAATTTGGATTCCTAAATATTTAAACTGATTTACAACGTTGAATTGATTTACCTCAGGGTCTGGGTAATTTCTCTGGGTCTCATTTAGCATTAATATTGAAGATTTAGTTTTATTTATTTTATATCCTGATATTTCCCCAAAATTCTTTATTAAATTCAACAAGGTCGGAATTGATTTTTTTAGATTCGACATAAACAAAATTATGTCATCGGCGTACAGGGAGATTTTATGTTCTGTTGGTCCAACTTTAATTCCATATATTTGTGAATGTAAACGTATCGCCATCGCTAAAGGTTCAATTGCCATAGTAAACAGTAAAGGTGAAAGTGGACAGCCTTGTCGACATCCTCTATTGATTTTTATTGATTTTGAAATATTGTTATTTGTTAGGATTTCTGCTGTAGCATTATTGTATATTATCTGAACCCATTTTATGAAATTATTTCCAAGTCCAAACCTTTGTAAGACTTCAAAAAGAAAGGGCCATTCAACTCTATCAAAGGCCTTTTCGGCGTCCAGTGATAGGAGAGCTGTATCCGGTGCTTCTTTATTAAAATAAATAATATTAAATAGTCTTCTTACATTATGGAAGCCTTGTCTTCCCTTTATAAAGCCATTCTGATCTCGATTAATAATATTTGGTAAAATTTCTTGTATTCGTCTTGCTAAAATTTTACAGATTATCTTAAGGTCGGCGTTTAATAGGCTTATTGGTCTCATATTTTCACATTTATTAGAGGGCTTACCTGGTTTTGGCAACAGTATAATTAAGGCATTATTCATGTATGATGGTAAATTATTATTTTGAAATGCTTTTAAAACCATTTCCAAAAAAGGTTTTATTGATTTATTCTTAAATTTTTTATAAAGGTCAACTGGAAGACCATCTGGTCCTGCACTTTTTCCTGATTTCATATTATCAATGGCTAGCCCAACTTCTTCTTGACTAATTTTAGACTCCAATATCTCCCTGTTTTCATTTGGAATACACGGTATAGATAGTTCGTTCAAAAACCCATTTAGTTTTGTTAAATCAGATTCATTTTTGGTATCATATAATTTTTCATAGTAATCTCTAAAGGTTCTGTTAATTTCTAAAGGATCTATAACTACCTGTCCGTTACTTATAATACTGGTAATTGGTGTTTTAATTTCTAATTGTTTAATCTGCCATGCCAATAATTTTCCTGATTTTTCACCTTGTTCATAAAAAGATTGTTTCAATCTTAGAAGACTCGAGGCAGCTCTATTCGCTGATTTTTTGTCGTATTCAGCTCTCAAAATCAGTAATTCATTCTCCAACCTTGGATCACTTCCTGCATACACTTTTTCCTGAAGATTTTTTATTTTATGTTCCAATTGGGCTCTCTCCTCTCGAGTCTTCTTAGATTTTGAACCTGTATAACTAATAATATGTCCCCTAATAAAAGCTTTAAAAGCCTCCCACTTTACACATGCTGATGTTTGTGTAGTATTGATATCAAAGAACTCATCTATCTGTTTTTCTATGTACTTGACAAATTCCTCATCCTGAAGCCATTTATGCTGAAATTGCCATCTACCTGATTCCTTTGTCAATTTCTTATCTACATATACTATACAGCAGGGTGCATGATCAGAGATCACGATGTTATCATAAAAGCAGTTTTGAATCTTGGACCTTAATTCTGTGGAAATCAAAGAATAATCAATACGTGAGAATGTCTTGTAGGTACTGGAATAACAAGAGTAGGCTTTGACTTGTGGTTTCATTTCTCTCCATATATCTAGCAATCTCAGTTCTTTCATAAAATGATTAATGGTCATCCTACATCCATTGTGCGTACAGTCCAGTCCTGTTGATCTATCTATACCGGGATTCAATGTACAATTAAAATCCCCTGCTATTATATGTTGCCCTGTAAGTGATGATAAGATAAGAAATAAATTAGCAAAGAACTTTTGATCATCTATATTGGGACCATATAGGTTCACCAAATTTATATTTTCTAATAGCAAAGATCCTTGAATGATTACATATCTTCCAAATTTGTCTCCAATTACATTTTTCACTTGAAAAGGGACTGATTTATGTATGAGAGTCATAACTCCCCTGGCTCAGGATGAAAATGATGAGGTGAAAACACTTCCTTGCCATCTACTCCTAATTCTTTTTACATCCTCCTCTATTAGATGAGTTTCTTGTAAAAACACAATTTTTGAACCCATGTCTTTTATTTTATTCATAACTTGTTTAAGTTTTTTAAAATTTTGTAGACCTCTGCAATTCCATGAAGTTAAATTAAGATTAACACTTTGGTTTATGATCAATAGGGAGTTTGGGATTACCTTGCAGTGTAAACATGCTCATACAGAGAAGCAAAAAAATGAGTGGTTGAACATTCATCCTACAAACTACACACAAACAAATTCCCCCTTCCCACACTTGTGGCAAACCCCCCAAAATCAAAAGAAAAATTCCGTCTCCCGATATAGCCATCGACTGCTCCACATCCACGAGGATCAGCCTAAGCCACTCCTTCATCCTCCCATTCACCCTAACTCTACTGCTTTTAATGACGTAACATTAACTCTCCTCTGTAGTTTTCCAACTTAACTCCAAAATTTTTAGCAACTTTGTACATCATAGTTTTTTTTTTGTTTTGTTTTGTTTTTTTTAATTATATAATGCAATCTATATTTTGTAAACTTGCTATTTGCTTCAAGTCAGTCAGATGCCTGTGCAAATGCTTAATTATTTTAGCTTATATTTTGTTCATGCTTAGCTCCTACCAGTCTCTTCTTCTTGGATCTTCTTGATAAACTCCTGCGCCTCCTCTGGGGTCTTGAAGATGTGGGTTCTGCCCCCATACGTGGTCAGCAGTCTCGCAGGATAGATTACACCATGACGAATCCCAAGGTTGCGCAGCTCCTTACGTACGGGATCATACTGCTTCCTCAATTGTTGGATTCCTGTGGCCCAATCTGGGTAGAACCGCACCTGCTGATCCTGGTGTTTAATCTCTCCTTTAGCTCGTGCTGCGTTGAAGATCTTCATCCTGTCTCTGTTGCTGACAAACTTCATAATTAAGGTCCTCGGTGGTCCCTTATCTCTCCGTGGGCCAATACGATGCGCGCCCTCCAAAACCACCGCCGGCCGCAGCTCCGCACTGCCCAGCGCCTCTGGAATCCACTTTTCCAGAAAGGAACATGGGTCCCGACCTTCGGATTCTTCCGGTAGACCCACCAGCCTCAAGTTGTTCTGTCTCGACCGGGATTCCAAATCCAGAATGTTTTCTTCCAGACATTTTTTTTTTTTCCAAAGTGCGCACCTTTAATTGGAGACAATTGACTTCATCTTCAGCACTGGAAATACGAAGCTCCATCTGCGCCATTCGTTCCACACAGTCACCCAATTCCTTTCTCATTCCTTCCAACGCTGCCATAATCCCATCAAATCTAGAGGAAAAGTCCGCTCTCATTGAACTCATAGCCGCCAGCAACGCACCTGTGTCGCTTCCCACAGCTCCCGCGCCGTTGTTAGCTTCCTTCGCCCTATTTGGTGCTTTCTCTGCTGCGTCACAGACCTGAAAGTCCGTTAATTTGGACTGTTTCTGCGGCTCGCTTTTTCCTCTACTTGGTTTTCCAGCCTTAGGCTTCACCGACATATCCTCGCTCAAACGCTGGGATACGTTCTGTCCCAAATGAGAGAGTTATTTGCCCATTTTTTTTCTCCAGAAGCAGAGCAGAGTGAGACGTGTCCTTCTTACGTGGCAGCCATAACCGGAACATTTATTTATTATTGTTACAATTATTGTTGGATGTTGGTATTGTTGTCAATATGGACTGTCGTTGTTGTGTCATTTCTGTTGCATAATTTGACTGTGGGGTGTATTATGGTGAATGTGGTTGTGGGATGAATGATGACTAAGAGTGATATTGTAATTTGCTAGGTATGGAAAAGGGGTGGGACTATATAAGCGCTGGCTTCTTCCCACTCCTTTTGAACATTTTATTTTTGGCTTGATTTTTGTTTTGTTTTAAATTCTTTTTTCTTTTGTCGGAATGTTCAAATAAATAAAATCAATCTGTAGGAACCTCGAAATGAAGAGACTGAATGATTTTTCAGTATTGGTTTATTTCATCTCAAGTCCTACAGCTCCTCTCTCAATCAAGGAATGAAGAGACCGAGCTGCGATAAACCACATACCTTTATACTGTTACATCAGACACAAATCACATTCACATCAAACACAGAATTCCATTCACATTTAATCCTCCCATTGTCCTCTCGGCTTCTCTGTCTGACCCCAGGGGTCAGACAGTCTCTTCAGGTCCACTCTCAGATCTTCTCACTTCTTCTCCAGTCCGCAGGGGGTCCAGACTCAATGTCCGTTTGAGGCGTGATGTCAATATACACTGCGAGCTCAAAGTTCCCTCATGTCTGGGTCTCTGCCAAGGAATATGTGAGCTACATAATGTTACGCCACAAATCAATCAATTAAAAAGTTCAACGCTTAAAAGAAACTTACTGCAACAAACAACAGTCACTTTTTCTCTGTGCATAAGAAAACTTACACACAATTACTTACACAACTTACACATTTACACAACTGCGGACAAATGCGAGCTTCTTGCTCAAAAAATAGTCATGTTCAACAGCAGAGGTAGGAGCTGCTGGAGGGCTATTCGCGCTCGGACAACAGGTGATCAGGGCTCCATATGAGAAGTCACCACGGCATTTCTTCCCACCGTGGGACAGGAAACCAGCCCGCAGGGGAGGAGACTGATGGCTGCACCAGCTATGGTAGGATCAGTTTATTTGCGCTAAAATATCTATCCATATTAATAAAACGAGTAACGCATCTGATCAAATTTCAGTAACTGTAATGCATTACTGAATTTTTAAACAGTAATTTCATTACAGAGAATGTTACTGCAAAAGTAGTGGCATTACTCCCAACACTGATCGTGATATGCACTACACAAAGAGCAGAGATAAACAAACCTATCATCTGGTCAGTCACTGCAACGGATACTGGAGTCAGTTTGTCTTGGCCTGTCCTTGCCACTGATAATACCTCTGTCTGCCAAGAATGTGCCACTAGTCCAGCAAAAGCTAGCGGTACTCAAATACTTTGCAAGCAGTTTCACGAAATGGTCAGTCAGAAAGCAACTCAACTGTCTCGGACGTCACCCGAGTTAACAAGGTCCACGCTGATCTGTTCACACTCCAACAGGCAGCGAAAAGTATGTTTGGAGCAGGAAGAGAGAAGAAGAGGAAAACAGCAGCCTTGTGTGTAGCAGAATGGCATGTATACACTCTGATGGACAGCTCATCATCACAGTGCCCAGAAAGACAGACCGTGCTTGTGGCCTTGGAAATGAACAGGCACAATGTAGACATAGCTGCACTTAGTGAAACAAGATTGCCTGGATATGACAGTTTGGAAGATCATGGGTACATCTTCTTTTGGAGTGGGAAATCAACTCATGAAAGGAGAGAAGCAGGGGTAGGCTTTGCAGTGAGAAAGGAGATAGCAGCAATGCTTGATGAGGAACCGGTGCCAATTAATGACAAGATACTGACTGAGACTCCCACAACAGCGGAAGATGTATGCTACACTCATCAGCGTGTATGCCCCAACAATGACCAACACAGAGGAGGCGAAGGAAGAGTTCTACAGTGATTTACGTGAGACTATCAGGCATGTACCGTCTGATGACAGGCTGATACTCATTAGAGATTTTAATGCTAGAGTTGGTTTGGACACTGAGAAATGGAAAGGAGTGCTAGGCAGTCATGGAGTAGGCAAGTGCAATGCTAATGGAGAACTTCTACTTGCACTATGTTCAGAGTACAACCTTGTGATAACCAACACCCTATATAAGCACAAGGACACACACAAGAAGACATGGATGCACCCAAGATCCAAGCACTGGCACTTGTTAGACTACATCATAGTCAGGCAGAGAGACATAAGGGATGTATTGGACACCAGAGCAATAAGAGGTGTGGACTGTGGTACTGATCATGTTATGCTGAGATCTAGATTAATGATTTACAGATGAAAACAGCACTGCAGGATGGGTGCAAAGCCACCACAGAAGCTAAACATTAGTGTACTGGAAAACCAAAAGAAGCAGGAAGAACTTACACAGGAAATGGATGAAAACTTGAAAGACTGGGACAGCAACAACTCTGAGAATGACACAGAAGAGAAATGGGCAACACTGAAGGAGACGGTGTATCAGACTGCGAGTGATATTTTAGGCCACCCTGAGAGGAAACATCAAGATTGGTTTGATGAGCATGATGAACATCTGAAGAAACTACTAGAAGTGAGGAATACAGCTAGGCAGGAAAATCTACAGTGTAACACAAGGTCGAAGAAGACGAAATACTCAAAGGCTCAGAGTGAGCTACAGAAGTACTCCAGAGAGATGAAGTCCAACTGGTGGGATGAAAAAGCAGAGGAACTTGAAACTGCAGCAGACATCAAGGACATGGAAACATTCTTCACAGGTCTGAGAGAAATCTATGGCCCTCAACCAACAGGATTGATCCAACTAAAGGCTATGGATAGTGAAACGGTTTTGCAGGAGAAAGACAAGATTCTGGACAGATTTGCAGACCACTTTGACCAACTACTAAACAACCCTGGAGATCTCGCTGGAGAAGCTAAAGAAGCCCTAGTGCAGCGACCCGTTGTTTCAAGTCTGGATGAACCACCAAATCTTGATGAACTAATGGCAGTTATCAGGACAACACAGGATGGTAAAGGTCCTGGAAGGGATGGAATTCCAGCAGAAGTGTGGAAATTTGGTGGTGTTCAGTTGACCAACTGCCTGCACAAGCTCATCCAAAACATATGGGATGCCCAGAAAATACCTCAAGACTGGAAGGATGCAAGTATTGTGCCTTTGTTCAAGAAAGGTGACAGGAAAGATTGTGGAAATTACTGAGGTATATCACTGCTAGCCACTGTTGGATTCTCTCACGTGTACTACTGAACAGACTCGATGAACACATCTTGCAGAATGTACTACTGGAAACCCAGTGTGGCTTTAGAAGTGGAAGAAGCACAATGGACATGACTTTCTGCTTGAAACAGGTTCAAGAAAAGTGTATTGAACAGAATATGCCGCTTTATGTAGTCTTCATTGACTTCAGTAAAGCCTTCGATACTGTGTCGAGACAAGGACTCTTGCAGGTAAGTTTGTCAACCTGATCGAGGCACTCCATACAGGTATGCAAGCAAATGTGTCAATGAGTGGTTCATTGTCTAAAGACTTTTCAGTAAGTAACGGGGTGAAACAAGGGTGTGTGCCGGCGCCTACACTCCTCTTGCTATATCTGTCAGCCATGATTGAGATGGCCTTCAAACACACTTCAGAAGGAGTATACTTTCAAACAAGGAAAGTAGCAGACTTGTTCAATGTGGCACAGTTTAAAGCCAAGAGTAAGACATCGATAAAGGTAGAAAGAGAAATGCTCTTTGCCGATGACAATGCTCTGGTTGTTCACGGTGTGGAAGATATGCAATCTTTAGTGGAGAAATTTGCAAGAGCAGCTAGCCAGTTCAGCCTCAAAATCAACATCAAGAAGACAGAGTGCCTCTATCAACCGCCAAAGTTCCAGTTATCAACATCACTACCAGAAGAGATCAGCATTGGTAAAGAGCCAGTAGTCAAGTGCAAGACTTTCAAGTATCTCGGGAGTACTGTTTCAGAGAATGCTAGGCTGGAGGGTGAACTATCTCTCAGAATGGGAAAAGCGAGCGCTGTGTTTGGAAACTTGAGGGAGAGACTGTGGAAAAATCGACATGCATCTATCTGTGTGAAATGCAAAGCGTACAGAGCGACAGTACTAGCTACTCAATTGTACGGTGCTCAAACTTGGATTGTCTACAGGGTTCAGGTAAAGAAACTCCACGCGTACATGATGAAACACCTTCAAGCCATAATGAATATCTCATGGAAAGACAAGATAACCAACATAGAAGTGCTGAAACGAACTGGTCTACCATCAATGGAGGACATGCTAATACAGATGAACCTGAGATGACTTAGACATGTTGAGAAGATGGATCACCAGTGACTCCCTCTGCAGTTACTCTACTCACAGTTTTGCGAGGGCAAATGCAATCAGGGTAGACCAAGGCTCAGATTTAAAGACACTGTAAAAAGAAACCTCAAGAAGTTGGATATAGACAGGAATTCCTGGCAGCGGAAGGCGAAGGACAGAGCTGCGTGGAGGAATCTGATCAGACCTAAATGAAACAGTCATTGTCACCCCCGACAGACTGCTATGATGATGATGATATGCCATTCTAGGTACAACCTTGCACAATGAATGGTCCCCTCCATTATACAACTAGGACAATATCAATCATTACTGAGGGTGACAACACAGCTGATTCAAATACGAAATATACTGTCTGGGTACATATTCATATTCTGCGGGGTAACTTAACAGACCGTAATGCTGTCTATACCATCTAGCTGCAATGCTCCTGCACTGTGTATATATCTGTGTACATGTGTATATTCATTTTTTCTTATTATCTTGAATCTTATTAATTATTGTTCTGAGTGCCGCTATCCCTGTGCTGCTGTAATCCTGGAATTTCCCCATTGTGGGACAAATAAAAACATCCTATCTTATGACGCTGATAGCATAATATGGTAGTATTAACTTGAAAGCAGATCATAAATCCTTTCAGGTTCCATACAAATGGTAAATGGCATTCACATAGAGTATATTGGGCTTTTTCTCATCTCAAGATGACCAAAGCTCTTTACAGATCCTACTATCCACCCATTCACACACACATTCACACACTGATGGTGACAGAGCTGCCATACACAGGTGCTGGCCTGACCCACCAGGACCAACTGGGGGTTCAGTGTCTTGCCCAAGGACACATCGACATGCAGACTGCAGACAGAGTGGGAATCGAACCCCTGACCCTCCGATCAGTAGTCAGTCATACTACACCTGCGCCTCAGCATAACCACTACCTCTTTGAACCATTATAAGAACCTGAGCAACCGGACAGACTTCCAATAAAACCCTGCATGGTTGAGTGGATTATTCTGCCACTATTGTCAACCATCCATCCATCCATCCATCTTCTACCGCTTTTCCGGAGGTCTGGGTCGTGGAGGCAGCAGTTCAAGCAGAGAAGCCCAGACTTCCCTCTCCCCGGCCACCTGCTCCCGCTCTTCAGAGACGATACCAAGGCATTCCCAGACCAGCTGGGAGACATAGTCTCACCAGCGAGTCCTGGGTCTGCCCCGGGGTCTCGTCCCAGAGGGATGTGCCCGAAACACCTCAAGTGGGAGGTGTCGAGGAGGCATTCTGATCAGATGCCCATACCACCTCAACTGGCTCCTTTTGATGAGGAGAAGCAGCGGTTCTACTCTGAGCCTCTCCCGGATGACTGAGCTCCAAGCTCATTTCAGCCGCTTGTATCCGCAATCTCGTTCTTTTGGTCATTACCCAAAGCTCATGACCATAGGTGAGGGTAAGAACTTAGATTGACTGGAAAATTGACAGCTTTGCCTTAGAGCTTAGCTCCCTCTTCACCACAACAGACCAGTACAATGTCCACATCACTGCAGATGCTGCTCCGATCCATCTGTCAATCTCTTGCTCCATTCTCCCTCACTCGTGAATAAGACCACAAGATACTTAAACTCCTCCACTTGGGGCAGGAGCCTGTCCCCAACCCAGAGAGGACAATCCACCTTTTTCTGGCTGAGAAAAATGGACTCAGACTAGGAGGTACTGATTCTCATCCCAGCTGCTTCACACTTAGAGGCAAACCATCCCAGTAAGACCTGTAGGTCATTGCTGGATGAAGCCAACAGGACAACATCATCTGCAAACAACAGAGATGAGATCCTGTGGTCACCAAGCATGACACCCTCTGTTCCCTGACTGCACCTAGAAATCCTGTCCATAAAAATTATGAACAGGATCAGTGACAAAGAGCAGCCCTGGCGGAGTCCAACTCTCACTGGGAATGAGTCCGGCCAAGTGTTGGCAATACGAACTAAACTCTCACAACGGTCGTACAGAGACTGAATAGCTCGTAACAACAAGCCTGATGCCCCATACTCCCAAGGCACCCCCTACAAAAAAACACGAGGGACACGGTCGAATGCCTTCTCCATGTCCACAAAACACATGTAAACTGGTTGGGCAAACTCCCACAAACCCTTGAGGATTCTCGAGACGATAAAGAGCTGCTACGATGTGCCACAGCCAGGCCAAAAACTACATTGTTCCTCCTGAATCTGAGGTACGACCAATGGCCGGACTCTCCTCTCCAATACCTTGGCATAGACCTTCCCAGGGAGGCTGAGGAGTGTGATCCCTCTAAAGTTGGAGCACACCTCCAGTCCCCTTTTTTGAAGAAAGGAACCACCACCCCGGTTTGCCATGCCAAAGGCACTGCCCCGACCTCCACACAATATTGCAGAGGCGTGTCAACCATGACAGCCCTACAACATCCAGGGTCTTGAGGTCCTCAGGGCGAATCTTGTCCACCCCCAGGGTCTGGCCACCAAAGAGACTTTTAACCACCTTGGCGAGCATTGTAATTTCCCACTTTGGGATCAATAAAGTACATCTATCTCAGCCCCTGTGATAGGCGAGTCGTCCCCCTCATCCACAAGCCCTGCTTCCTCTGTGGAAGGCCTGTCAGTGGGATTGAGAAGATCCTCAAAGTATTTCTTCCACCGCTTGACGATATCCCCAGTCGAAGTCAGCAGTACCCCAGCTGCACCATACACAGTGTGGACAGGGAGCTGCTTCCTCCTCTGAGCCACTGGACACTTTGCCAGAATCTCTTCGAGGCCGACCGAAAATCTTGTTCCAAGGCCTCACCGAACTCCTCCCATACCCGAGTTTTTGCTTCACCAACCACCCGAGCTGCACTCCACTTGGCATGCCGGTACACCTCAGCTTCTTCGGGAGTCCCACAAACCAACCAAGTTTGATAGGACTCCTTCTTCAGCTTAATGGCCTCTCTCACCACTGGTGTCCACCACTTGGTTCGGGAGTTGACACCATGAGATGCCCCGACGACCTTGCGGCCACAGCTCTGGGCCACCGCTTCAACAATGGAGGTGGAGAACATGGCCCATTCAGACTCTGTCTCCAGACTCCCTTGGAATGTGGTTGAAGTTCTTCTGGAGGTGGGAGTTGAAGACATCCTGGACAGGGGCCTCAGCCAGATGTTTCTAGCACACCCTCACTATACGTTTGGTTCTACCAGATCTGAATGGCATCCTCCCCTGCCATCAGATCCAACTCACCACCAGGTGGTGATCAGTTGACAGCTCTGGACCTCTCTTTACCTGAGTGTCCAAGACATACCGTTGCAGGTCTGATGACACAATAACAAAATCAATCATCGACCTGCGACCTAGGGTGTCCTGGTGCCAGGTGCACATATGGACACCCTTATGCTTGAACATGGTGTTCGTTATGGACAAACTGTGGTTAGCACAGAAGTCCAATAACTGAATACCACTCGGGTTCAGATCGGGCAAGCCGTTCGTCCCAATCACCCCCTTCGAGGTTTCACTGTTGTTGCCCACATGCGCATTGAAGTCCCCCAGTAGGACAATGGAGTCTCCAAGAGGAGCATTCTCCAGCACCCCAGTCAGAGACTCTAAAAAGGGTTCCACTGGGCAAAACTCCAATATAGAGGCAGCAAGGTGGGGGGATACAAGAATACCCACCCCTGCTCATCACCTCTCGTCTGGGACAACTCCAGAGTAGGCCAAGCTCCAGCCCCTCTCCAGGAGACTGGTTCCAGAACCGGAGCCGTGTGTTGGGGTGAGGCCGACTATATCTAGCTGGTATCTCTCAACCTCATGCACCAGCTCAGGCTCCTTCCCTTCCAGAGACGAGACATTCCATGTCCTAAAAGCCAGTTTAGGAAGCCTGGGATCAGACTGCCAAGGTCTCCTTCGCCTTTAATCGCCACCTGATCCACATAGCACCAGACCCCCATGGTCCCTCCTGCAGGTGGTGAGCCCACTGGAGGGCGGACCAATGTAACTCCTTCGGGCTGAGCCCGGCCGGGTCCCATGGGTGGAAACCCGGCCCCCAGACGCTAGCCATCGAGCCCCTCCCCCAGGCCTGGCTCCATGGTGGGGCCCCGGTAACCCCATACCAGGCGGGGTACACTGAATCCTTGTTCTAGCATTCATCGCTAGAGTATCGTCAACCATACGCGGTTTAAACATTTCAAAGCAGAGTCACATCACAGTTCAGCTTCAGAGGGCCTCCAACAAACCCGTGGTGGGCGCGGCCCTGGAGGTGCTGGATATGGCGGACCTGGGGGCCCACTTGCTGGAAATGCTCTCTTGTCAGCAAAGTCCCAGTCTGGGTCCCACACTGGATGATTTGGTTCCAGTGTCTCGTCTTGATCGGGGGCAGCTGCTGTTCTTACCTTCCACAGATGGCTGGCATGCCATCTTGAACCATCGGCCATCTGGAAGGTAGCAGGTCCCAACTGTGCGGTGATTTGCATTGGCAGCGAAAGGAGCATCTGCAGGTCATCTGGGCGTTCAGATCGGTGGACCCAAACTCAATCGAGCATCGTGAGCACTGACTTGTTGGGCTTCATGCGGTGTCGCTGCTTCTCTCTCGTTCCTGATGCTGGTTGCGGTTGTGGCAGTGTGACGTTCTCGTCAGCATCAGGATGCTCTCCAGTTTGGCATTGTTGTGTTAGACTTGGGGGGGGGGGGGGGGCGACCGTCTGCATCGACAAACTGAAGCTTGCTTTTGTGTTGGCAGATGAGCAGGTGGTGTTGGCCCAAACTCCCCGGTGCGGACGCCCACCCTTGGTGGCGCCACAAGTTGGTGGCTCCACAAGTTGGTCATCCCTCTGCAGGGACCTGCTCTTGCGAAGCTAATGTGTCACCCCCCTCCCTTTTTCCCTTCACAGACTGACATGCCCTCCTGTACACCTCGCCAGCAGGGCGGTTCGACTGGATCAGCCACCCCCCGCTACAGCCGCTATGGGCGTCGGCTCAAGCCCAAAGGACGGGGGGGGGGCTGTGTGGGGGCATGGTGTGGGGAGTCTCCACCCAGAGAAGGCAGCGGGAGAAAGGGGGGGAAAATGGACTGAAAGAGGAAATGTCAGCGGGGGGTCTCAGCGCGACAGTAAGGACTATTCGCCCCCCGGAGAGAGGAGAGAACACTGGAGGAAGAAGGAGGGTGTGAGAAGCGGTGCCGGTGTGATGTTATGTTAAAGTGTCACACAGGTCTTTGTTCTAAACAATATATTATGGACAGAAGTTCCGGGTGTCAACGTATGGAATTAAAGGTATAAAAGGAGAATGCACAGAGACCCGGGACATCTTTTGCTGTACTTGTTGGAGAAAGAATAAAGTTTAAGTGTTGTTCAGCTCGTTGCCTAACCTGCTTCCTTTTGTCACGCCGCGCCGCTCATCAGCAGCGCCACCTGCACGCACACCTGCACATCATCAGCGGCGAGGGATTTAAGCCGCCTCGCCCTGGGCTTCGGCCTGAAGCCGTCAGACTTCCCTACGCATTGCTGTGAGTTCCCTTTCATTCTCAGCTGATCATTCCGGTAAGAAGATCTTACCTTCTTCTCCTCCAAGTCTGCTCCCCTGTGCACAGGTGGATTTCCCGGCGGCGGACAACTCCTCTCCATCGCCTGTTCCTCGCTGCTGCACCGGGCTTTCCAGGTGGCTGTCTACCGGACCTCGCCCCTTGCTGTGCCAGTCATCCGTCCTGTCCAAGTAAGCTCCTCTCTCGCTTATTTATCTCCTGTGTTGGTGTGTGCCCGTCACCTCTCTCCCTGTGCTTTTCCCATAGGGTTGTCCGGCTGTACGGTCTCCTACCTCGGTGCCCGAAGCAGACGCCGCCACCAACACATTCACATCTCGCAGACACTCATTCATACACTCCTGTTGTTAATAAAGCTATTTGAGCTACTCTGAGCCTGTGTGTGTGCGTCTCCTGAGCCGTGCGTTATGTCAGTACGGCTTCAGCAGAGCGGCTCGGCAGATGGCGGGCTCGCATACCGGCTTACCACTCTCGAGGCTCGAGTGGACCAAGTAGCTTTTCAGCAACAGGTGATTTTTAATCAGTTGATTATTATAAATAACCGATTGGACCGCTTGGATCCCCAACAGCCGTTCCCCCCGGCTCGTCAGGGTGGCGCGGCTCCTGCTGCTCCAGCGGCCGTCCAGCAGGCTCCGGGTGCACCGGCTCGGCTCACGCCCATTCCAACCCCCACCCGCTTTAGCGGTAAGCTCGGCGGAGCGCGGGGGTTCATAACGCAGTGTGAGTCCGTTTTCCACCGGGTGCCCGGGGACTTTCCCTCAGATCATAGCCGAATTGGTTATATCGGGAATCTCCTGGAAGGGCGAGCATTAACCTGGACCTACGCCGTTATGGCGAGGCCCAGTTATGCCACCCTCACGTATGACCAATTCGTGAGACGCTTCCTGGAGGTCTTTGACCACTCTCTTACCGAGACGGTCCAGGTCGATCGGCTTCTCAGCCTCCAGCAGGGAAGCCAGTTGGCTGCGGACTATGCGGTCGACTTCCGGGTAGCGGCGGAGGAATTGGGCTGGGAGGAACGCTCCCTCTGTGGCCTTTTCCTCCGCAGCCTCAACGATGATCTGAGGGATGAACTGGCTGGGCGGGATATCCCGGAGACACTAGCGGAGCTAACATCCCTAGCGATCAGTTTGGACAACAGGCTGCGCGAGCGCTCCTCGGGGCGGAAGTCGTCTTCTTCTCGCCCTCGTGGAGTCTCGCCGCGCCTGTTCCAAGCTTGCCCCCTGGCGACGCCGCCACCATCGTGCCCCGAGGAGTCGGAGCCGATGGTGACGGGTTGGGCAAAGCTTTCCCCTGCGGAGAGACAACGCCGCCGTGAGTTGGATTTCTGCATGTATTGAGGAGATGACCAACACACGGTGAAGCTTTGCCCACGGAAAGCCAGTCGGCGGGGTCCGCGAGTCACTGTAGGGGGCCTCGCGGACGTCAATCAGTTAAGTCCCCTCACACAATTGAAACTGCTCATCCGTTTCTGTCACAACTCCACTGCGCATCTCACCCACGCACTGGTGGATTCAGGCGCGGAAGGCAGCTTTATTTCTCAAAGCCTGGCAACCCGATTGGGCATCCGCTGTCAGGCACTAAGGAACCCTATCTCCCTGGTCAACCTCTCTCGTGCCTCCCTTGGGAGAGTTACACACCAGACCATCCCCGTCCCGGTTATTGTCTCTGGAAACCACCGGGAGGAGATAACCTTTTACGTCCTGCCCAACTCTGTGTCGCCCGTCATCCTGGGGTATCCCTGGCTACGCCTCCACAACCCCGTTTTGGATTGGAAGTCCGCCGGGGTGTCGGCATGGAGCACGTTCTGCATGAGCACCTGTCTACAGTCCGCTGCCTGCTCTCCGTCCGCTTCTCCCTCACCAACGGACACTGCGCCCCTGGACCTGTCCCTGGTGCCATTGGAATTTCACGACCTGGGTATGGTATTCAGCAAATCCAAGGCGATGTCTCTCCCTCCTCATAGGCCCTATGACTGTGCAATCAACCTCCGCCAGGGGGCACCCTTACCCTCTGGGCGACTCTACAGTCTATCGGCGCCGGAGAAGGAGACCATGAACTCTTACCTCAAGGAATCGCTGAGTGCTGGGATAATCCGCCCATCGTCATCACCTGTGGGGGCAGGATTCTTCTTCGTCGGTAAGAAGGACGGATCCCTCCATCCTTGCATTGACTATCGTGCCCTTAACGACATTATGGAGAAGGATCGCTACACCCTGCCCCTCATGGACACCGCTTTCCACTCCCTCCAGGGGGTGACTTGGTTCACCAAGCTGGATCTACGCAGTGCATACCACCTCGTCCGGATCCGGGAGGGAGATGAGTGGAAGACAGCCTTCCGTACCCCGAACGGCCACTTCGAATACCTGGTGATGCCGTTCGGGTTGACCAACGCTCCAGCCGTCTTTCAGCGCCTCATCAATGACGTCCTCCGGGATTTCATCGGCCTTTTTGTGTTCGTCTACCTGGATGACATTCTCATCTTCTCCAAGTCCAGGGACGAGCACCAGGTCCACGTGAGGCGGGTCCTCCAAAGGCTGCTGGAAAACCGGTTGTACGTGAAGGCCGAGAAATGCGAGTTTTACGCGAAGACAACATCCTTCCTCGGGTTCATCATCTCCCACGACCAGGTGCTTCCGGACCCAGAGAAGGCGAAGGCGGTGGTGGAATGGCCCACACCTGCGTCACGAAAGCAGGTGCAGCAGTTCGTTGGGTTTGCGAACTTCTACCGCCGCTTCGTCCCAAATTTTGGCACCATCGTCGGCCCGCTGACCCGCCTCACGTCCCCTAAGGTCCCGTTCCGGTGGACCGAAGAGGCCGCGGCTGCCTTTCAGGCGCTGAAGGCGGAGTTCTCCTCCTCCCGGGTCCTTAGCCAAGTCAACCCTGCGCTGCAGTGCATCGTGGAAGTGGACGCTTCGGACACAGGAGTGGGGGCGGTGCTATCCCAGCGGTCGCCAGATGACGGAATCAAACGGCCCTGCGCCTTCTTCTCCCGGCGCTTGTCCCCGGCGGAGAGGAATTACGAAGTGGGTGACAGAGAGCTCCTCGCCATCAAGCTCACGCTACAGGAGTGGCGTCACTGGCTAGAGGGGGCGGACCTGCCGTTTGTGGTCCTGACGGACCACAAGAACTTGGAGTACCTTAGATCTGCCAAGCGCCTGAACGCCCGCCAGGCGCGCTGGTCCTTGTTCTTTGCCAGGTTCCAATTTACCATCACCTTCAGGCCTGGCTCCAAGAACGGCCTGCCCGACGCCCTCTCTAGGCAATTCGCCCCTGAGGAGTCGGAGGACACGGTCCACACCATCCTACCCAGGTCGTGCGTCGTGGGAGCCGTCACCTGGGACATTGAGAGCAAGATCCGGAAGGCGCAGGAAGTGGAACCTGACCCTGGCGGCGGACCGGAGGGGAGGCTGTTCGTGCCATCCACGGTTCGGGGGGAGGTCATCCACTGGTTACACACATCCAAGCTCACCTGTCACCCTGGCTCCTCCCGGATGATTGACCTCCTCCAGCGGTCCTTCTGGTGGCCGGGCCTGCGGAGGGACGCTGCCCGCTACGCCCGGGCCTGTCCAGTGTGTACCACCAACAAATCGGGTAATGCCCCTCCAGCGGGTTTGCTCCAGCCTCTGCCCGTCCCTGGCAGGCCCTGGTCGCATATCACCCTGGATTTCGTCACCGGACTCCCAGTCTCGAACACCTACGACACCGTCCTGACCATCGTGGACCGCTTCTCCAAGGCGGCACACTTCGTCCCCCTACGAGGTCTCCCAACTGCCCTGGAGACGGTGGACCTTCTAATCCAGCACGTGGTCAGGCTGCATGGGATTCCGGTGGACGTGGTCTCGGACCGGGGCCCCCAATTTGTGTCAGAGGTTTGGAGGTTGTTCTGCAACGCCCTGGGAGCCAAGGTGAGCCTCTCCTCCGGCCATCACCCCCAAACCAACGGGCAGTGTGAGCGGACCAACCAGGAGCTGGAGGCTGCGCTCCGCTGTGTCACGGCATCCAAACCAACGTCCTGGAGTAACCACCTTGCCTGGGTTGAATACGCCCATAACACCGCTCGCTCTTCTGCTACTGGGATGTCCCCCTTTAAGGCATCCCTGGGTTACGACCCCCTCTGCTCCCGGCGCAGGAGAGTGAGGTAACTGTCCCCTCAGTACGGGCGCATCTCAGGCAGTTCCGCTCCATCTAGGCGTCAGTGCGCAATGCGCTTTTACGCACGGCGGAGCGCAACAGAACCATGGCGGACCGACACAGAAGACCTGCCCCGGCGTACAGAGTTGGTCAGCAAGTCTACGTGTCGACCCAGGATGTGATTTTAAAGGGCGAGAGGAGGAAGCTGGCACAGCGCTTTATGGGCCCATACCCCATCACCAGGATCATCAACCCGGTGGCTGTGCGTGTAGCTATTCCCCCCTCCCTCCGCATCCATCCCACCTTCCACGTGTCCAAGATGAAGCTGGCAGTCTCCGACCCCCTTTGCCCTCCTCCTGCTGCGCATCCCACACCCCGGATGATTGATGGCCATCCGGCCTGGCCCGTCTCCTCCATCCTGGACTCCCGGCGCCGGGGTTGTGGGTTGCAGTACTTGGTGGACTGGGAGGGCTATGGGCCTGAACATTGGCAGTGGGTACCCTCGTCGTTTGTGTTGGACCCATCGCTCATCGCTGATTTCCACCGAGCGCACCCAGAGAAGCCATCGCCAGGAGGCGCTGCTAGAGGGGGGAGTACTGTCACGCCGCGCCGCTCATCAGCGGCGCCACCTGCACGCACACCTGTAAATCATCAGCGGCGAGGGATTTAAGCCGCCTCGCCCTGGGCTTCGGCCTGAAGCCGTCAGACTTCCCTACGCATTGCTGTGAGTTCCCTTTCATTCTCAGCTGATCATTCCGGTAAGAAGATCTTACCTTCTTCTCCTCCAAGTCTGCTCCCCTGTGCACAGGTGGATTTCCTGGCGGTGGACAACTCCTCTCCATCGCCTGTTCCTCGCTGCTGCACCGGGCTTTCCAGGTGGCTGTCTACCGGACCTCGCTCCTTGCTGTGCCAGTCATCCGTCCTGTCCAAGTAAGCTCCTCTCTCGCTTATTTATCTCCTGTGTTGGTGTGTGCCCGTCACCCTTCTCCCTGTGCTTTTCCCATAGGGTTGTCCGGCTGTACGGTCTCCTGCCTCTGTGCCCGAAGCAGACGCCGCCACCAACACATTCACATCTCGCAGACACTCATTCATACACTCCTGTTGTTAATAAAGCTATTTGAGCTACTCTGAGCCTGTGTGTGTGCGTCTCCTGAGCCGTGCGTTATGTCACCTTTCTCCACAATATAATCATACCACATTCCATGACTATCGGGGGGATGGGAAGATGACCTTAAAAAGTTGGCCTGGCAGACTGCAGCTCCGTAAGTTAGCTCCGCTGCTAAGATGCTAACGGTTTAAACAAATAAAAGCTCCAAAATATATCAATATCTCCACCACAATAAAGTTTGTCACATTTTGTTAAAAGATGTTGGACACAATCTTAATTTACCTTCAAGCAGATGTAGGATCTAGTCAGAGCCACAAAGAACCACAACACTGTGTTTGGATGTTGTGGTAGCCGTCCATTTTACCATGACATTAAAATGCTCATGCTGCTGTCATGCCATGAATGCTTGTTATTTAACTTAACATGTACTTTTATTGATCTATATTTTGTGATAATTGAAACATTAATTAATGCGTGCCGAAGCAGCTAATATCAAGTCCACATTGTTGCACTGCAAAATTAAGCAGTGCAGGGAGTGCAACAAAAAAAGTATTTGATATTCCTTAATCATTAAGCCTTAGGAAGCAAACTGATAACTATTTTTATCTATCTATCTATCTATTTATTATTTTACTTCATCCAGCCTTGCATGAGGTAAAATATCTGTACAATCTGTGACATTCATACAAGTGAAAACATATCTGGTGTTCTTGTGTCTGTATCACCGATCACTGTGAACAAACAATCCTTTTTAGTTTTCGGTGTATGATGTACGCATTGCTGTTGAAACCACAGATTTAGCTGTGCTTGTTTGTCAGGAGCCTCCATTTATCCAGTCTAAAGCACAACCACGAACAGCAGCAACAAGTACCAGAGCTACGCAAAAACATTCAAAAATACAAAAACGACAAGCGTGGAAATTAGCTGCCACTTGACTGCAAAACACATATGTAGACAATACATCAAAAAACGCTATTTTAAATGCCCCACTACTCCACTCTTGCTGAGTGATTTAACACTACTTCAGCTGAAACCGGAAGTATCCCCCATAATCATTTATTCAGCAGAGCCCTTGGGAATCAGGTGGATTGCTAACTGACTTAACACTACTTCTGACAGAAAGTGGAAGTTGCACACATAATCATTTCTACAGCAGCACCCTCAGGAATAAGGTGGATAGTCTTCCATGAATATAGTTGAAGACTTCAAGATGGCCTCAGATAATAATAATAATAATAATAATAATAATAATAATAATAATAATAATAATTTGTCGGCCTCCGTAGGTCTGTGATGACCATGGAAGAGAATCCTAAACGTCTACTCTGCTGGAACAGTACCGCCTGTGGCTGAACAGGCCAATGCGCGAATGGCAGTCCCTGTCACACAGGTCGCACTTATGGGTGGTCTCCGTGCTGCTGGAGCTGTGGCGGTTCTTCCTGCGGGTCCTTTTTTCATCTGCTGCAGCGGTCAGTCTCTCTTCACCCGCCTTGAGCTGTCTGGTCAGGGTGCCTCTCCATTTGGAGCGGTCTGTTGCAAGGTCCTCCCAGCGCTCTGTGTTGATCTCCAGGGCCTTCGTGTCTCTCTTGCAGACGTCTGTAAAGCGCAGCTGTGGGCGGCCAACGTCTCTCCTGCCAGTCGCCAGTTCTCCGTAGAGGACGTCTTTGGGGATTCTGCCATCCTCCATTACGGTGAACGTGGCCTAGCCAGCGGAGCCTGCGCTGCCTGAGTAGAGTGAACATGGAGGGAAGGCCGGCACGGGACAGAACTTCTGTGTTGGGCACTTTGTCCTTCCAGGATATGTCCAGGATACAGCGAATGCAGCGCAAGTGGAAGGAGTTCAGTCTCTTTTCCTGCCGGGCGTATGTTGTCCACGTCTCACTCCCATAGAGCAGTGTGCTGATGACGCAGGCGTTGTACACTGCCATCTTCGTCTTGACAGAGAGTTTGGGATTCTCCCACACTCGTGTGGTGAGGCGAGCGAGTGTGGAGGCTGATTTTCCAATCCTCTTTTCGATCTCTGTATCAAGGGAGAGGTTGCTGCTGATCATGGACCCCAGGTACGTGAACTGATTCACGACCTCCAGCTCGTAGTCATCGATGGTGATGGTTGGTGGTGCTTCCGTGCCTTGCGCCAAGACATTAGTCTTCTTCAGGCTGATGGTAAGCCCGAAGTCCATGCATGCCTGGGAGAAGCGGTCCATCAGGGTCTGAAGCTCCTGCTGTGTGTGGGTCGCGACTGCAGCGTCATCTGCAAACAGCATGTCTCTGATTAAAGCCTTGCGTACTTTGGTTCTGGCTTTCAGGCGGGCGAGGTTGAAAAGCCTGCCGTCAGATCTTGTGTGCAGGTAGATTCCCTCTGTTGCTGTGCTGAAGGCATGCCTCAGGAGCATAGCAAAGAAAATCCCAAAGAGGGTTGGCGCAAGTACACAGCCCTGTTTCACTCCGCTGCGTATGTTGAATGGCTTTGAGACGTTGCCGTCGTGCTTCACTATCCCCTGCATGTTGGTGTGAAACGATTCGATGAGGCTTTGCAACTTTGGTGGACATCTTATCTTTGGCAGGATCTTGAAAAGGCCCTCTCTGCTGACCAGATTGAATGCTTTGGTGAGGTCGATGAAGGCGACGTACAGGGGCATGTTCTGTTCTCTGCATTTCTCCTGGAGTTGGCGGATGGAGAATATCATGTCTACCATTGATCGCTCAGCGCGGAAGCTACACTGAGACTCGGGGTAGACACGTTCGGCAAGCTTCTGTAGACGAACGAGAACAACTCGTGCGTAGACTTTGCCAACAACGCTGAGGAGGGAGATGCCCCTGTAGTTGTTGCAGTCGCTTCTCTCCCCTTTGTTTTTGTAGAGGGTGATGATCTTGGCGTCCCTCATGTCCTGTGGTACGGCACCTTCCTTCCAGCACTGGCAGAGGACGTCATGCAATGGCAGCAGTAGGGCGGTCTTGCAGTGCTTGATCAGGTCGGGGGGTATGCTGTCATTGCCGGGTGCCTTGCCAGCGGCCAAGCTATCAATGGCCTTGCTGAGTTCGTCGATGATTGGCTCAGCGTCAAGTTCATCCATGGATGGCAGGCAATCGATGGCATCAAGGGCTGACGGTGTCACGGTGTTCTGTCTGGAGTAGAGGTTGGAGTAGTGCTCCACCCATCTCTCCATCTGCTTGTTCTTTTCTGTGATCATCTCCCCAGTGGAGGATTTGAGGGGGGCCGTCTTGCTCTGAGCCGGACCAAGTGCTTTCTTGATGCCATCGTACATACCACGGATGTTCCCTGTTATGGCAGCGGTTTGAATGTCTTGGCTGAGCTGAGTCCAGTACTCGTTGGCACAGCGCCGAGCAGTCTGCTGTACTTTGCTTCTCGCAGCCCTGAGAATCTGGAGATTCTTCTCGTTTGGGTACTTCTTGTACTCGGCAAGAGCTGAGTGCTTGGCTTCAATGACGGGGGTCATCTCGGTCAACTTGGCATGAAACCAGTCCTGTGACTTCGAGGTCTTCCTCCCAAAGGTAGCCAAGGCTGTGCAGTGGATGGTGTTTTGCAGCTCTTCCCACTTCTGCTTTGCAGATTCTCCTTCTTGTGGTACACCAAGTTCCTTCTCAAAGGTGGAGGCAAACCGCTCAACAAGTTCTGGTTGGGTCATCTTGCTGGTGTCAATCCGTGCCTTTCCAGGCTGTCTAGCACGATGGAATTTCTTCAGCTGCAGCTTGACCTTGTGTTGCAATCTGCACTCTGGAATGAACAGGTGATTAGCACATTCTTCAGTGAGGTGCGCCTGGTCAGGATCAAGTCCAGCTGGTGCCAGTGCTTTGAGTGCGGATGTCGCCAGGAAACCTTGTGTTGGGGCTTGGTCTTGAAGAACGAGTTTGTGATGCACAGATCGTGATAAGTGCAGAACTCGAGCAGCTGCTGTCCATTGTCGTTCATTCTGCCCACGCCAAATGGTCCAAGACAAGAGGGCCAGGAGTTGTGGTCAGCACCCACTCTGGCATTGAAGTCTCCAAGGAGAATGAGTTGTTCAGAGTTGGGGATGATCCTGACAGTTGTTGCGAGATTCTTGTAGAACTCGTCTTTTGCCTCTGGTGTGGCTGTTAGTGTTGTGGCATACACACTGACGAGGGTGACTGGGCCTTGAGTGGTGTTGAGGCGGAGGGTGAGGAGTCGTGCAGAGCCATTGCTGCCCAGTTCCACCATCTTCAGCAAGGTGTTCTTCACTGCGAAGCCCACTCCGTGTTCCCTGTGTTCGTCACTGCTCTTTCCCTGCCAGTAGAACGTGTAGTCCTTCTCTCTCAGTGTGCCTGCGTCAGCCAACCGTGTTTCCTGGAGAGTGGCGATATCCACTTCCAGTCTCTTCAGCTCATTATTGATGATGGCAGTCTTCCTGGTGTCGTTGATGTTCTTGAGGTTAGCAGCAAGTCCTGTCATCATAGTGCGGATGTTCCAAGTTCCCAGTTTTAGAGTTGGTCTCTTTTGTTTTTTTGTCTTGCCTGGTGCGAAAGTTCTCAGCCTGCCGTTCAGACTTCTCCTCATCCCCATGCACCCAATGAGGAAAACAGGCTGTGGCGTGACAACACCTTATTGGCTGGGGGCTGCCCAGCTTGAGGCGGGCGGTAGCTGTCCAGTGAGATCCGATGATCCCTCCCACCGTTGGGAACAACCCCTGGCGCCGCGCTCTACACCAATTGAGCGGTGGCTTATAACCGGTAACTGTCATTCCCCGTGTTTTGTCTACGCCAAAGGCGAAGCTGGAGTGTCCTCTCCAGTGATCCGGTGTTCTACCTTCCAGCATTGGGCGTTGGTAGGATTCAAGCCTGGGCAGGAAGATATGGAGGACAAGATGTTGCCCATGCAGCATGTCCCTCCTCTCCATGTCACTGATGAATCCAAAGGAACAGCAGGGCTGCTACAGTTTGGCACCAGTGCCGTCGCAGGAACTGCCAGAACGATGTTGAGCACAACAGAGAACTGCCTTAGGGACTCCGACTCCGGATTTTTCCTCAGGGTTGACTCCCGAAGCCTTTCCCGTGACCGGGTGTGCCACAAGGCAGCAGAGGTTTGAAATCAGGGTTTACCTTCCCCTAGATGGGCTACCTTCCCAGGTTGACGAGCCACCATCTACCCGAAGCATCTGGTTTTAAGGCGCCAGAGATCCGCCCTCGCCCCTTCTCCTATTAGTAAAAGCAGTTCCGCCGGGCTTAGAGACTAAACCACACGGGCAGGCTAGGAGTTGGACTTAGTTGTCAGAGGCTTTTCGAGACGCACGCCATAAGGAGCATTTTATAAGCACTGGGAGCTTAACCCCAGTGCCGCTCCTGGCTATGACAACCTTGGAACCAATAATAATAATAATAATAATAATAATAATAATAATAATGCGTCAGATTTATATAGCACTTTTCATAGATACTCAAAGACGCTTTTGTGATGTTGTGTTTTATTATGAAGTGTGGTGTTGTGGCGGCCACTTCCACTCTTTCTTCCTCTGCACCGCCCTATAAATACCAATGGACAGCTTTATCTAGCCTCTTTGCCGATGCCCTTGCCTGGTGGCTATGTTGTGTGTGACCACCCCTTTAATAAAGTGAAGTTCAACTGTGCACCTGGCCTCGTAATTACAAAGGTAAATCCGACATAACATTTTGGCAACGAGAATAAAAATGGAAGTGTGTATTTCACTATTCCGGCTCTTCTTGGAGCTCCCGGGCGAGCCACCTGTGCCCTGGCCAAGATGGTTTGTGCCTTTCAAAACTACATCGTGGCGCGCGACCTGGGTAAGCTAGATAAACTGAGGGCATGTGTGTTTCTGGTGCATAATTTGGGGTTTGAGGGCCAGCATATCTTGCGTACACTAGGGGCTTCCAACTTGTATGAGGATTTGGTCGAGTTGCTAACACGCCATTTCAGCACCCTGGATAGTGTCACCATCCGGAGGATTTTGTTTTGGCAGTGACACCAAAGGGTGGGTGAGCCTATCCACCAGTTCGTCGCCAACCGGAGGCAGCTGGCTAGTGAGTGTCGTTTTGGGCCACTGGAGGAAGAGATGGTACGCGACCAACTGGCAGAGCCCACAACCAGCAATGCTTTACGAGCTAGGCTACTTACAGCGCCGAGTGAGCTGACATTATACGAAGCTGTCGAGCTAGCTTTCCAAGTGGAGACCACTGACAAGCTAGCTTTGGAGCTAAAGTGGTGCCAATCACAACGGCAGCTGGGGCCTGCCACTGCAGTATTAGTAGCAGACCCAGACAGCGAGGATAGCGCGACCGATGACAACGCGGAAACCATCTCTATCAGCTGAAGGTCTGCCCCGAAAAACCCTTGTGTATGGGTTGTGGGTCTGCGAAGCACCAATACAAGGCTAGGAAATTCCCGGCTAGAGGGAAGGGCTGTAGCAAGTGTGGACGCTTGAACCATTATGCCAGGGTGTGTTGTATGTCCAAGCCGGAGAGCCCACGGAGAAAAACAACGTCACCCATCCCGGCAACTGTCCATGCAGTGTTCCTGAGTACCAAGGGGTTCATGTTCTGCAAGGTGACTCTGGATGGTGAGGAGGTGCCACTGCTGGTCGATACGGGGGCGGAGGGATCGTTATTGAATTGGGCCACAGTGAGGAAATTTGTCCCCCACTACAAAATAAGAGGTAACCCAGCGCCGCTCAGTGGTTATGGAGGTGGCAGACAGCGCATGATTGGAACGCTGGAATTAATGGCTCGGTACAAGTTGGCGGCAATGGCTGACTTCATGTTCCATGTGACAGCCCAAGGCGACACCATCATTGGCTGTGACCTGTTTTATGGACTGGGGTTTGCCATTAGAGATGACGCTGGGGAAGAATGGACTGATTGTGACCAGCGGAACCATCTGGTTCCGGTGGTGGAGGACAATGCTGTGTGGGACGAAGATTTACCAGGCACCATGGCGGTAAGCAGGACCAGCCTCACTCAGGTTTGACGCAGGAAAGTCTCAGTGCCAGCACTCGGGGTACCGTGGAAGAGGGTACCAAGCGTGGTGGTGAGGCACCTGCGTCGGCAAGTGACGCCGACGAGCTAGCCTCAGTTTCTCTGGAGCTCGGCCACAGTGGGCTGGAGGATCTGGAGCTACAATGGTGACTACTGCAGCAGCTTTTCAAGGAGTCGGGGCCAGACCAACAGGCACGGAGGGACCGCTTACCAATCAGCGACACTGCAGGCCAAGCAGAGCTCCTCTGAGAGTTAAGGACCTTGTCCGGGCTCGAGGGGAGGGACGTCCACGGCGGATGTTGGCCAAATGACAGCCAGAGGAACACCAAGAGCAGCTGCGCATTGTGGCTAAGTGGGGCGCAGCCTACTTCCAGCTGTTGGACGGCTGTTGGAAGCATGCCAATGAGCTGCGGAGTGCCCGGGAGGAGGCTTTGGATAGTAGGTCCGGACGAGAGGCAACCGATGGTGAGGAAGAAGATGCACTCTCGTCTATGAGGTCAGCTGCAGCCCCGGAGGCATGCTGCATCCGGGGGCGGGTCTCCTGGGGGGCTGCCCTGGGCCCCCACAAGCTAGTTCTACCCCCTTTTCCGCCAGAAGGACAGTAGTATCAGTTTAAAAAAAATAAAAAAGCAAGTTCTAATGTTCCAATATTCATATGTTTGCATGTAAGAAAAAAGATAGTTCGAAACAGCTGATTTTGGAATTGTTTTGTACTTTAATTTTGAGAAAATGTCATCATCTGGTGTGGTTACAAATATTGAGATGAGAAAAAAAATGCAAAATTGACTGTATTAAGAAGCATTTACAGGTCTTATTGCATGCTAATGCTGTATGAGATGACAAACCCTGTATGCGTCATACATGGTTCTGGTTTTTCATGATTCTCTCTGTATGGTTTTAGTTGCTAATTTTGCTTTGTATGACTTGGAAAAACTGACAAAATGACTAAACTGTTATTGTTCTGGGTATGTTTTATTTTAGGAAGATGCCAATGTTCTCATTATAGATGGACTTGTGGACTGTTTTACAAGGAGCAGAAAAACCCACCTTGCCATGTGGGGTGGGGTGGTAGTCCACCCGTCCCCTCTAGTTTAAGTTTGTTGTGTGAATGTGCTCGGCCATTTGGTGTTTTCAGTTCTACCTTTAGTGCGTGATTCGGGTCCTAAATTGGGGAGGGTCTCAATTGTATGTGCGGTTTTGGACTTTCTATGGGGGGCGAGGGGTGATGTGTTTTATTATGAAGTGTGGTGTAATGGCGACCACTCCCTCTCCCACCACTGCACCACCCTATAAATACCAGCGGGCATCTTTATCCAGCCTCTCTCCCTGGTGGCTGTGTTGTGTGTGACCATCCCTTTAATAAAGTGAAGTTCAACTGTGCACCTGGCCTCATCATTGCAAAGGTAAATCCGACATAACAGCTTTACAATGAAAACATTGTGTGGGACTTCACCACCCAGAGAAAAAGGCAACTGGGGAAGGGGGAACAATGGACCAAAAGAGGAGGTGTCACCGGGAGGTATCAGACGGGACAGTAAGGACTATGCGCCCCCCGGGAAGAGGAGTAAATGCTGGAGCTGCTGGAAGAAGAAGGGTGTAAGAGCGGCGCTGGCGTTATGTCATGTTAATGTGCCACACAGGCTTTGTTCTAAACACAATGTATGGCTGCACGGTGGCGCAGTGGTTTAGCACTGTGGCAGCACAGTTTTACCCTCGGCCGGGGGATCGCGGGGATCATGAGATCGTGGGTTCGATCCCAGCCCCCGACCAACAGTGAGCTGTGTGGAGTTTGCATGTTCTCCCCATGTTGCGCGGGTTTACTCCGGGATTTCTCCGGTTTCCTCCCGCATACCAAAAACATGTAGGTTTAGGGCGCTCGCGCACGCAGCGACCAGCAGCCGGTGGCTCGTCACCAGACTGCAAACCAAATCTACCTACGGGTACAAATAAGTAACAAAAAAAAAAAAATGTATGATGGTCGGAAGTTCCGGGTCTCAATGCATGGTATTAAAGATATAAAAGAGGAATGCACAGAGACCTGGGAGTTCTTTTACTGTACTGTATGTTGGAGATGGAATAAAGTTTCTGTCGTTCAGCTCGTTGCCTCGCCTGCCTCCATTCTCCACAACATTATTCATTCACTCCACAGACAATGGTAGTGGTAAGCTACTACAGTTAGGCCCAAAAATATTTGGACAGTGACACAAGTTTTGTTATTTTAGCTGTTTACGAAAACATATTCAGGATACAATTATATAATCAATAAGGGCTTAAAGTGCAGACTCTCAGCTGTAATTTGAGAGTATTCACATCCAAATTGGAGCAAGGGTTTAGGAATTACAGCTCTTTAATACGTAACCGCCTCTTTTTCAAGGGACCAAAAGTAATTGGACAATTGGCTCAGAAGGCTGCAAAAAAAAAATAACAAGGCTGTATGGGCTCTTCCCTCGTTAACCTGTCATCAATTAAGCAGTTAAAAGGTCTGGAGTTGATTCCAGGTGTGACGTTTGCATTTGGAAGCTGTTGCTGTGAACACACAACATGCGGTCAAAGGAGCTCTCAATGGAGGTGAAACAGACCATCCTGAGGCTGAAAAAAAGAAGAAATCCATCAGAGAGACAGCAGAAACGTTAGGAGTGGCCAAATCAACAGTTTGGTACATTCTGAGAAAAAAAGAGTGCACTGGTGAGCTTGGGAACTTAAAAAGGCCTGGACGTCCACGGAAGACAACAGTGGTGGACCTTTCCATTGTGAAGAACAACCCCTTCACAACATCCACTCAAGTGAAGAACACTCTCCAGGAAGTAGGTGTGTCAGTATCTAAGTCTACCATAAAGAGAAGACTTCATGAGAGTAAATACAAAGGATTCACCACAAGGTGCAAACCATTAATCAGCCTCAAAAATAGAAAGGCCAGAATTGACTTTGCCAAAAAACACCTGAAGAAGCCAGTTCTGGAACAGCATTCTTTGGACAGATGAGACTAAGATCAACCTGTACCAGAATGATGGGAAGAAGAAAGTTTGGAGAAGAATTGGAACAGCTCATGATCCAAAGCACACCACATCTTCTGTAAAACATGGTTAACCGGAGTGGTGGCTCAGTTGGACCGGAGTGGTGGCTCAGTTGGTAGAGCATCCGCCCCACACCCGGGAGGCAGGGGCTCAAATGCCGGCCGGGTCATGCCGAAGACCATATAAAAGTGGAACTTCCTGCCGTCCAGTGTGGTGCTCAGCAATAATGGAATGGGGGAGGGAAATTTGTGGCGGTGCCTTGCATGGCAGCGGCCCTCTGATTCTGCACTTGGGGTGTGTGTGATTAACACAGTAGATAGGTAAAGCACAATCTTGTTCTACTGTACATGATTGGTTGCACAGTTGAATGACAATAAGGGTAATTTAATTAATTAATTTAATTTAAGGGAGTGTGATGGCATGGGCATGCATGGCTTCCAATGGCACTGGGTCACTTGTGTTTATTGATGATGTGACAAAAGACAGAAGCAGCCGGATGAATTCTGAAGTGTATAGGGATATACTTTCTGCTCAGATTCAGCCAAATGCAGCAAAGCTGATTGGACGGCGCTTCACAGTACAGATGGACAATGATCCAAAACATACTGCAAAAGCAACCCAGGAGTTTTTTAAAGCAAAGAAGTGGAATATTCTACAATGGCCGAGTCAATCACCAGATCTCAACTCAATCGAGCATGCATTTCACTTGCTCAAGACAAAACTTAAGGCAGAAAGGTTCCCTCAGACACGGCGATAATTTCCGGTTCCGGCTCTGCCGGACCGGTGGCGCCACACGAGTCGGCTGCCTGTTGCAACAGCCTTTTTTTTTTTATCTTCCTTCTTCTTTCTACACCTTTCACTCTGTATATATATCACGGATCGCCCCGGGGGTCTCCCGGGTCGGCGGACGGAGCCACGGTTTGCAGCGGGAGACGTTACAGCGGGGAGGAGCTAGTGCTAGCTAGCACTTGGCCGCCGCCCGGTGCTAATGGGAAACTCGACATACCGGGAGCTGTAGCGAAAACGAAGCGGGTGCCGGGCTGGAGTTTAGGCGGCGTGAAAGAAATATAAGACAGAATAATAAAGAGCGATGGCAAGAACCAAGCAGACCGCCCGTAAAATCTACTGGAGGAAGAAGCCCCCCAGGAGACAGCTAGCCACAGGCAGAGTGAAGAGGCCTCGCCGTCACAGGTCCGTGGCTCTGAGAGAGATCCGTCGCTACCAGAAATCCACGGAGCTGCTCATCCGTAAGCTGCCCGTCCAGCGCCTGGTGAGGGAGATCGCTCAGGACTTCAAGACCGTCCTGCGTTTCCTGAGTTTCGCCGTCATGGCTCTGCAGGAGACCAGCGAGACCCACCTGGTGGTCTCTTCTTCGCTAAGGGGGTCACCATCATGCCCAAAGACTTCCAGCTGGCCCGCTGCATCCGCGGAGAGAGAGCTTAGACTTTCTGCTGCACATCCACCAGCCATAATGCTCTGCACTGTGTGTCTATATATATACATTTATAGTAATATGGACATATGTTTGCTAGATGTTGTTTTCTCTTGCCTTCTGATTGTTGCTCTGAGTGTTGCTATCCCTATGCTGTTGCAATCCTGGAATTTCCCCATTGTGGGACTAATAAAGGCTTATCTTATCTTATCTTATCTTATCTTATCTTAAAGGCCTGGCAAAGCATCACAAAGGAGGAAACCCAGCGTTTGGTGATGTCCATGGGTTCCAGACTTCAGGCAGTCATTGCCTGCAAACGATTCCCAACAAAATATTGAAAAGTAACATTTTACTTAGGATTATGTTTATTTATCCAATTACTTTTGAGCCCCTGAAATGAGGAGCGTTTGTATAAAAATAGCTACAATTCCTACATGTTTAATCATATTTTTGTTCAACCCCTTGAATTAAACCTTAAAGTCTGCACTTCAATTCCGTTGTAGTTGTTTCATTTCAAATCCAATGTGGTGGCATGCAGAGTCCAAATCATGAAGATTGTGTCACTGTCCAAATATTTCTGGGCCTAACAGTATGTAGCCACAGCTGTGCTGGTGCAGACTGACGGAAACGTGGTTGCCAATCTGTACCAACGGCCTCTCCAACCACTACCGAACATTTATACACATTCATACCCAGTGTCATGGACACTAGAGGCAAGGTGGGTAAAGTGTCTTGCCCAGGGACACAACAGCAGGATGTCTGGGGAGAGCAGGATTCGAAATGCCGACCCTCTGGCTATTAGATGACCTGCTCTACCTCCAGAGCCACTCCCTCCTCTGTTCCATTTTTGCTGAGCACCAAACTGGACGGCAGGAAGTTCCATTTTTATACGGTCTTTGCCATGACTGGAACCCCGACCTCCCGGTTGTGGGGTGGATGCTCTACCTCTAGGCCACCATTTGGGTGGTGATGTATTTTCTAGATTATTTTCATTTCTCTCATGTAAATTTTCAACTTTCTATATCAAGGACACAAAAAAGTCAGGACTACATTCTTTTGTCCGGGGGGGGGCGGCTACAACCCGTTCTACTGTTCCGCGCTGAGCCGGTAGGGGGTAGTAACGCTACGCAAAACTGGTTTACCGCACGGAAACCAAAGAAACCGAGAAGAAGGGAACCGCTGTGTTGTTCATAGCTGGGAAGAAACACAAGGGGGGCTTTCCTTTATTTGGTTTTTGTGTACCTTCGCTTTCGCTCATATGGTTCCCTGTGTCGTTAACTTTTTCCGTTTTGCTAACCGAAACCAGGAAGCTCGCCCTGAATAATTTAAATGTATATAGCACTGTGCGTTAGCATCGGCTACGTTGCTAATTTAGCTTCCCAAACAAGCATAGAGTTCTTGTTTGAGTGTTGAGTACGCTTTGATTGCATTGATTGATAACGTTTGATATTTCTCCAGCGGAGGAAACCCACTAGCCAGTCTTTGTTTAAACCCTCCTAACGCATTTACATCGATTAGTGAGCATTAAACAGACGCAAAAAAAAAAAAATGGATGAAAGTGCAGAAAATGTCGACAACGACGACATCGTCATTATCGTGGAGAATGAGGCTGAAAGTCTGCCCGCGGGGGAGGAGAGAGTAAAGCAGCAGGGCACCTTCGGCCTCATGGACACTTGTCCCATCTGCAAGCTGAGTTTTCACAATAGAGAGCCCAAACTGCTGCCCTGTCTGCACTCCTTCTGTAAGAGGTGTCTTCCAGCCCCCTTCAGGAGTGCCGAGCCCAGGCGAGACTCACAGGGACAAATAGACAACAGCAAACCATGTAAGACAATAACTCTTTGCTTCATATTTACTCAAAATATTTGCTTATGGTAGGCATTGTTCCGTGCATATGCTGATTGAGTTAATGTGTAAATGGTTTTGATTCGTTTTTCATTGTTCAGTTGTTTGGAGATCTTCTTTATTTTCCTCAAATGAGGCTCTTAAAGAACAAATTTAAGTGTACACATTTATGTTTTTGGTCTGTAATGCTGTATAACTACATAGTTTTGGGGGTGAAATCAGCTGTAGAGGTGTCTTGTTACAACCACTTTTTGTTATTTGTATTTTTTTTTTGTATTTTGTATACTTTATTAATCCCAGAGGGAAATTCAGGGCATCCACCTGGATGGATAAGGCAGCCACGGTACGGCGCCAATCCCTTCACCATTCACACAAACATTCAGTTACCGGTCAAGTCCCCTCACAACCAACTCGCCCCAGCCAGTTACAGCCGCCCCATAACCAGCTCGCTCCACAACAAACTTGCCCCGGAAGCATATAAATGTAGGCTGTACATGACCTGAACTCTCATCATGGAAGACAGCTGTTTGGCTTGTGCCAAGGAGGTACAGTCACGACAGGAAGCCCTCCTGTGCGATGGATGTCACCGATGGCAGCATCGTTTATGTGGGACTGGTAAGTAGGCCATAGTAGGCAACCATATTCTGTTTGAGATTGAATGTAATTGACTTTAATTACAAGAGGCTGTAGCACATTTAATTAGGATCATTGTTGGTCATGGGGGGACTTGGTGGTTAAACCCTCGGTTTACCATCAAGTGTTTTAGTTTTAAAGGAATTAAAAGTATGGTTAAAATAGATGGATTGAAAATATGTTTTTATTAAAACTGTAACACTGAAAATTAACAAAAAAAACCCTCTCCTCTCTGGCAGACTCATTGACTTTAAAGGCCAAATGTCACGTAATTTTTTTTTCTAAATGACAACGAATTTTGATAAAATACACATAGCTTAAACCAAATATTCATACCGGAGACCATATCACCCACCCGTATTTACATAATTGCACAAAATACACCAGGCGAAGGCTCCGCCTTGCTCGCTGGCTTGTGACAGCCAATCCAGACCGCGGCCATGATTTTGACGTCACAAATTTCACCCTGGCTGCCCTGCCTATCCACATTCACACTTATCAACATTGGACAATCATGACGGAAAGTGACAGCGATTGTGAACAATTTAGTTTAGTTTTGTCTTTTTTTTTTGTCTTTTCTTTTGTCAGTGGTTCAGACAGTGACAGAGGCATAGAACCTTACAGGTTCGAGCCGTCCGAGACGGAATCAAATGCTTTGTCTGATGACAACAGTTCCGACGGTGACCAGAGAGCAGAACCAGTGGAAAATGTCATTGAATTGGACATTAATCGCCTCCAGAATTGGGAAGCCGAAGGGGGTCTGTCGAGGGCGCCCCATAAATATTGATTTTTCGGAAGCCATTATTATTACAGTGGAGGAGAGCCGCTGCTGTCAAGAAATTGACCAGATCAATATGAGAATGGAGGCGCATACCTGTCAAGTGATACGTTTTTGCAGTATTTTAATACGGGGAAAATGCAATTTTAGCAAATACGGGCGTATTGCCATTTCTGTACGCTCAAAAGAAAAATATACGGGAAAAAAAATTGAGTGTGTTGAGGAACACGTCGTGTGTGTGACCCCCACAGCTAGGGGGCTGGCAGATCGCTCAGCGTGAGCTATTCTCACTACAGTGACAAGTGTGGACTCAATCATTAGGCTGATGGCCTGGAGCAGATCGCTCAGCGTGAGCTATTATCACTACAATGAGAAGTCATTAGGCTGATGGCCTCACACTTTCAACTGTCCTGTGGCTGCAGGAACAGCTGTCTTATCTGATTCCTCTCTGTGGAACAGAGAGGAATCAGATAAGATGAGATAAGATAAGCCTTTATTAGTCCCACAATGGGGAAATTCCAGGATTGCAACAGCACAGGGATAACAACACTCAGAGCAACAATCAGAAGGCAAGAAAAAAAAACAAGCAAGCAAGAGCAGCTAATATACATATGTACATATTACTATAAAATATACAGTATATATACTGTATATACACACACACAGACACACAGTGCAGAGCATTGTAGCTGGATGGAATAAATATATGAATATGTAAACACACAGTGCGGAGCAATGTAGCTAGATGGAATAATATGTAGATATATAAACACACAGTGCGGAGCATTGTAGCTAGATGGAATAAATATATAGATATATAAACATAAACACACCCAGTGCGGAGCATTGTAGCTAGATGGAATAAATATGTAAATATATAAACACACACAGTGCAGAGCATTGTTGCTAGATGGGATGAAACGGCACAACCGTCTACTTAGTTATCCTACATGGTATGATTATGTGCCCATACATATTCTCACTCTCCATAGCGACCGGTATTTTCCTAGTTGTATGCCGGAGGGGACCATTGTGTAAGTCTATTGCATCTTTTGCATTCAAAAAACTATTAGTTTGTTAGGTCTAGTTTGTTACGTCTTGAATCGCCTTCCAAATCCAGAATTCTGCTTTTTTTATTTTGAGCAGGACGCTGAGTTGTGTTGTTGTTGTCAAATATCCATGAATCCTTAAAATATTTGACAATAACAACACGAATTACATTTAAAACATTTCCCAGAAAAGTGTCCCTTATTACCGAGCCGTCCCTTATAGCCCCGTTTTACGGTGCCATCCAGCAATATGATAGATGATTTATTTCTAAGGATAAAATTGTTGGTCGTTGTTACGTTGGTAACGAGGGGTAACTAAGAACAAAAATAGTGATTGCCTTCCACAAACAAAGGAAAAAAAACTGTCTATGTATTAAAAATATGCGGTGCCTCTTCCAGTCTCCATATAAACAATCAATCGGGATACCCCAAGCATCAAACTAAGGTACAATCTATTTCGTCACTTCCGCCTTCTTCCCCAGGCGATTCCGGGGGCCGTGAGTAGGAACGTCAGGCCAAGCGCGGCAGTTTTAAATTAACGAATATTCCGGCGTTACTGAAGCATATGCACCAAGACCCGAACGGATCGGTTCCCTTTTATATCTAGTTTCAAGACATTTTAAGGACCCTGTTACATGACATTTGGCCTTTAATCACAAGAGGCTGGAGCACATTTAATTCGGATCATTCCTGAAGAAAGTAATGTGTTTAAAACAAGTCTGAGACCCCCCATAGCTGGTCACATGTTTTAATTTCAAAGAAAAGTATGGTTAAAATAGATGGGTTGAAAATATCTATTTTAATTAAAACTGTAACACTGAAAATAAAAAAAAAAACAAAAAAAACTCTTCCATCACTTGATGGGGTGAGTTTGCTGTGCGGTGAGTTGGGCATGGAGCGAGCTGCTTATGGGGCGGCTGTAACTGGCTGGGGCAAGTTGTTTATGGGGGGACTTGATGGTAAACCACACATTCACACCTAGGGCCACTTTGGAGTCTCCAATTAATCTAACTTGCATGTTTTTGGCCTGTGGGAGGAAACCAGAGTACCCGGGGTAAACCTACGCAGACTTGGGGAGAATGTGCAAAACTCCACACAGAAGGGTCACCGATGGTCAGGGGGTGGGATCGATCCCATGACCTTCTTACTGTGCTGCCACTGCTCCACCGAACTGCCTTTTGTAATACAACCAGAATTGGAATAATTTTATTATATAACTGATTGGAATGAGGAAACTCTTACAGAGAGGATGCATTAGAACGGAATTCTCGGCAGTTATAGAACCGTTACCATAGTAACACAGCACTGAGTGGCAATCACATCACATGTATATGTGTGTGTGTATGCGCGCACACACACACAGAGCGGGGAAAATAACTACTGACCACGTCAACATTTTTCTCATTAAACATATTTCTGAGTAGCCATTGACCTGAGATTTTCATCAGATATCACTAACAGCTCAAGTAATCCATACATGTAAAGAAATCAAGGCAACTGTTCACAAAATAAGTTAAATTTAATAAAATTGAATGACATGGGGAATAAGTATTGAACACATGAAGAAAGAGATGCAAAAAGGCACAGAAAGCCTAGAAACCAGCTGAAATCCATCAGAATTTAGGAAGCCATCCCATCCCCCCATCAGTGCAAATTAATTTCAGCTGGTTAAGTCCTGACTGATAGCCTTTAAAAAGGTCTGTGAATATCAGATTTGTTACACCACAAAGAACTCAGGATGGGTAAAAGCAAAGCGCTTTCTCTAGACCTCTGCAACCTTATTATTGCAAAACAAAAAGATGGCATTGGTTACAGGCGCATTTCAAAACTTCTGAATGTTCCAGTGAGCACTGTTGGAGCCATCATTTGGAAGTGGAAAGAACATCATTTTAGCATAAACTGGCCACGACCTGGAGCTCCTCGCATGGTTTCTGACAGAAGAGTCAAAAGAATTATCGAAAGAGTTACCCAAGAGCCAAAGACCACTCGTGGAGAACTCCAGAAAGACTTGGAGTTAGCAGGTACTGCTGTTTCAAAGAAAACATGCATTCATAAATGTGCCTGGATTTGAGTGGCATTTATCATCCAGATCTGCGGGGCACTGGTCACAATGAAGCGGTCATCAGCGTGTGATGTGGCCAAAGGATGTCCACATGTATGCCTTTGTGACTCTTGCAGTCTCTGTATTTCTGTTGTAACCTGCTGATGACAGTCTGTGACACTCTAAGATCAGTGGCCACTTCCCTCTGAGAACATCCTTTTTGAAGCCTCGCAATGGCGAGGTACTGTTGATCAGTTGTTAGGTGTTGTCTTGGTCTCGTGATGTCACAATATAAACAGCGTGGTGAAGAGGACTGTTTAAATACCAATTCTAATTGAACCAGAAAATTTATTGGTCGTTTCATGGATCAAACACATGTTGTGAATTAAGCATTAACCATTAAGCACCTTGAGAACAGCAAGTTATGCAAAAAGTACTGTACACTGAACAGTTGGACATGTGCTTTCCAAAGGTCAGAGAAAGTCAAATTAAGTTCACCTGTAAAGGTTATAGTGCATTTCAGGTGTATCCTGAAATTTCAACTGAAAGCTGAATATCCCCCAACTTTTTGTGAGTACTTTGTTATTCATTGTTCAGAATTTGACAGAATATCAGCTGTGGCTATACCACTGCTGTACTAGCATGTTTTTTTAAAACTAGTGCATTGCCCGTAGAATGCAAGTATTCCTGTCTGAAACGGGTATCCAAATTAGACTTTACAGGCCCAAATGTAGGGTGTGTTTGAAAGTGGAATACAAAGAGGTGTAGCCTATATGTAGGCAGTCACACATGTTCGACTTTGATAAATTTGAAAGGGGCTGAGAGGCACTAAGATTTATTTGATTGTGTGAATATTAATCACAGAATATCCAATTATTGAAAATGAATGGGACATCCAGTATTAGACTGTTTAGGAACTCTTGTTTGTCAGATCACTTATTTGTGATTATGACTTATATTCATAATAGTGTATCTTGCACCATTATAATTTTTTTAGTTTATATCACTGTTCAGTGATGAAGTTAAGTGAAATATTGATTTTTATTTTTTTTTCTTCCCTGTGTCATCATCATCATAGCTGTCTGTCGTGGGCGACAATGACTTTCATTTAGGTCTGATCAGATTCCTCCACACAGCTCTGTCCTTAGCCTTCCACTGTCAGGAACTCCTGTCTATGTCCAACTTCTTCAAGTTTCTTTTTACAGTGTCTTTAAATCTGAGCCTTGGCCTACCCTGATTGCGTTCGTCCTCGCATAACTGTGAGTAGAGTAACTGCCGAGGGAGACGCTGGTGGTCCATCCTCTCAACATGTCCGAGCCATCTCAGGTTCATCTGTATTAGCATGTCCTCCATTGATGGTAGACCAGCTCATTTCAACACTTCTGTGTTGGTTATCTTGTCTTTCCATGAGATGTTCAGTATGGCTCGAAGGTGTCTCATCATGCACGGGTGGAGTTTCTTCACGTGCACTCTGTAGACAGTCCAGCACCGTACAATAGAATAGCCAGTACTGTCGCTCTGTACACTTTGCATTTCACACAGATAGACACGTCGATTTTTCCACAGTCTGTCCCTCAAGTTTCCAAACACAGCGCTCGCTCTTCCCATTCTGAGAGAGAGTTCATCCTCCAGCCTAGCATTCTCTGAAACAGTACTCCCTAGATACTTGAAAGTCTTGCACTTGACTACTGGCTCTTTACCAGTGCTGATCTCTTCTGGTAGTGATGTTGATAATTGGAACTTCAGTGGTTGATAAAGGCACTCTGTCTTCTTGATGTTGATTTTGAGGCTGAATTGGCTAGCTGCTCTTGCAAATTTCTCCACTAAGGATTGCATATCTTCCACACTGTGTGCAACTAGAGCACTGTTGTCGGCAAAGAGCATTTCTCTTACTACCTTTATCGATGTCTTACTCTTGGCTTTAAACTGTGCCACACTGAATAAGTCTGCTTCTTTCCTTGTTTGAATGTACAGTATACTCCTTCTGAAGTGTCTTTGAAGGCCACCTCAAGCATGGCTACCAGATATAGCAAGAAGAGTGTAGACACCAGCACACACCCTTGTTTCACACCGTTGCTTACTGAAAAGTCTTTTAGATACTGAACCACTCATTGCCACATTTGCTTGCATACCTGTATGGAGTGCCTCAATCAGGTTGACAAACTCCTCTGTACAGCCATATTTCTTGAGTACCTGCCAAAGTCCTTGTTTTGAAACAGTATCGAAGGCTTTACTGAAGTCTATGAAGACTACATAAAGCGGCATGTTCTGTTTGATACACTTTTCTTGAACCTGTTTCAAGCAGAAAATCATGTCCATTGTGCTTCTTCCACTTCTAAAGCTGCACTGGGTTTCCGGTAGTACATTCTGGAGTCTGTTCAGTAGTACACCTGAGAGAATCTTACCAACAATGGCTAGCAGTGATAAACCTCGGTAATTTCCACAGTCTTTCCTGTCACCTTTCTTGAACAAAGGCACAATACTTGCATCCTTCCAGTCTTGAGGAACTTTCAGGGCATCCCATATCTCTTGGATGAGCTTGTGCAGGCAGTTGGTCTGCTGGACACCACCAAATTTCCACGCTTCTGCTGGAATTCCATCCCTTCCTGGAGCTTTACCGTCCTGTGTTGTCCTGATAGCTGCCATTAGTTCATCAAAATTTGGTGGTTCATCCAGACTTGATACAGCTGGTCGCTGCACTAGGGCTTCTTTAGCCTCTTCAGTGAGATCTCCAGGGTTGTTTAGTACTGTAGTTGGTCAAAGTGGTCTGCAAATCTGTCCAGGATCTTGTCTTTCTCCTGCAAAACCGTTTCACCATCCATAGCCTTTAGTTGGATCAATCGTCTTGGTTTAGGGCCATAGATTTCTCTCAAACCTGTGAAGAATGTTTTCATGTCCTTCGTCTGCTGCAGTTTGAAGTTCCTCCACTTTTTCATCCCACCAGTTGGACTTCATCTCTCTGGTGTACTTCTGTAGCTCCCTCTGAGCCTTTGAGTATTTCTTCTTCTTCAACCTTGTGTTACACTGTAGGTTTTCCTGACTAGTTGTATTCCTCGCTTCTAGTAGTTTCTTCAGGTGTTCATCATGCTCATCAAATCAATCTTGATGTTTCCTCTCAGGGTGGTCTAATGCATCACTCGCAGTCTGATACATTGTATCCTTCAGTGTTTCCCATTTCTTTTCTATGTCATTCTCTGAGTTGTTGCGGTCCCAGTCTTTCAAGTTTTCATCCATTTCCTGTGTAAGTTCTTCCTGCTTCTTTTGGCCTTTCAGTGCACAAGTGTTTAGCTTCCGTGGTGGCTCGCACCCGTCCTGCAGTGCTGTTTTCGTCTCCAAATCCTTAATCTAGATCTCAGCATAACATGATCAGTACCACAGTCCACGCCTCTCATTGCTCTGGTGTCCAGTACATCCCTTATGTCTCTCTGCCTGACTATGATGTAGTCTAATAAGTGCCAGTGCTTGGATCTTGGGTGCATCCATGTCTTCTTGTGTGTGTCCTTGTGCTTAAATAGAGTGTTGGTTATCACAAGGTTGTACTCTGAACATAGTGCAAGTAGAAGTTCTCCATTAGCATTGCACTTGCCTACACCATGACTGCCTAGCACTCCTTTCCATTTCTTAGTGTCCGAACCAACTCTGGCATTAAAATCTCCAACTGGTATCAGCCTGTCATCAGACGGTACACGCCTGATAGTCTCACGTAAATCACTGTAGAACTCTTCCTTCACCTCCTCTGTGTTGGTCATTGTTGGGGCATATACACTGATGAATGTGGCATACATCTTCCGCTGTAGTGGGAGTCTCATAGTCATTATCCTGTCGTTGATTGGCACCGGTTCCTCATCAAGCATTGCTGCTATCTCCTTTCTCACTGCAAAGCCCACTCCTGCTTCTCTCCTTTCTTGAGTTGATCTCCCATTCCAAAAGAAGATGTACCCATGGTCTTCCAAGCTGTCATATCCAGGCAATCTTGTTTTACTAAGTGCAGCTATGTCTACATTGTACCTGTTCATTCCCAGGGCCACAAGCGCGGTCTGTCTTTATGGGCGCTGTGATGTTGTTCTGTCCAACAGAGTGCGTACATTCCATTCTGCTACATACAAGGCTGCTGTTTTCCTCTTCTTTTGTCTTCCTGCTCCTGGCTTACTTTTCGCTGCCTGTCGGAGTGTGAACCGCACGGACCTTGTAAGCCCGGGCGACGTCCAAGCCGGTATGAGTTGCTTTCCAATTGACCATTTCATGAAACTGCTTTTAAAGTATTTGAGTACTGCTAGCTTTTGCTGGACTAACAGCACATTCTTGGCAGATTTGATTTTTTTTTTTGATTTTGTATACTTTATTGATCCCCAGAGGGGAAATTGAGGGCATCCACCTGGATGGATGAAGCAGCCATGGTACGGCGCTATCCCTTAACCATTCACACACACATTCACACCTAGGGCCACTTTAGAGTCTCCAGTTAACCTAACCTGCATGTTTTTGGCCTGTGGGAGGAAACCGGAGAAATCCCGGAGTAAACCCACGCAGACATGGGGAGAACATGTAAACTCCACACAGATCACTGTTGGTCAGGGGCTGGGATTGAACCAGGGATCCCATGGCCAAGGGTGAGTTGCTGTGCTGGCGCAGTGCTAACCACTGCCCCACCGCACCGCCCAATAAAGGTATTATCAGTGGCAAGGACAAGCCAAGATAAACTGACTCCAGTAGCTTTTGCAGTGACTGACCAGATGGTTTGTTTATCTCTGCTCTTTGTGTAGTGCATGTCACAATGCACTGACTGGCACAGTCCACCACAGACCTTGCGACAGATGTGTTTATCTGCCGGGATGTCCAGTCTCACCCCGTGTAACTGGGAATGGTCCACCACAGACCTGTGGCAGATATTGTTTTTAGTTCTCCCAAGATGCCCTGTTTCACCCTCCACTCCCTCAGAAGGGTGGGGTTGCCGGTTTTCATGGTTATCCGGTAGCAAGCAAGCCAATGCCTGACCTGACACAAAAAAAAGGATGCAAGTCTCAGTTAAAAGCTGCCAATTTCTGACCAAAAAAAGTGGAATTTTATGGGTAACAAGCTGCAACTTTAGCAAAAAGACAAAAAAAGGTGTAAATTTCTAACTGTTTACAACCTAAAACGCTGCAAATATAAGATTTGAGTAGAATGCTGCAAGTTAAGCTTTTTTTTTTTTTTTTAAACTGCAAATTCAAGAGTAAGAAAAGTTCTAAATTCATGAGGAAAAACCTGCAAAATTATGAATAATAAAAAGCTGCAAATTTTCAAGTAAGAAGCTGCACATTTCTGAATAAAATGACTCTAACGCTGCAGGAAAATCCTGCAAATTTATGAGAAAAATCCTCACATTTACAAAAGAATGTTTCTAATTTACATGAAAAAGGATGTGATAAATTGGCGTGTGTTGGCCATTTTTTAAAATGACAGCTGTGAGGAGGAAGTAAGTGGTGGTGTTCGGAGGTGTTAAATCCTGCAGATCTGCGCTAATCAGCAGGGAAAAGGAGAAGAAGAGGAATAGGTGATCCCCAGCAGCAGAAATAATCCAGTTAACCCAGGAAGAGTCAACACATGACACCCCATAATACCCAACAGATCACCCCCCCCATGACATCAGTGGGAACAGCTGGGACAAACTTCACACCTCTGTCCATTTACATGTTCCCTTCTGAGGACAATTCAAACAGAGCTGCTGCTGAGATGGAAACCAAAGGGTTAAAGGGTGACATGGCTTTATCAGCAGCACTGAACCCCCCCCCCCCCCCCCCCCCCAACTGACCTGCTGGAACTAACAACTCCTCAGACCTGTTAACACAATTTTAACAACAAAAGGACATGCAAAAGAACGAAGATTCCCTTTGATTTAACAGGATAACAGCGTGAATTTTCTGGTCTGTGAATGAACAGAGCAGCCATGAGTGTTTCACGGAGTCACTTATTTAATTATAATGGTTAATCTAAGTCACAATTTGAGGAAACAAACTTAAGGGGAAACTTAAACCCATGACACATTATTTTAAATTTTGCTGATTTTTTTTTTTTTCCGCTTCTCTTCCAGTCCTTATGGCCACTTTCTGATTGCTTTGAGTTTTTAAAACATCATTTTAAGAATAATGTTAACTGACAAAGTACATTTCTAACTACACTATATCATACAATATGCCGTTTAACATACAATTTCATTTGATCACATTTAGATCTTAATTCAAACAAGCAGAGTATTTGCAACCGACTTAATTAAGACTTGAACTAAAAACAATCAATCTGAATACAACTGGGAGCGTTTAAGAATAAAAAAATCTTTGGATTCCTTAATGAAGTTCTGCCTGCAGATCACCTGCACTCAAACATTCCAAGTACCACTCATGGGACGGACCAGATTCCATACAAAATGTTAAAAATTTTAGTTTGGCTTTGTCTTTAAGGGGTTGCTGTTCCAGTTAAAAGTCTCAAGTGTTGAAGAGTCCATCTTTGTATAAAACGGCCAAGTCAGTATACCACAAAAGGCTCAAAGTCATTAAGATAATCCAGAAGTTAAACCGGCTGTTTGTCATTTAAACCCTGCATGGCTTCGACAACGTGGAACCGGCATTTCACTTTGAAACGGATGGCATGTTATTGCAAACGAGCAAGTTTAAAACGCACATAACACTAAAGTTAAGAGTATTGCAAGAAGGAAAATAGTTTAATACTAGAAAAGCACTCGGAGAGCGCAGACCTCTGCCAAGCGCCACAGTTCCCCCCGTAACAAAGTAGCGGCGAGGCGATGCGAGATTTCAATTTTCATTTAGTCCATTTTTATTTCAATAATCTACAGGTAAATAGTTCCAGAACATCCGACACGATTCTTCTTCAACAATGCACAATTCGCCAACCAAGAAGCATACCAAGGATAATAAGAATGCAACTAAAGAGAGATCCCATTATCATTAACCACACCTGTTATATAGTATTCGAGATAATTAGGGCTGATTAGCCCCTACCATAATCCCAGGTAAAACAATGAACATTTCCATTCTTAACACATACCCACTAATATCTAAAAATACATAAATAATTCCCCCAACTATATACAATGTAAATATAAATAACATATAACAATATAAATAATTCAATAAATAGTTCCAACCCTTATTTACAAATGTTAAACCACCCCTCTAACTTACCATACATACATGCTTCCTTCCTGCTGGTGTCCTATAAAAGGGCATTCAACCCCCAAAGAGTCTTTTGCCCGGACACCCACGGGAAGCACGTTGGCAAAGGTATGTGAAATAAATCATTTATCAATTATTTTACCACAATACTTAACCATAATAATTATCTCCCAAGGGCATTCAAATTAAACAAAGACATACAGTGTTTAACATCATAAATATTAATCCTACATTTATTTTGTCTAACTTTATAGATTCCTTGACCATGAAAAAAATGCCATTCGCAAGTGGCATATATTAGCTATACTGTGATGCTTGTTTTTTTTTTTTTTTTTTTTCCAGACGTTGATCCGGATCACCACCAAAATCTAATCATCTGTAGGATACCCCATTTCTGACAATCTCTGAAAATTTCATGAAAATCCGTCCATAACTTTTTGAGTCATCTTGCTAACAAACAGACAGACAGACAGACAGACAAACCACCGCTGATGAAAACATAACCTCCTTGGCGGAGGTAATAAAACACAGTTGTCTTACCTTGAAATGTCCTTTACAAATGAAGATATTCATCCAGGCCCAGGCATCCAGGCCCATTCATGCAGTGCTATAACAGGATACATTTACAAATATTTGAGACCCATTCTTTTTTTTTTTTTTTTTTTTTTTTATTACTTATTTTGTACCCGTGGGTAGATTTGTTTTGCAGACTGGTGACAAACCACCAGCTGCCGGTCGCTGCGTGCGCAAGCGCCCCTTAACTCCCTAACCTGCATGTTTTTGGCATGTGGGAGGAAACCGGAGAAATCCCGGAGTAAACCCACGCAAACACGGGGAGAACATGCAAACTCCACACAGATAACTGTTGGCCGGGGGCAGGGGTCAAACCCACGATCTCACGGTCCCCGCGATCCCCCGGCCGAACCACTGCGCCACCGTGCAGCCCCATTCTTGTGCTTCCTTTTATATTTTTGCAATGTTTGGTTGTTAACAACTTTTTAAAACTGTAATCAATCAAATTATGTACAAAACACCCGTCATTATACACAGCAGAAGGACCTGTTTGACTGCAACCATTGCATCATTGTTGCCCATTTATTTAACTAAGAATTATTTATTTCGTTATCTGGGCATTTTTGTGTCCTGTTTGGTGATGGTCGTCCTTTAGTCAAAACGTGCATGTGTGGCTGCATATGATATGCAGTTGATCTGGCCTTTCCGCTCCACAATCATGGTGGTTTTATTATTAAGTTTTAATTCTTATACGCTCGCGTGAGCACTCCAGCAAGGACACTATCGGGGATTCGCGGACCTGCAAAGGACAGTGGTAGCACATGAAGCAGCAGCCGGGACTCCAGTTTATGGCTGACCTGGCAGGCTGGGCTTGCCTCTGTGCGAAGGACCACCGGTCCGGCCACTGCTTCTGCCCTGTGTTGGATCCACCGGTGTTCTTTGCCAGACCCCCCAAGTCCCCACTGGTGCTCCTCCCAGTCTGCTTGTGCACCTCGTGTTCTACACAGATGCTGACTTATCCTTTAGATGTACGCAATTGCGACAGCATTATGGTATAGTTTTTTGAGCATCTAGTCAAATTTGTCACTTTTCACTTCCTTGTTTTGCTCACGGAGTGCTGTGGTGGCTGCCTGGCCGTGATGCTGCGTATTATCCAATCAGCACGGAGTCCATCCTAAACCCCACCCACACTTCTAGAAGCCTGGGCATGAGGAGAGAGTGATGACTAAACTTTCATTGATTTAAAAAAAAATTACATATTTTGACTGAACAACTCCATACTCAGGGATGCACACCCTCCTAACCTCGGCAAAACACATATAAAATCTTAGGTCAGTCTGACGAACGGTTCAAGAGATATGCAAGGAACAGACACACACACAGATTCCTTGAATTTATAGATGGGCAGCCAAGGCACTTAAACACCAACATTTATTTTGTAAACAAAAAAAAAAGGTGAGCAAAATTAGAGAACAGTAACCACTGTGTCAGAAGAGAAGATTTAAACAATGTTTTTTTTTTTTTTTAGGATTATCGAATTAAAAAAATTATAGGAAGTGTAGAGGCCCTTGGTTTGAATGACTTCAGCACATCTGTGCCCGCAGGACATCACTAGTTTCTCACACTGCTCTGGTTTGGGGAACAGGATTATGTGAAGACTCTCAATGGGGAATCTGTTCAACACTGCAGCCAGAATTACTCACCAGTTAACTGCTGAGCAAGGCAAGGATCTGTCTCGGCACACAGTGTCTCACTGTTTAAGACGATTTGGACTCGAAGGTCACTCTGCAGTGACCGAACCTCTCATCAGCAGAAAGAATAAAAAGGCTAGACATGCCTTTGCTGAGGAGTATGTTGTGTGGACAGAGGAGAACTGGTCCAGAGTGCACTTCAGTGATGAGAGTGAGTTCAGTTTATATGGGTCTGGTGCACTGTAAAAAAAAAATAACTAGGGTGTTTCTTCTTAAAAAAGTTAGTATCCTGGCTGCCTTAAAATTTTAAGTTGACTGAATTTGAGTTTGTTTGAAACTTTACGACTTCTCAAGTTCAGTCAACGTAAAAATTTAAGGCAGCCCGGACACTAACGTTTTTAAGTTGAGATAGGTTGTTTTTTTTTTTTTTTTTTTTTTTTACAGTGTGGGAAACAATGTTTGGCATCAAACTGGGGAAAGACTGAACCCAAAGTGTGTAAACAAGCCAGTTAAATTTTGAGGAGGAAGTGTGATAGTTAGGGGGATGTTTTCTGCTGCAGGAGTTGGTCCTCTTGTACCCGGGGGGGGGGGGGGGGGGGGGGGGGGGGTCATAGGCTGACCATGATGCAGTGGTCAAATTTGACCAAATGTGGTTTATTGTACCCATGCTCCTGACAATTCTCTCACTGTCAGCTCTGCCCTCTTGTTCCTCAGCCATTGAAGCACAAATACTACTGGCTTAGCACCTACGAGCATAACTCCTTCTTCGTCAGCCTATGACCTTTTCAGCCCCCCCTCGTACAGCTAAATGGCAGGATGAATGCAAATGTTTAGGTCAATCGCCTTCAGCAACATGCAATTCCTTCACTGCAACTGTCTCCCAATCAGCCCGCAATTTTCATGCAAGACAATGCCCCCGTTGCACTGCAAAAAGGGTTAAACAGTTCTTTGAATCTAACAATATTAAAACAATGACATGGCCAGCCTAGAGTCCAGATCTAAACCCTATAAAATCCTTGGCGACAAAGTAATGTCTAAGAAACCCACTACAGTTACTAAACTGTGGAAGAGACTGCAAGAAGAATGGACCAAGATCAAACCAGAGCAGTGTGAGAAGCTCGCGATGTCCTGTGGGTACAGATGTGCTGAAGTAATTCAAAGCAAGTTCCTTTTACACTTCCTATTAATTTTTGAATCCTACAGCCCTAAAAAGAAGCATTGTTTAAATCTTCTCTTCTGACACAGTGGTTACTGTTCTCTAATTTTGCTCACTGTTTATTTTACAATTTGTACTAGCATGTTTTTTTAAACATGCTAGTACAGCAGTGGTATAGCCACAGCTGATTCTGTCAAATTCTGAACAATGAAGAATGACATATGTTAGAATAAATCAAGTATTACTATATTGTTCTCCATTGTGTGTATGTAATATACACATACATACATAAATGGGCTGATCAGCAAAGAAAGTGACTTGCTGAAAATGATTAATTTTGTTTCTCTGATCAGAAATCTGAGAAATATGACCAACAGTAGCTAACAGCAATAAAGTATGAACTATCAGATATTTAGTTTAGAATTACTAAAAAGTTTAGAATTGCAAAACTGGTTGGGATGATGAAGCCAAGGAGGTTTTTAAGCTCCCTGATGAAATTTACTGCCGTGAGTTACCAACCAGTTTTGCAGTAAACTTTTTCAAGAAGAAAATCCCAATTCATGCATTTGTCTGTGTTTTAAATTGTTCCTGCACTATACCTTAATGCACAAGCTTAAATTGTCTGATTAGAAAAGAAGATGACTAACTGAAAATGGCTAAGTTTACATTGGAGAAGGAAAAGATTAATCCTTTTCAGTCACTTTCTTTGGTGATAAGCCCATTTAGGCTTGTACAGTATATCATCTTGGTCTAGTGTATAAACATTTTGGAATGATCGAGACCACAGACAAATGCATGAAAAGGGATTTTCTTCTTTTAGATTGTCTATTGTAATTCAGTTTTTTTTTAATTGCAAAACTGGTTGGCAACTAATGGCAATAGTTTTGTCATCCCAAGAAGTTTTGCAGTAAAATTGTTGCATTTCTGGTTTCATTGCAAAACTGGTTCAAACAATGTCTCCTTTTCATTGAAACTAACTAGTGCATTGCCTGTAGAACGCAAGTATTCCTGTCTGAAACAGGTATCCCGATCAGGATTTACAGGTCCAAATGTAGGCTGTGCTTGAAAGCAGAATATAAAGAAATGTAGCCTGTATGTAACCTATCACATGTTAGACTTTGACAAATATAAAGGGAGTAAATGGCAGTAAGATTTATTTGATTGTGTGAATATTAATTACAGAATACCTAAATATTGAAAATGAATGGGGACATCCCTATTAGTGACTGTTTCAGATCCCTTTTTTATTTGTTTGTCAGATTACTTATTTGTGTGATCTTTTATCACTTATATTCAAGATAATAGTGTATCTTGCACTTTGGGGAATGGGAGTTGTTCAGTCACCATTATAATTATTTTAATTTATATCACTGTTCAGTGATGGAGTTCAGCGTAATATTGAATTTCTTCTGTGTATCGTCAATAAGCTCATGCAGTACTATAACAGGACACATTTACAAATATTTGAGACCCATTGCAGTGCATCATTTTATATTTTAGCAGTAATTTGTTCTTAAAAGGCTTTTTAAAACTTTATAACGCTAAGATGCTAAGATTGAGGCGGTGCTTAGATCGTTGCGCTGGGGCGATACTGAGGCCAAATAATGATCTGAACCTTGAGGGCGTGACTGGCATAGACTAATGCCGCCGCTCTATTGTAAGCGTTTGTTTTTTTATTGATGTGAGAAGATTATTATTATTATTCCACTTAATCAATTGCATTTTTGACCCTCTAAACCAAAATGCAGTTTTTTTTTCCCGCACACACCTCAGACCCGGTGAAAAATGATAGAAACTAGAAAAAAAATATGTGCCCCATGCTGAAAATTTATCCAGCGTCTGGTTGATATGTCCTGCATTCATGGAGCAAAAGTTGTAGCCCCCCCCCCCCCCCCATGTTTTTTTTTTCCTTTTACCTTTGCAGTCTGCACCAGTCAGAACACAGGAGGCGGTGGATCCAATCAGCTGATTGCTCAGACCACAGAGCTCAGCTGTTTTCCATGATAAATCAGCCTCAGGGCAAAAGCACACTCAATTATCTTTTTTTTCACTTTATTGAAAATAACTTCTTTTTTTTTTTTAATCGCCATCAGTTAGTGTGCCTTTGAGCCAGGTCATGTCTGGTTGCTGCTTCTCCCGGCATGTTCTGTGTTGATTTGTCTTACCCGCTCCTCGTCAGTGTTGCCTATTTGTCAGTAAATACTTAAATAAAAATTATTTATTTCGTTATTTGAGCGTTTTTGTGTCCAGTTTGGGCCATCATTTAGTCAAACCATGCATGTAGCCGCATATGATATGCAGTTGGTCTGGGCATTCTGCTCCACAATTATTAACTTTGAATTTTTAAATAGCCGTCCGAGCACACCGAGAGGAGCACCATTGGCGATGGCAAGTTGTGGTCTTGCAAAGGGACTCCTGTATATTGCTGACCGGGTGGGCTGGGCGTGATTCTGTGCGAAGGACCACATTCTGCCTGCTTTGTTGGAGAAGGCAGACCCCAGGTCCCTGCTGGCACGTACGCAATCACGGCAACATTACAGTGTAATTTTTTAAGCATTACACCTTCACTATTCTCTCTTTCTTGTCAAATTTGTTGCTTTTCACTAACTTTTTTGGTTTGCGGAACGCTGTGGTGACTGACTGGTCATCATGCCACGTATTATCCAGTCAGCATGGTCATGATGTCGTGTATTATCCAATCAGCATGGCTGTGATGGCTGCATATTATCCAATCAGCACGGAGTCAATCCAACACCCTGCACACACTGAAGGGCATGAGGTAACAGTGGTGGCAAAAGTTTTATTGATAAAAATTACATATTATGACTGAGTGACTCCATATTCGGGGATGAACACCCTCGTAACCTCAGAAAAGCACGATTAAAATCTTAGGCCAGTCTGACAAATGGTTCAAGCGATATGCGTGGAATCGACAGACAGATCGATACTTTTTTAAAATATCGCGATACCAGAACGGGTGGAACATTAACCGGAATGGGTAAAAGATGATCACAGCCCGTTAGATGATCACAGCTCATTAAATGCGCTGACCTTCTAGAGGCACTTTCCACAAAACATTCAGTTTGCACAGCACATGCCAGTTGACAAACAATGAATAACTATGTACGCTCGGGATGGGTATATCGATACACAAGTATCGATACTTCGATATCAACTGGTCGATACTTTTTAAAATATCGCGATACCACTGTGTTAATACAAAACGTGCAATTTGTTTTCACTTGTGAGAGTTTTAGGCATTATAGGTGGTGGGCTAAGTGTGTTTTTCATGTCATTGATCAATCCGCATTGGCAGAGTACGCCATTTTTTAAATATAGTCTTCTCTATTTCTAGTAAATCTGAGAAAATTTGTTGGCAGCCTCGGTTTACCTGCATTTTCTTTAATAAACTTACATTTTTATCGTCAGTTCTGTCCGGCATTTCTCAGAACAGCTTTTGCTGCACAAACCAATCAGGTTGCGGTAGGTGACCGCATACACCAGTCGTGAAAAAAAAAAAAAAAAAAAAATCAAAATGCAGTGGGTCTGACATGAATATTCATTTTCAAGAATTTAACTAGCTTACAGAAAAAAAAACAAAGAGACAAGTGCAAAATTATAGAGCACAATATATTTATAAGCCTTGATTCATTACCTCACAGATTATCACATACATTTTCAGGTTTATTCTGTGGACACAATGTATAATACCATTAAGAACAATGTATCACAGCATCCTTAGGAAATTTGATATTTATTCATAATATACTATTAGACCAGCATCACTTCTCATATTTAGATCTGGTCAGAATGTTAAAATAAACTATTTTGTCCCACCCTTATGTCTGCTGCTCAATTTCTTGCTTTGGTATGGTCCTATCTTTATTTATAACATGTCAATTATGTGAAGTCAGACACGTGCTTTCATTAGCTAGAATCAGAATCAGATTTATTGCCATTGTTCATGTAGTACACAAACTAGTAATTTGTCTCGGTGCCATGCTGCAACATTAAAAACATGATGAGATAAAGAGATAAACTAAAAAACTAAAAGACTAAAAACATGCAATAAGTGTAGAATAATAAGTAATAATAATAATAATAATAATAATAATAATGAGTAATACTAGTCAAGGCAGTTTTAAATAAATTAGCAAGTAGCAGATAATATGGGGTACCACAGTGCAGTCGATAATGCAACAGAAAAACAGTGATGAATGACATGAGTCTGGTTGAGCTGCTGTATATAGTGCACGAGAGTCAATAAGTCACTTAATGTTCAGCAGTCTGATGGCAGAGAGGAAAAAGCTGTTCATGTGCCGGGAGGTTTTAGTCTGAATGGACCAAAGTCTTCTACCTGAGGGGAGGGGGGCAAACAGTACGTGACCAGGGTGTGAAGGATCGGCTATGATCCGGCCTGCACGCCTCCGGGTCCTGGAGATGTACAGGTCCTGGAGAGATGGGAGCTTGCAGCCGATCACCTTCTCAGCAGTGCGCACGACGCGCTGCAGCCTTAGCTAGCAGGAATATCGGGGACAGGTATGGAGTGCTGTATAGATGTTACAAGCTCTTTAGAAAATATACTTCAATTTTCAGACAGGAGTTGGAAAAAATTTGTGCAGTTTTCAATAGAGTGGGTAAATCTTGATGCAAAGGATAGCAACATAGCTGAAAAAGCAATAGAAAAATATAATTTGCATGATACCCACCCTTAAGATGTGTCAGTTAACACAGGCTATCATAGACAATGCTACATGCAGTATGCTAGTACAAAAAATGTTGAAAGAGCCCCAAAAAGGACACACAAATCAGTACACACAAGTGATGGTGAGTGTTCATTTTTAATCTGATGGAACTCCAGCTGAACTGATCATGTACACTGAGTGTAAACATTAATAGTCAATTTAAGACAAGACAGAGATCCAGACAGGTCCAGGGGTGTGTCAGGAATGTCTCAGCAGCTGGAGTTACCTGTAGATCATAACAGATAACACAATGTAGCTATCTTTAGAATGAGCACTTATGCAGTAAATGTATAGTTGTCCCAAATTTAGCGTCCCACCCAATTTTGTCTCCTTTACAATATTTTAGATGAAGAACCACATACTTCTGCTACAAATCCCCAACCAAACCGGGTTCTCCGGTCAACAAAAACGGAGGTTCCAGTCCACCTAAGAAGAGCACCACATCTACTCCCAAGGCAATGCATCATATGCAAAAGGGAAAAGTATACAACTCAAAAATAGAATCGAAAGAGGCTAAGAGAGAAACTTAAGCAATGAAAATACTACTGTCCAACAAAGAACATTGTGTGTCATTAAAGACACTGGGGAAAGTGTTTTAACTACTCACAGAACAGTATAAGGTCATTGACTTGTGTCCCGTATGACCTCAAAGGCTGCAAGGATGTGAATTACACAAGATGCCAACTGTTTAAGAGTGGCAAGTGCACAGACAGAAGTCTTCCACCAAACAGAGACTCACTATATAAACACATTCAGCAAAGAAACTACCAGGCAGCCATCTATAGAAGATGCCTGCAGAGTCAGCCAGACATACCTCCACCAATGGCCCATGGTTGGAAGACTGAGGGAGACTCCTTTGAGATCGACTGGATGACTCTTCTCCCTGCACCTGTTAGCATTTTGGAGCTTGTATACTGCTCCTGTTAAAAAAAAAAAAAAAAAAAAAAACACCGTGTGAAAGGGAGATTCATGTGCAGACAGAACGAGCTTCCATGCACAGACACGTGTTATTGCTTGGAATGTGAGAACATTTCTGACTAGGCCACAGTCACACACAGTGTGTGTGTGCTGTTTATACTTTTGGGTGTGGTATGTTGCAATAAGTTTTCTTGTTGTGCTTCACTTGTTCTTTGTTTGTTGGTGATTTTGTAGTGATTATAACACCAATAAAAATGTTAGATAATTTAGAAAAATGAGCTACTCCTGTTTGAAATGTTGAATATTTAATCTTTAACCTCTTAAAATTCCAGTGTTCCACCCGTGGAACATTTCACATTGGCTGGAAACTAGCTGGAATGCTTTAAAGCCTTTTAGTGCTATAATTATAATAGTTCGCCTGGTGCTTTTTATCTTTTTTTTTTTTTTTTTTTCAATAAATATGTCATAAAATGTCCTTTGTGTAAAGCATTTTGCCCCGTTTTTCAGGAGAAGTGTACATTTTAAAATCTGGCAGGTGTCAATATTATGTTTTAAATGCTTAAAATGGTGTATAATTACAAAAAAAAAAAAAAAGGATTTGAATTTTCACCGGTTTTCTCTTTATAAATATTTCAAATGTACATGAACAAAAGTTTTGCGATAGCAAAAATTAAACTGAACCCTCATATATGTTCTCAAATATTTGTGTTTGCACAGAACTTAGTGTCCAGATTACAGGTTTTTTTATGTGTCCATGTCTAGGCGTTTTCTTAGCTCTGTGGTAGTCCAGGAATCAGTTCCTCTCCAGCTGTTCCTGTTCCACTGGTGGTCCTGGTGGATGGCTCTTCATCTGTAGAATCTCTAAAAATACAACGATATAGCATATGATGAGATAAGATTTATCCAAAAGAAACTTGTTTCAAGAACAAATGTTCAACAGTATACAAATATAATAACTATAACAATGACAAAACAATTTCAAACAAAGCTAATAAGAAAAAAAATACACTAGATATTGGAAAAAAAATAGAAATAATATAAATAGATATTGAAAAAAAATTATTGTAACAAAACTGGGAATAAATATCCAGTGATATAAACTATATCACTGTGGTTGAGATTGGGACACTTCTCCTTAGATTTCCTCCTCTTCCACGGGGCTTTCTTCTTTGTAGTTGATCTCAACATTTTTTGGTAAGCTATTTACAAATTATTACTTAAAATCTATAAAGACAAGAAATAAAGCAAAAAAGACGAACAATATGAAAAAAGACGCTGCTCCGAAAACACGACAAAACATGTAACAAAAACTATAAACACTCAAAAACTGTCACAATACTAAAACTGCTATTTACAATACTAAACTATTATTTATTGGTGCTGGTCTGATGCTGTTGTATGCTGTTTTTTTCAGCAGGGCTTCGTTAACAGCAGGACAGCACGAAAGACATGTAATTACTTTATTTAGCTATATGTTATGCAAGACGAGGGACAATGGGGAACAGCACTTGGTTGTAATATTTACTATAGAGATCTGTAACACAAAAAGAAAACACAGGGACATAAATATAACGTTATTATGCTTACTTAGCTGATGAAATTGCAGCCTTGTCAGCCCATCTTTCTTTACGGTTACTTCTGACAATGATGCAGCTCATTGGTCGAACTCAAGTCAAGTGATCATGGAATGCTGTTTTGATTGGTAAAGCATATAGAGGTCCTTAGTGATTGCCTCAGAGCCACCTTATCAGGTTTTGTAACTAAAGTTTAATTTTCATAAAAAATATGTACATACTTAGCCTGCCAACAAACACATTCATATTTTGAAAAATATGAGTTAGCCTATCTGTGAAAATCAGCTACTCTTTAGATGGGGATCGATCATCTCAAAAACTAAAGTAGATAGAGCCACTTGGCCCACCACCTATTAAATTTATGTGTGAAAAACCAGCCCAGTCATATTTTAGAGATGGTCTGCCGTGTTGCATGGTTATGGCGGCCTATCAGATGTCAGAGCCGAAGACTCACAGTGCACTGCGCAGCCAAGCACTCACTCACGTGCAGAGCAAGTAGGAGTAGCAGCATTGGGAGCGGCGATCACCAAATTAAGAGATTGAATTAATTTCTTAATTAAGTTGTTTATGAAACTGCAATCATGTGATTTTGGGCAAAAAGTATTGGTATCGGTTTTATTATCATTTTATAAGCATTTCTTTCAAGTGTTTATGTTCATGAGTTTTATTCATATTTCATATATCATGTGATTTTGGGCAAAAAGTATCGGTATCGAAGAAAAAGTCCCACATCGTATCGAAAGGAAAAATGCTGGTATCGCCCATCCCTAACGTACGTACAAAACATTAAGTGAATGACTACTACAACCCCGTGTGGACTAGTGACGGCATTACATCAGAATAATAAGAACAGCGGTAGAATTGAAAACTTTGATAATAATTACATATTTTTTCTGAACATCTCCATACTCAGGGATGCACCCCCTTGTAACCTCAGCAAAACACGTATAAAATTTTAGGTCAGTCTTAGGAATGTTTCAAGAGATATGCGTGGACAAACAGACACACACAGAGACAGATTTTGTGCGTTTATAGATAGATGAAAATGAATGGCATTGGCTCTGTTCAACGCATCGTTCAGATAAAAAGCTCTCACATATCTTTGCAGACTCCTAATTGTTTAGGTCCACACCTTATTGTACACACTCATGCAAGAGATACCCACCTCCCATCTATGTCTATTTTCCATCAATCCTTAAATCTCAGATAAATTAATAAAGGTGCCAAAAAGGTTGGTACAGATCATTCTGAAACTTAATAGCTTTTTCTGTGGCCCAATTTCCTCCCTTCCACCAAATTATATTGAAAGCAGGTAAATTGTTTTTGTGTAATCCTGCTAACAAACCGATGGCATAGAAACCAAAACCTCTTTAGTTGAGGTGTATACAGCAGGGAAAATAAGTATTGAACATGTCAACATTTTTCTCATTAAACATATTTCTGATGGAGCCATTGACCTGAGATTTCCACCAGATAGTAGTAATAACCCAAGTAATCCATACGAGGAGGGGCTGAAAAGTTCATAGTGGTCAAATTTGACCAAATGTGGTTTATTTTTCAACATAGTCTCCCCTTTGGTCCACGTGCTTCTTCCATCAGTGTTGCAGCGCTTGGATCCCTGTGGTTGCAAACTAAACTGCATTTGGTCAAATTTGACCACTATGAACTTTTCAGCCTATAAACTTTTCAGCCCCCTTTGTATGGATTACTTGGGTAATCCCCCCTCATGCATACAACGAAATCAAGGCAACTGTGTTGACAAAATAAGTTATATTTAATAAAGTGGAATGACACACAGGGAATAAGTATTGAACACATGAAGAAAAAGAGGTGCAAAAAGGCATACAAAGCCAAGAAACCAGCTGAAATCCATCAGAATTTAGGAAGCCATCCCATTCCCTCATCAGTGCAAATTAATTTCAGCTGGTTAAATCCGGACAGCCTTTAACCCCTTGCACTCCGGGCAGTTGTCCTAAAAACGCCAAAAAATAACGTGCCCAAAGTAAATCGAAAGGTGTTCTTCAACCCTTTGCAGCATCTTCATGGGGTTGGTCTCATTTAAAAGAAAGCACTTTGAATTTTTTGGCAAAAAAACCATAATCTCTCTACGTGCTCCGGCCACTGAGTTACAGTCATCTAAACATACTGAACTTGAAGAAAATAAATTTGGCCACGGTGTTTTTTTGGATACAAATGCTTGCAAATAACACACAGCTGTCCGATCCGGCTGGAAAATGCAACAGAAATGTAGAACCAAGTGTTATCAAGCTGAGATCCAAATTTGGTAACAATACCACAAAAACTGAATATTTTACACAGCTTTGTTCTCAGGCTGTTCCCAGGCGTTTTGGAACTGTGCCAAATTGTGCCAAATGGCACAGTTTGGAAAAACGTCTGTAACTTTTGAATAATTCAATGTAGAATCTTCATTTTGGGCTCTAATGAAAGGTCACATTCAGGGCTGTGTCTGTGTGTGTGTGTGTGGAGGGTTGTCCCCCCCCCCACTACAAAGGACGGAGTTCGGCCCCCGCTACATGACGGATTACACTCATTGCATGTTTCCACAGCAACGCTGTCACAGCGGCTTTCCCCCCCTCGCTACTGTGTGTGTGTGGGGGGGGTTGTCCCCCCCCCCTTGCTACAGAGGACGGCCATCGCTACATGACGGAATAGACTCATATGGCTATGTGGCGACCGCTGCGCAGTCAGCGCGGCTTCCCCCCGCGGACCGGGGGCGTTCGGACCGTGAACGCCCCCCCCCCCCGCTCCTCTTCTGCAGCGGGGGCGTTCACGGTCCGAACACGGCAAATGAACCGTTTATCACGGCGCACGCACTTCGTACTTCGTGCGCCGTACAGTTGTAATTTACCGATCGGTCAAAAGTCATTTTTGGATTACAGTTTTCAGGGAGAAATAATAATTTAGCTTATAACACCTTACCTCTTCACAGCAGCAGAGTCCTGGCGAACTTCTCTTCCCCATTGTCAGACGAACGCGACGCTGGTCCGCTCGTGGATCCCGGTCAAAACATGATTCCAATATTGTGGTTTTGGTGAATGATTTACGACCTTTGTCGTCGGCGTCCGTCGGTCTGTGATGACGGAAGAGAATCCTAAACGTCTATTCTGCTGGAATGAGTGCAGGTCCCACTTGTGGGTGTTCTCCATGCTGCTGGGTCTGTAGCAGGTTCGTCCAGCGTCCTTTTTTTCATCTGCCGCAACAGTAAATCTCTCTTCACTCAGCCTGAACTTCTGTGCTTCAGTTGGCTCCTGCATTCACAGTAGGCGGGTCCTCCTTCCTAGGTTTTCGTTCATTGGTTCTTCAAGGTTTCAGAAACCCAATTCAAGGCTCTTATTAGTCGAATGAGAAGTCAATCAGATGAACTAATCTGTTCGCAGCTGTGTCTGCAGCTTTTTTTTTCAGTGGCGCTTGGACGCCAACACCAACTACATCACCACCAACAGGACCATGTGTCCGAGAGCGCGCGAGGACGCACAGACTTGCCCGCCCGCGGTACAACGGAGCGCAAGAGGTTAAAAAGGTCTGTGAATGTCATATTGTCACGCCACAAAGAACTTGTGAGGGGCAGAAGCAAAGAGCTCTCTCTAGACCTTCACAACCTCATTGTTGCAAAACATGATGGCATTGGTTACAGGCGCATGTCTAAACTGCTGAATGTTCCAGTGAGTACGGTTGGAGCCATCATTCGGAAGTGGAAAGACAATAATTTTATCATAAACCGGCCACGACCAGGAGCCCCTCACAAGATTTCTGACAGAGGAGTCAAAAGAATTATCAGAAGTGTTATCCAAGAGCCGAAGACCACTTGTGGAGAACTCCAGAAAGACCTGGAGTTAGCAGGTACTGCTGTTTCAAAGAAAACGATAAGTAATGCGCTCACCTCACAAGACTCCATTGCTGAAGACAAAGCTTGGTAAAGCTCGTTTAAAGTTTGCTGTACAATATTTGGGCAAGCCAGTAAAATACTGGGAGGATATTGTCTGGTCAGATGAGACCAAAATTGAACTTTTTGGAGGCCACAACACACAACATGTTTGGAGGAGAAATGGCACTGCACGTCAGCCCAAAAACACCATACCAACAGTGAAATTTGGAGGTGTGTTTTTTTTTTTTTTTTTTCAAGATCCCAAACACAGCCAAGGAAACTCTGAGCTGGCTCCAGAGAAGGAAAATAAGGCTGTGTGTCCACCAAATGTGTTTTTTTCCGCTGTGGGCAACTGTTTTATATTCATTCTCTGTGTAGTCCAGCGTCTACAGCACTGAAACGCTCTCGGTGGTGGCCACTTTTTGTCACAGCGCTCAGGGTGCTCAGAGCTGAGAAAATTTCAACTTTTCAGATTGCATCTGAGCTTGTCAATGTCAGACCTTTCTAAGCAGCCAGTCAGTATAAGGACAGGCGGGACATAGGATGCCGGTACAGTCTGTACTCACACTCCTGTTTTCCATGTCATCATATTTTGCATCCAGAGCTGCTACCAATGCTAGAATACATTTCTTGTCCATTGTTATTTAGAGACTGCTATTAAAAAATAAGTAGAAAGTCTGACCATAGGAAAAGCGGAAGTGCTGAGCTGTGAGTGACAAGCTGTTGCTGGGATACAGGGCACAGACTTTTTTTTTCCAGAGCGCAGCACACAAATGCTGAGAAAAATGACGTTCAGGGGGGTCGGGTGACAAAAAAACGCATTTGGACATGCAGCCTAAAGCTGCTAGAATAGCCCAGTCAGTCACCTGACCTGAATCCAATTGAAAATCTATGGAACAAACTGAAGATCAGAATTCACAGAAGACATCCACAGAACCTTCAAAATTTGAAGACAGTTTGTATGGAAGAATGGGCTATAATCACTCCTGAGCAATCCCTGCGCCTACGTCTCCATACAGGAGGCATCTGGAATCTGTTCTTACCAACAGAGGTTTTTTTAGTAAATATTAAATGAATTTCACCCAGTGTGTTCAATGCTTATTCCCTGTGTCATTCCACTTTATTAAATATAACTTTTGTGAACACAGTTGCCTTGATTTCTTTGTATGTATGTCTGTCGTGATAACTGCAATTATGTAGTACCGGGCTATGGACAAGCCTACTGTGGAGGATAACGAGCAACTGCAACAACCGCGTTGTAAATAACCCCCTGAAAGGTTTATTATTTTAGGTTAAATTGCCTGATCAATAATTCTGAGATATGTATTTTTTGATCTTTGCCCAAATGTTTTCCTATTAGTAGTTAATTTTGCATAGTACAGAGGCCTTATGCCATCCTATGCGCTGAAGTAAAAAAGTGGCTTTTATTTTGATGTGGTTTATCAAAATAAAAGGCATGCCCCTCATGGATCATCACTTTATCGTGGTGGGAGGTTTGCATGCTTGCCCTAGTCATCCCAGGAGCTATGCTGTCCGGGGCAGTTTGCCTTTGGTAGGGTCACCCAAGACAAGATAAACTGGTCCTGGGTGAAGGGCCAGACTAAGAACGATCCAACAGACTCTCATGATGAATGCTAGAACAAGGATTCAGTGTACCCCGCCTGGTATGGGGTTACCGGGGCCCTACCCTGGAGCCAGGCCTGGGGGAGGGGATTGATGGCTAGCACCTGATGGCTGGGTTTCCACCCATGGGACCTGGCCGGGCTCAGCCTGAAGGCGTTACATGGATCCGCCCCCCAGTGGGCTCACCACCTGTAGGAGGGACCATGGGGGTCCGGTGCTATGTGGATCAGGTGGCGATCGAAGGCAAAGATCTTGGCGGTCTGATCCCAAGCTTCCTAAACTGGTTTTTGGGATGTGGATGTCACCTCTCTGGTGGGGAAGGAGCCTGAGCTGGTGCATGAGGTTGAGAGATATTGGCTAGATATAGTCGGCCTCACCTCAACACACAGCTCTGGTTCTGGAACCAGTCTCCTGGAGAGGGGCTGGAGCTTGGCCTACTCTGGAGTTGCCCCGGGCGAGAGGCGACGAGCAGGGGTGGATATTCTTGTATCCCCTCACCTTGCTGCCTCTATATTGGAGTTTTCCCCGGTGGACAAAAGGGTTGTTTCCCTGTGTCTTTGGGTTGGGAAACGGATCCTGACCATCATTTGTGTCGATGCACCAATTGATGGTTCAGAGTACCCACCTTTTTTAGAGTCTCTGACTGGGGTGCTGGAGAGTGCTCCTCTTGGAGACTCCATTGTCCTACTGGGGGACTTCAGTGCGCACGTGGGCAATGACAGTGAAACCTGGAGGGAGGTGATTGGGAGGAACGGCCTGCCTGATCTGAACCCGAGTGGTGTTCAGTTTTTGGACTTGTGTGCCAACCACAATTTTTCCATAACGAACACCATGTTCAAGCATAAGGGTGTCCATATGTGCACCTGGAACCAGTACACCCTAGGTTGCAGGCCGATGATTGACTTTGTCATCAGACCTGCGACCGTATGTCTTAGACACTTGGGTAAAGAGAGATGCTGAGTTGTCAACTGATCACCCCCTGATGGTGAGTTGGATGCAATGGCAGGAGAGGATGCCATTCAGACCTGGTAGACTCAAACGTATAGTGAGGGTGTGCTGGGAACGTCTGGCTGAGGCCCCTGTCCGGGATGTCTTCAACTCCCGGAAGAACTTCAGCCACATTCCAAGGGAGTCTGGAGACGTGGAGTCTGAATGGGCCATGTTCTCCACCTCCATTATTGAAGCGGCTGCCCAGAGTTGTGGTCGCAAGGTCATCGGTGCACCTCCTGGTGGCAACCCTCGAACCAAGTGGTGGACACCAGTGGTGAGGGGAGTATTTCTGGAAAAGCTCTGGATTGGTTTTTCTTCTACCTTTCTGGTAGGAGTTTTTCCGTGGCTGTTGGCTCTTATTCATCTGACTCTGCTCCTTTAACCTGTGGGGTGCCTCAGGATTCTATTCTGGGTCCACTTTTATTTGCCCTATATATGCTGCCACTTGGTTCTATCATCAGCAAATTTAAAGGTGTGTCTTATCACTGCTACGCTGATGATTTACAGCTACTTTTCTCTTTTAAGCCTGACTATGTTGACAATTTAAAAATTATTCATAATTGTCTGTCTGCAATTAAGGACTGGATGTCTGGAAACTTTTTGCAACTTAATGCTGATAAAACTGAAGTCCTTATTGTAGCACCTGATAATCTAATTCCTAAGTTGGTTAATAGCATTGGTTCATTAAGCTCTAACGTACAGTCTAATCTAAAAAATCTTGGTGTCATTTTCGATCAATCAATGAGTTTTGATCAGCATGTCAAATCTCTGACCCGGAGTTGTTTTTTCCACCTTAGGAATATATCCAAAATTAGGTTATTGGTTTCCTACAGTCAGTTAGAAATCATTATTCATGCCTTTGTTTGTTCACGTTTGGACTACTGTAATGCTCTTTTCACATGTCTTAGCAAATCCTCTTTACACCGCCTACAGTTAGTCCAGAACGCTGCTGCAAGATTACTAACTAGGTCCAGCAGATTCTGTCATATCACTCCTGTTTTGGCCTCCTTGCATTGGCTTCCTGTAAATTATAGAATTGATTTTAAAGTTCTTGTTCTTACTTACAAAGCCATTAATGAAGAGGCGCCTTTTTGTATTAGTGACCTGCTCTTTCTGCACCAGCCCAGCAGGTCTCTCAGGTCTTCTCATCAAAATCTATTGGTAGTCCCTAACACTAGGCTCAGAACCAAAGGTGATAGAGCCTTTTCTGCTGTTGCTCCCAGACTGTGGAACTCCTTACCTTTTGAACTTAGATCTGCACCTTCCATTGGTGTTTTTAAGAAGCAACTAAAGACCCACCTTTTTAGCCTGGCTTTTTAATTAACTATGTGTTGATTGTATTTTTATGTGCTTTTACTGTCTACTTTTTTTTTTTTTACTGTTTTATGTGCCTGTGTTTTTATTTTGTTTTTTACCATGTTAAGCACTTTGTGACTCTGTCTGTGAAAAGTGCTCTTTAAATAAACTTATTATTATTATTAAGTTGAAGAAGGAGTCCTATCAAACTTGGTTGGCTTGTGGGACTCCCGAAGCAGCTGAGGTGTACCGGCAGGCCAAGCAGAGTGCAGCTCGGGTGGTTGCTGAAGCAAAAACCCGGGTGTGGGAGGTGTTCGGTGAGGCCATGGAACAAGACTTTCAGTGAGCCTCGAAGAGATTCTGGCAAACTGTCCGGTGGCTCAGGAAGGCGAAGCAGCTCCCTGTCCACACTGTGTATGGTGCGGCTGGGGCACTGCTAACTTTGACTGGGGATATCATCGGGCGGTGGAAGGAATACTTCGAGGATCTCCTCAATCCCACTGACACGCCTTCCACAGAGGAAGTAGGGCTTGTATATGAGGGGGACGACTCACCCATCACAGTGGCTGAGGTTGCCAAAGTGGTGAAAAAAAACTCTTTGGTGGCCGGGCCCTGGGGGTGGACAAGATTCGCCCTGAGTACCTCAAGGCCCTGGATGTTGTAGGGCTGTCATGGTTGACACGCCTCTGCAACATTGCGCGGAGGTTGGGGACAGTGCCTTTGGCATGGCAAACCGGGGTGGTAGTTCTTCTCTTCAAGAAGGGAGATTGGAGGGTGTGCTCCAACTTTAGAGGGCTCACACTCCTCAGCCTCCCTGGGAAGGTCTATGCCAAGGTACTGGAGAGGAGAGTCGGGCCATTGATCGAGTCTTGGATTCAGGAGGAGCAACGTGGTTTTCGGCCTGGCTGTGGCACATTGTACCAGCTCTTTACCCTCTCGAGAATCCTCAAGGGTTTGTGGTTGTTTGCCCAACCAGTTTACAGTTTAACCAGTTTTGTGGTCTTGGAGAAGGCATTTGACCACGTCCCTCATGGATTTTTGTGGGGGGTGCTTCGTGAGTATGGGGTATTGGGCTTGTTGTTATGAGCTATCCGGTCTCTATACAACCGTTGTGAGAGTTTTATTAATTTATTACATGTATATATGTACAGTAGCTTCCAGCCCATTCTCTTCACAGCTCCTCTGAATGCTCACCCTCAGGTTCCCCACCGTGGACCTCAGAGAGAGAAACGAGAAGGAGAAAAATTGTGAAAATGTGATTATTATTACAGATGTGATAGAACATTTTTAAAGTCAGCGTCATCAAATAAATTCTGTTTCAAATGTCATATTCCTACTCAACTTAAGAAATTGGTTTTCTGTAAAAATAATCTCAAGTGGTTTTTACATTTCCACACCTCACATCAGCTTTGAGTAAATAAATCAATAAGAAATGACAGGACTATATAAGTTATTTTAAAAGAAATGATTAAACGACGTCACACCGTGGTGTTTTTGTATTACTGACATTAGTATTAAGAGTTGAAAAAATAGTCTGAACTTTAGAGAAATCAATTTAACATGAATAAATTATTTACATATGAATCGTGTAACCACAGAGCCACCAGTAGCGGAGCACATAGGAAAAAATAATGTGGCAAAACTCAAGCTTTAAGAATCAAGTGTTGCCGTGTTAGGAGGTGTTAATGTGTTAACAATGAAACCGCTGTATAATTTAAAAGAAAAACTTACTTGTACACCTTTTTTTTTTCTCCTGCTCTTCTGATGTTGTCTGTCACTTTCTTTGACTTCAGAGGAAGTGCTGCTGTGATTGGCCCGTTGCACTTGACCAATATGGGAATTGTAGTTTTTACCAAATTTTTAACGAGCTCTAAATTACAGGAAGAATATATGTTGTCCTTTGTCTTCAAAAGTAAATGGCAAAACATGTCTGAAAATAACTGTGTTGAATAAATGGTGTAGTTCCTGAATATGTGTTTAGTTTGCAGAAACAGCTGCTATTTTAAAAAGGCAGCACAAGATCGATTGTTGACAGGAAGTGCTCAGTGGAGCTGTAATAAAGGCGCACTGCCACATCTACTGGGCCAGCATAGGTATTGCAATGAAGTTTCAGCTGTATTGACTGTCAAGGTGAGCTATTTTTGTGTCTATTTCAAAAATAAAGCATTATCTCGAAATTCTGGCAAATAAAAAGTCAAGAAAATATGGTGATACAATGATACAAGCCTTTAGTTCCACTTAATTTTGACCGGGCGAGCTGAAACAGAGAGGCGGACAGACAGACAGATGCGCACGCACGCACGCACACACACACACACGCACACACACACACACACACACACACACACACCAACACACATCCACACACAGACCCATTAACTGACAACTGTATGTCTGTCCGTTTCACCAAGGCATAATTACGAGACCACAGGGTCCTAAAAACATTTGCCATAATACCACATATCGTGGTGTTGAGCTATCCCCCATCACCACAGAGGAAATTCCTCCACCGTGATAGCCCCATTTGTATGTATGTATTACTTGGATTGTTACTGATATTTGGTGAAAATCTCAGTTCAATGGCTCCATCAGAAATATGTTTAATAAGAAAAATGTTGATGTGTTCATTATATTCCCCCTCCCCCCGTATATACAGTATATTCATAAAAAGGTGGTGTCTGTTTCTAAGCAAGTCATCAACATTTTCCATTTCTACATCTACATTTGCCTGTCAAAAGAGAAGCCTTTGTATACCATAATGCTGTCAGAAAACAGCAAATATTTATGAGAATTGTAAATAAGCTTGACTTTTCCTTTAGTATGTAAGAAGAGTTACTCAAGTATAGGCCATCCCTTAAGTGTGAAATTTTTGTTATCCTTTCAGTTTGTGTTCCCATTTTGTGTCTGTACTATACAGAGTTTTTCCACAGACATTTCACCCAGTTTCCACCCGTGCCTTGAGAATAGATTCTCTTAAACGATGCCTTCATTCATCCATGTTTGCTCTCGCTACAGTGGGTGCTATTAGGTGTCCAGTGTGCAGACAAGAATGCTGGGAGATGGATATACTGGACAATTTCTTTGTCAAGGACTCTGCCGAGGTGCCAAGCAGCACTGTAGAGAAAGTTAGTCAGGTTTGTCACCTGCTGCTGAGCTATTAAGTTTTGATGGTTTGGTTTTAATATGGGAACCACTCTCCTGCTAGTGCAGTGATAATTTTGTTTTTTGTTTGTTCTTGCCAGGTATGCATGAGCTGCGATGACAACACAGAGGCAACAGGTTACTGCATAGAGTGTGTGGAGTTTCTATGTGTGACATGCATTGAAGCGCACCAAAGGGTGAAGTTCACCAGAGATCACACCATACGACAGAAGGAGGAAATGTCTCCAGGTAGTGAATGGAATGCTTTAAATAACAATAGGGTACATTAGTGTAGATGTGGAAAACATAAATGTGATTTATTGGTGAAGATTAAACACAACTGGATATCAAAATCGGCAGTACTGCAGATATCCTTTGGTAAGCACCTCCAGCTAGACTGTGTATTGCTTTTTTTGCCCATAAATTGGGTGGGGGAAAAATCAATGCAGTATAATATTGCAAAACTTGGCGGTGGTGATACTGTATCGATTGAGAGACACCAGTGTAGTGATACTTTATAAAAAGTTATTAAAAAATGTTTACAATACAAATTTATCCATCTATGTACCGGAGTATATTAAAAACTAATTGACTTTTCAGTCCACTAGATGGTGTTAACTGTATAACTCAACTGTATGTGGTTGTGTTGATAGATGATCCAGCTGGGGTCGTGGATATGTAGTAGGGTGTGATAATATGGAATACTGACAAAAAGACCAATCACCATTGGTCAGTTTGACAAGTGCTAGAGAACTGATCTGCCAGGCTATGCCAGTCATTGGGAAGCCTAGTCAAGTAGAAAACTGCCACGGTCATACCAACTCGTGCTACTGAGCTAACTGCTTTAACGACACAATTTCCCAGGATGTCCCTCCCAAAAATAAATTAGGCCAGAATGGCACAAGACTATTGCCCTTCTATTAATTGACAGCAGTACTTTTTTGCTATTCAGTCGGCTAGAGAAAAGAAGCGTAAATCATTATCTGCAGCTGACTTTGTTTTTCTCTGCTTGTAAACTTTCTACTTGTCTGCATTGCAGAAGCATTGGGGATATCCACGCAGAAGCCAGTCTTTTGTGACATCCACAAGCAGGAGCCACTGAAGCTGTTCTGTGAGACATGTGATCGACTGACCTGTCGAGACTGTCAGCTCCTCAAGCACAAGGATCACAAGTATGCATATACAGCTGAAACCAAAAGTTTACATACACTGTATAAAAAGACACAAAACTTTTTTTTTTTTCCTCAGTGTCTGACATTAAATCATACTAAACTTTTCCTATTTTAAGTCAGTTAGGATTATCAAAATTATTTCTGTTTGCTTATATTTGATAAGTAATTTTTAGATTTTTTTTTTTTTTAAATTTATTTTTATTTTACCTTTTTCAAAGTCAGAAGTTTACATACATTTCCTTAGTATTTGGTGGCATTGCCTTTAAACTGTTTGACTTGCATCAGACGTTTTGGGTATCCTTCCACAAGCTTCTCACAGTAGTTTGCTAGAATTTTGGCCCATTCCTCCCGACAGAACTGATTTAACAGAGTCATGTTTGTAGGTCGTCTTGCTTGCACATGTCTTTTCAGCTCTGTCCACAAATTTTTGACGAGATTGAGATCAGGGCTTTGTAATGGCCACTCCAAAACATTTACTTTATTGTCATTAAGCTACTTTGTAACTAATTTGGTGGTATGCTTTGGGTCATTGTCCATTTGAAAGATCCATTTGTGCCCAAGCTGTAACTTCTTGGATGATGTCCTCAGATGTTGCTTGAGTTTCTACATAATATTTTTTCCTCATGATGCCATCTTATTTTTTGAAGTGCATCAGTCCCTCCTGCAGCAAAGCATTCCCACAACATGATGCTGCCACCTCCGTACTTCACAATTGGGATGGTGTTCCCAGGCTTGCAGTCTTCCCCCCTTTTCCTCCAAATGTAAGAGAAGAAGCAGCCATCTCTGTTGTCATTCAGTCCATACAGCCAGTCTTGTACAGTAGAACGAAATTACGTTTCTCCTATCTACAATGTTAATCACACGTAGAATCAGAGGGGTTGCTGCCATGCAAGGCACTGCCACAAACAACTCCTCCTTCCCCCATTCTGTTACGCTGAGCACCAAGCTAGAAGGCGGGAAGTACCATTTTTATATGGTCTTTGGTATGACCCGGCCGAGACTTGAACCCCCAACCTCCTGGTTGTGGGGCAGATACTCTATCAACTAGGCCACCACTCCGGTAACGATGGCCATTATGACCAGTTACTGTACATTTTAGTTTCATCAGACCACAGGACATGTCTCTAAAACATAAGGTCTTTTTGTCCCTGTGTGCATTTGCAAACTGTAATCTGACTTTTTTTAATGTTGCTTTTGTGAGTAATGGCTTCTTCCTCGCTGAGTGACCTTTCAGCTCATGTCGGTACAGGACTTGTTTCACTGTGGATAATGCCACTCTTACCAGCTTCAACCAGCATCTTCACAAGGTCTTTTGCTTTTGTTCTGGGGGTGATATGCACATTTCACACCAAAACACGTTCATCTCTGTGACACAGAACCCATCTCCTTCCAGAGCTGTATAATGGCTGGACATTCTCATGGTGTTTATACTTGCATATAATTATTTGAACAGATGAATGTGGCATCTTTAGTCATCTGGAATTTGTACCCAAGGATGAATCAGCCTTGTGGAGGTCCACAGTTCTCTTCCTCTTCATCTTCTTCTTTTTTTTAGATTTGATTGGCGGTTGGCAACCAGCTTTCAGGTGCATTACCGCCACACACTCTATATATGTGTGTGTTTATATATCTACATATTTATTCCATCCAGCTACAATGCTCTGCACTGTGTGTCTATATACAGTATATACTGTATATATATACAGTATATATATAGTAATATGTATACTAGCTGCTCTTGTTTTTACTTGCCTACTGATTGTTGCTCTGAGTGTTGCTATCCCTGTGCTGGTGCAATCCTGGAATTTCCCCATTGTGAGACTAATAAAGGCTTATCTTATCTTATCTTATCTTATATGTCTGTCTGTGTGTCTGTTTTTCCTCATAACTTTGTGACATTTTCCTCATAGCTTTGTGACGTTTTCGTCATAGCTTTTGTCCACAATTCTCTTCCTGATACCTTGGTTGATTTTTTGATTTTCCTATGATGTCACACAAGGAAGCAGTGTGTTTGATGTGTGCCTTAAAATACACCCACAGGTGTGCCTCTAATCAACTCAAATGCTTTCAGCTTGATAACATCTGTACTTATATTAATTTAATATTAAAACCATTCATTTTCTTTGTGTATTTGTTAAATTCAGCAACCCTGGAAAATCTTTCTAAACCAATAGTGTGTACTTTAGACTTAGGGTTTCAGACAGTTTTTGTCTTTTTTTTTAAAAATTTTATGAGAACACATAACTTTAAGGTCCAACGCACTTAAACATTTTGAAGCCTAAAATATTTATAAAACATTTTTTTTACAGGTGTAACATGACAAAAATCAGCTTTCATCTTTTTAAGATTTTTGTATTCAACCTTTTATCCTGTATTTAAATGGGAGCAGTAGAACGAGATGGAAAATGAGGTTTTATTTATCCATCCATCCATCCATCCATCTTCTACCGCTTTTCCGGAGGTCCGGGTCGCGGAGGCAGCAGTTCAAGCAGAGAAGCCCAGACTTCCCTCTCCCCAGCCACCTGCTCCAGCTCTTCAGAGGGGATACCAAGGCGTTCCCAGACTAGCTGGGAGACATAGTCTCTCCACCGAGTCCTGGGTCTGCCCCGGGGTCTCCTCCCAGTGGGACGTGCCTGAAACACCTCAAGTGGGAGGCGTCCAGGAGGCATCCTAATCAGATGCCCATACCACCTCAACTGACTCCTTTCAATGTGGAGGAGCAGCGGTTCTACTCTGAGCCTCTCCCGGATGACTGAGCTCCTCACCCTATCTCTGAGGGTGAGTCCAGCAATCCTACGGAGAAAGCTCATTTCAGCCGCTTGTATCCGCGATCTCGTTCTTTCGGTCATTACCCAAAGCTCGTGACCATAGGTGAGAGTAGGAACGTAGATTGACTGGTAAATCGACAGCTTTGCCTTAGAACTAAGCTCCCTCTTCACCACAACAGACCGGTACAACGTCCGCATCACTGCAGATGCTGCTCCAATCCGTCTGTCGATCTCTCGCTCCATTTTCCCCTCACTCGTGAACAAGACCTCATGGATCGTCACCTTATCGTGGTGGGGGGGTTTGCGTGCCCCAGTGATCCCAGGAGCTATGTTGTCCGGGGCAATTTGCCTCTGATAGGGTCTCCCAAGACAAACTGGTCCTGGGTGAAGGGCCAGACGAAGAATGATCCAACAGACTCTCATGATAAATTGTATATCAAGGATTCAGTGTACCCCGCCCGGTATGGGGTTACCGGGGCCCCACCCTGGAGCCAGGCCTGGGGGAGGGGCTCGAAGGCTAGCGTCTGGTGGCCGGGTTTCCACCCATGGGACCCGGCCGGGCTCAGCCCGAAGGAGTTACATGGGTCCGCCCTCCAGTAGGTTCACCACCTGCAGGAGGGATCATGGAAGTCCGGTGCTATGTGGATTAGGTGGCAGTCAAAGGTTTTATTTATATTATTGGAAAATCTAGTCTTTTTTTTTTTTTTTTTTTAGAAAGACTGTAGTAGTCTAGATAATCAGCATATTTTCATCCATGCTCATTCATGACCGCTGCCTTTTGTGTCCAGCTATCAGTTTTTGGAGGATGCATACAGAAACCATAAACAGTATCTGGAGACGATGACTCAGCAGTTGCAGGATAAAAGAAAGACTATCGAGGAAGTATCGAGCTGCATCAAGGCTGGGTAAAGTCATCCCCCAAAACTTGAGCTTCTGTTCTTTCTTTCTTTTTAGATATTGAAAATTTTTTTTTAATCAAATATTCACAACTTGGTAAGTTCAAATAGTTGAAATATTTCAAAGGTAAATACTTGGATTTTGAAGCTGGATCCAGATTGGCATGCACTTTTTATGCATTTTCTCTCCTTGGCTTCCAGCCTGCAGCAAGTTGAAGAAAATCGCAAGGCTGTGACTAATGAAATAAAAAAGTCCATCTGTAACTTGATAATGGAGATCAACAGGAAGGGAAAGATTCTAGTTAACCAGCTAGAGGTATGGCAGGCCTGGGTGCTAAATCACTTTTCAAATACAGATGTGACGTTTTATTTGTGTATTTATTTATTAAACATTTGGTGAGTTCTTTTTTTCTTGCAGGCTTTGAATAAGGACCATGAGCTGGGTTTGAAAAGGCAACAGGATGATGTCAACTCTCTGAGCAGACACCTAGATCACGTCATCAACTTCACCAAATGGGCCACAGCGAGCCACAGTGGAACAGCCCTCCTGTACTGCAAGAGACTGGTCTGTGTGATTTAACTTTTTTTTTTTTTTTTTGTCATTCCTGCAAAGCCAAAAGGAGCTAATGCGATGATGTGGCGTCCGTCCATCTGTCTGTCTGTCCGCCCACATTTAACAGGAATCACTACTCTTCCTAGGCTTTTGCCTCTCGATGATCACCAAAGTTGCTCACAATGATCCTCAGGTTGGTCTGCATCCAGGTTGAGGTCATGGTCATTGTCAAAGGTCAGGAGGTCTGGGAAATCATTTTTGATTTCACGAAAAATGTTACTCCTCCTAGGTCATTAACCCTTGACCTTGAACTTAAGCACATCCTAGACAGGTCTGCATCTAGTTCTGTGCTCAAGGTCTGAGGCTAGGAGATCTGAGCAATCTCGGGGTGAATTTGATAAGCCAGAATGAGCTACTAACAACAATTTAGCTTCTTTGTGTATCTGGCACTTGTATTCTGTATACTTTTAAGGCCATCCATAATCTTGCCCCTCTGTATCTGTGAAACCTGGTCCACATTGCCACTCCCCTCCACTCCCTCAGATCCCCCTCTTCTCTTCACCTCACTGTCCCCTCCACCTGCCACGTCACTATGGAGAGCAGGGCATTCAGTTTCTCTGCTCCCCATCTCTAGAACTCCTTACCACCTGACATCAGAAATACTGTCTTTTTCTCTTTTCAAATCCAGACTCGAGACTTGCCTGTTTCGACCAGGGGTCACCAACTAAAACTGCAAGCGGTCCGATAAGTTGGTCCACCTCCCCAGCTGAGGTCCAGATTAGGTGTGAGAATCTTGAGGCATCTCATGATTCGATTATGATTTAGAGGCCCCAATTCGATTCTAAAACGATTCTTGATGCATCTTCATGAATTTTTTTTTGTCTATTCAGTCCCCCCCCCCACTGTGTGACAACTTCGTACTTTTAAAGAAAAATGTTTGCAATGACCCATGAATTTACATCCATCCATCCATCCATCTTCTTCCGCTTAATCCTTTTTGAGTTGCCCGGGGGGGGGGGGGGGGCATCTTTTGGCGAGAGGCAGGGTACACCCTGGACAGATCGCCAGTCCATCGCAGGGTCAACACAGAGAGACAGACAACCATTCACTCTCACAGCCATACTTAAGGGCAATTTAGAATCTAAGAATAACTTGCATGTTTTTGGCATATGGGAGAAAACTGGAGAAATCCCGGAGTAAACCCACGCAGACACGGGAAGAACGTGCAAACTCCACAGATCACTGTTGGTCAGGGGCCGGGATCGAACCCAGAATCCCCCGGCCAAGGGTGAGTTGCTGTGCTGCCGCAGTGTTAACCACTCTGCCACCACGCTGCCCAGTATCTCTTAAACAAATGGAAGAGAATTATATCATGTCACACTGACAAATTTATCTCAAAATGTGGTTTTAAGAAAAGTCATCCTTTCATGATTCATATTTCAATCATTGTACAACAAAAACTGTCCTATAAAACAATACAGTGACAGACAACAAAACAAAAATATTCCATGGGTCACCAAGGGGCTATTAAATACATGTAAAAAGAAGAATACATTATATAAACAATTCATTAAGTGTAGAAGGGTAGAGGCCGAGATCAAATATAAAAGATATAAAAACAAGCTAATATAATGAGGACTTGTAAGAAAGAATACTACAACAGAATATTGGAGGATAATAAGAATAACTTAAGAGGAATATGGCAAGTGCTAAATGGGATTATTACTAACCATTCAAAGAATGCTAATTATCCAGAATATTTTACTGAAAATGTCCAGGGTGTACTCTGCCTCTCGCCCTAAGATGCTGGGATAGGCTCCAGCCCCCCCGCGACCCGAGAAGGATTAAGCGGAAGAAGATGGATGGATGGATGACAATTTGATAAATAATATGGAGGATGTGGTTAGTGTTTTTTTGAATCAACAATCTTTTTATTAAATTTTCCAATAAACAAAATAAATATACATAACAACATAATAGCAAATAGATTAAAACGATTCTCTAAACATTTTGTACTGCATCCCCTCCAAAAAAAAGAAAAAAAAAAAAGAGGGCGACATATTATTCATAATATACCTGGCGGAAACCAATATATGTATAAGATGGGACTAATGACAAATCCTTAAAGAGGCAAAAGATACAAAGTTAATAAAGCTGGAAGTCAGGTCTTCTCTGTATTAATCAATGTGTATAAACAGATGAGAGAAAAAGTTGGAACCAAAAAAAAAAAAATGGATGCAAACAAACGTAGGAGATCAGTGGGGATCAAGGAAGTGTCTTAAAAAGGGTCCCCAAACACTGCTAAATTTCACCCCTTGGTTCTTAACAGAATACCGGATCTTTTCCAGACTCAAACAGAACATGACATCCGACAGCCACAGAGTGTGAGTCGGCAGAGCAGCACCCTTCCATCTTACTAAGATAACCCGTCTGGCCAGGAGAAAGGCAAAGGACAGCATACGACACACTTTAGAGGGAACATTAAGATTTCCTGAGAAACAACCAAATAGAGCTAAAAGAGGGTCGGGAGTAATTGTCATACCAGAAACAATAGAAAGAGATTGAAAAACCTCCTGCCAAAATATTCTAATACTGGGGTAGGACCAGAATGAGTGAATCAGAGTTGCTTCATCAGTGCCACATTTGTCACACTGAGGGTTCAAATCAGAATAAATGCGAGAAAGTCTAGCCTTAGACATGTGGGCACGATGAACAACCTTAAACTGTAATAAAGAGTGACAAGAGCAAGAGAATGAGAACAAGTAGAAGTAGAATGAACAAGCCCCAGAACTGAATCCCAGGTATCATCTGATAATTGCAAGTTCAGATCCTGTTCCCAGGCTGCCCTGATCTTAGCCATGGAGATATGATTTCAAGAGGTCAGTTTATTGTAGACTTTTGAAATGAGACCTCTGACAGATGGCTTAAGGATTAGGATATCTTCTGTTAAGGAGCTCTGAGGAAATTGTGGGAAAACTGGTAACTGGCTTTGAAGAAAATGCCTGATTTGTAAATATCTGAAAAAATGAGTTCTTGGGAGTCCAAATTTATTAGAAAGTTGATCAAAAGAAGCAAAATTTCCATTGATGAATAAATCCTTAAAATATTTAATGCCCATAGCCTGCCAGTCCTTGAAGGCTTGATCTGTAGATGGAGAAAAAAGGTAGTTAGAAAAAATAGGGCTCTGAAGGGAAAAATCACACAGTTTAAAGTGTTGCCTGAACTGAGCCCATACTCTTAAGAGATTGTCTGACTACTGGGTTAGTTATTGGCAGAGATGTAGGGAGAGGATATGAGGCACCCAAAAAAGCTCCAAGAGGGGTATTTTGAGCTGAGCTGACTTCCATAGCCAACCATGATGCAGAGCTGGTCTGGCTACCATTTGCCCAGTATAACAGAGGGCGGATATTAGCCGCCTAGTAATACAGACGGAAATTGGGTAGTGCTAGCCCACAGTTTAGGTTTAGACTTCTGTAGGTGTGTTCTAGAAACCCGAGGGTGTTTGCCTTTCCAAATGTAAGAACTAAGTATTGAATCTAAAGAATCAAAAAAAGACTTTGGGATAGACTGAAAGAGATGAAGGAATTTAGGGAGAAGATTCATTTTTACAGAATTAACTCGCCCAGCTAAGGTAATGGATAAGGGTGACCACTTAGACAAGCTCTGCTTAACCTGATTTAAAAGTTTGAAAAGGTTTGAATTTTTCTGAGTATTTTAGATTTTTATTTTTTTAATTTAAGTTTTTGTAAAGGGTATACATGTCATTACAGCACTGCATTGTTTACATTTTCATCACATATTCCCTTTTTTTGTTTTGTTTTTTGACAACATTGGAAAAAAATTTTATTACAACACCCTTTTTTTAAGTGAAAGAAAAGAAAAATTAAAAAAAAGAGCAGAAAAATAAAAGAGCATCTGAGTAGCGTTGGAACAAAGAGAGGTGCCATTACTGAAATGGTGTTTGTGCAAGATTAGATCTGATGGAAGACACATGTGTGTTCCAGGGTTGCCAAAAGTTCAAGAACCCATCCATGTCCTGTCTCAGTGCAAATGTCAACTTTTCCATCAAATAAATGTCCTGAATCACGTTAATCTAATCTTCAGGTGCAGGACAGTCTTTCGACATCCATTTTTTTGTTAGAGCTTTTTTACTTGCCAATATTAAAACAGTGAATAAGTATTTTTCTCCTCGTCTTTCCAGTGATTCCGGTAGAAACCCAAATACAGAGTTACAAAAGAAAAGGGAACTGTTACTTTGAATATTTTCCCCAATATTGTCTGTACATTGGTCCAATATTGGTGGATAACTGGGCATGACCAAAACACATGAAAATGATTTGCATTCTTTTCACCACACAAGCGCCAACAATTCAACCCTTTGAGTAGATTTGTTTTGTGCAGGTGTTCTGAAAAATCTCAGCAAATTTTTCCATCCAAATTCTCTCCACAGCAGGGATGAAGTACTTTTCCATTGTTGTTTATTTAGCTTTTCCCATATTTCCAGTTGTAAAGTGAAATTCCCCTCTTTTTCCCATCTCTCTTTTATATATGATGTGTTGTCGTCTCCTTTTAAATCTTGAAGACCATGGTATATTTTAGAAATGTATCTGATCCCTGGGATCCCTTTATATGTCATTAAGAAAACCTTCAGAACACCTGACTGGGCCCTTTCCAAATCCTCCTTTTTAAGTATTTTGTTTATGTGGTGTCTAAGCTGAAAGAACCTGTAAAGGTCTTGATTTATTAGACCTTGTTTTTTCAAATCTTCAAAACTTCTTAAAGTTTGCCCTTTAAAAAAAATCGTAATATTTTATCAGTCCATTCTCTTTCCACTTTTTAAATCTAGTGTCTGTTTTATTAGGAGTAAAGTCCTGATCATAGGAAATCCATTGCAATAATCGATAGGGTTCTTTAGTTTGATTCTCTCTATCTTAAACCAAATTTTTAGCGGGGTCTCTATCCACGGGTTAGTGTTATTCAAAAGTTTAGGTAAGGCATTGTTCCCTATTATCGCCTTTAGGGGAATGTCACTTATTTGGCATTCTATCTTCTTCCATTGTGCAGTGTAGACTGGGTTACATATCTCTACTAAAGTTTTAATTTGTGCGGCTTTAAAATAGTCCCTGATATTTGGCAGCGCGAGCCCACCTTTGTCTTTGTTTAGCTGTAGGGTTCTATATCTGATTCTAGGTCTCTTGCCCTGCCATATGAATCTTGAGATCCTTCTGTCCAGTTCTTGCCATGTTTTTTGGGGGGGATTCTACCGGTATTGTTTGGAAAAGGTATAGAAGACGTGGAAGTATATTCATTTTGACTGCTTCAGTTCTTTGTGCAATACCCAAGAATGTTATCATATTCCATCTTGCTAGATCAGATTTTATTTTTGCCATCAGTGGATCATAGTTTAGTGTTATAATTTTGTTGAGTTGTTTTGGGCTATTGGCCCTCAGATATTTCATAGATTCCATCTCCCAGTTAGTTTTGAATTTGCTTAGTAAATATTGATTTGGGTCATAGTTGAATGTTAAAATTTGGGTTTTATGCATGTTTAATTTGTACCCCGATAACTCTCCATACTCTGAAAAAACTGAGATTAGTTCTGGAAAAGAGGTGTCCGGCTGCCCCAGGTATATTAAAATGTCATCAGCAAAGAGTGCTATTTTATGTTCCTTCTGACCAAGTGTAATACCTTGAATTTTTGATTCTGTCTTATCCATTGGCTCAGAGGTTCTATGAAGATTGCAAAGAGCAGTGGAGACAAGAGGCAGCCCTGACGACATCCTCTCTCCAGTTCAAAAGATGATGATAATTTACCATTAATCCTTATTTTAGCTGTTGGTTTTTTGTATAATGCCTGGATAATTCTAATGAAGTTGTTGTGAAAATTGAAACTGGATAAGATATCTATATAGGAAAGACCAGTCAACTGAATCAAATGTTTTTTCAGCATCTAATCCTAATATGGCTGCATTTAAATTATATTTTTTTATATGATGAATTATGTGTAAAGTGCGTCTAATGTTATCTTGTGTCTGTCTTTGTCTTATAAAATCTGTTTGGTCTAAATGAATTAAGTCTGTCAGTATATTTTCTAACCTTTTGGCAAGGATAGCGGTAAAGTCCTGATTTAACACACTGATTGGTCTGTAGTTGGAACAGTCTAGTAACTTGACTGTTCCAACCTAAACCTAAACATACCTAAACCTGGAAAGGATAAACTAGACTCTAGTTTATCCTTTCCAGGTTTAGGTATGACTGCAATGACCCCTTCTCTCCAGGAGGGGGGGGGATTTCCCCTGTGTGGAGGACATAGTTAAATGTTTTCAGGAGGAGAGGAGATAGTTACTGTTTAAAGGTTTTGTACCACTCTGCTGTATAACCATCAGCTCCTGGGGATTTGTTAGCTTTAAGTTTCATAATTGCTTTTTATAATTCTTTAGGTTGTATTTCTGCCAATAGTTTTTTATTTTGTGACTCAGTAAGTTGGGGAAGATTTAATGTATTTAGGAAGGCTTCGGATGGGTTTTTGTGTTTTTTGAGGGAGTACAAGTTCTTGTAGTAATTCTCGAAGCTTTTGAGAATTTCCTGAATTCTAAATTTTATTTCCTTTGATACTGGGTCTCTGATTTTGTAGATTGCTCTCTCCGTTTGTTGTTTCCTCATTTTGCCGATTTGCTACCTGTTTCATAGTATTTTTGTTTCAGAAATGTAAGTTTCTTCTGGATTTCTATTGTATAGATCTTGTTTATTTGTTTAATTTCCTTAATTTTGAGCGAGTCATTAGAATGAGTGTTGTCTTTGTGCTCTTTTTCTAGTTTCTTAAGTTCTGACTCTAATGTGATTAGTTTTTCTTGTCTCAGTTTCTTTTGGAGTGCCAGTTTTGCGATAATCTTTCCCCTTATTACAGCTTTGCATGTGTCCCACAGTATTAAAGGGGATACTTCTCCATTATCATTTTCTTCCAAATATCTGAGAATATCTGATTCCAATTCATCTTTCAGTGGTCCTTTCAGCACATTTGAATTTAACCTCCAAGAAAATGTATTATTTGTGTATTTTTGGATATTTAAGTCCATATAGATCGGACTGTGGTCAGAGAGATCCATCAGTCCTATTTTACATGTTTTTACTCTTCCAATGTGTCTATTAAACATAAAAAATAGTCAGTCCTTGAGTATGATGAATGTGGTGCTGAGTAAAATGTATAATCTTTTACACTGGGGTTGAATTCCCTCCACACGTCACAGATTCCCATTTCTTTTAGTAGCATCCGAGTTTTTCTACTTTGAGTGTTATTTTGATGTGGAGAATTACCTGATGCATCCCAGTATGGATTCAGTCATAGATTGAAGTCTCCACCACATATCACTAAACCCTGGGCTTTAGTTATCATTGGGTCAAATACATTTTTATAAAATTTCCAGTTAGCCCCTGGAGGTGCATATACATTCAGCAGGGTGATATCTTCTCCCTCTAGCCGACCAAGTGCCATGCTAAATCTCCCTTCTTTATCTTTGTGTTCTGAATTTTTTTCAAATATAATTGTGGTTGAGATCAATGTCGCTACCCCCTCCTCCTCTCTGACTTATATGAAGATGAAGAGATCAGTTTAAACCCTTGTCTATTAAGTTTAGTGTGCTCCAAGTCTGTTAGGTGGGTTTCCTGTAAAAATATTATTCCTGCTTTGTCTTTTTTCATTTTGCCTAGAATCTTGGATCTTTTAACTGGATTCAGGATCCCTTTTACATTATATGAGATTATTTTGGTTACACCCTGTTTCTCCATTGTATTGTCTTATTTAGTATAATAGTGTAGTGGCCCTCTTTTATGCTACTCAAAAACTGAAAGACCATTAAGAACATAAAGAACATAGTATATAAAACTTTAAAACAAAAAACTGTCAAAAGATCTTCCTGAACTGAGGTCTTTTTAGCGACCTTAGAAGAGCCTTGTGGTTGGTGTGTTGGCTCTGAGGGAAATTCCTCAAACTTTGTGTTGAGGGCACTCTCTTACTCCTGTAAGTTGTCCCATGTTTTTAACGTGATTTTCAGATCCCAATCCAAACTTGTATAGATTTTTTTTTTTGTGTGTGTGTGCCTATACCCTATGAAATTGTGTGCAATCTCCCACCACCATCACAGCAAACAATCACGTTAATACAGTATTTGTTAGTGTGGAGGGTTCATGTGGTTCATTGTCACATTTCTATTTTAGCAAGTTTTTTTTTTTTTAAAGACTTACTTGTTTCTAATATTATGACTGTTCCATGAAATGTTTTACCACTTCATATTTGCTGATTCTGCATCTCTTTTAATGTTTACCTTGTAGGAGGAGGGTTGGATGCGCAGATTGACTAAAAATATCGTTATTCCCTCCTGAAAGCGTCCAGTTTTTCCTTATAGCCCTGGCGCTGGGTTTCCCGCTGCTGGCCCGTGGATTTTGAGGGTCTCTGTGTGCACCACGTTTGAGCCTTGATTCTTTCGGTCGGGTCTGCTGCGGGTTTATACACCGTTACCGGGAGCCCTCTTCTCGCCATATCCCTGGTTGCTTCTTCCGCCGAGTTGTAGAGACACGTCTCTTCCCCGTAAAAAACCCTCAGCTTTGCCGGAAATGGAGTTTGAAAGCGCAGTTTCTTTTCTCTTAGTACCTTTTTAGCGTCATTGTATTCCCAACGCTTTTTAAGGACCTCCGGGGCGTAGTCATGCTGCACAAAAACTTTTCTTTCTTGGTGCGTAAATCCTTTTTTCTGCCAAGCCAGTCTCAAAACCTCTTCTTTTGTTCTGAAGTTGGAAAACTTCACCACCACCGATCGCGGGGGAGCTTCCGCCGACAGCCTTGGGGCTAATGAACGGTGTGCCCTTTTTATTTTCAAATCAGTGAATTGGGGAATTTCCAACTTCTCTCTCAGTATGGTTTCCACGCATGCAGCCATTGTGGTGAAACCATCCTCGACTCCTTCTTTCAGACCATGAATTCTTATGTTGTCCCTTCTTAGTCTTCCTTCCAGGTCGGTTAGCTTAGCCGCCAGTCTTGTCTGTCGTTTGAGTAATTCCAGCATGGTTTCTTCCAGCCCTTTTATTCTTTCCTCTGCTTCCATGATTCGGTCCTCAGCCTGGTCCACTCTGTTGTTTGTCCTTTTTATATCGTCTTTAATTTCACGAAATTTGGTCCAACATTCTCGGTGAAATTCTCTTATTTCTTGAAGTATCGTTTTTAAGCTAACCGTGTTGCTAGCCTCATTTTGCTCCTCTATTTCCGAGTGGTTGTTGTCTTCCAGGTCAGATTCTCCGGCCGATGCGTGTCTTGGCCTGGTAAATGTTGATCTCTTCTGTTTTCCCTTAGGCATGATGACTTTGTCTTTTGATTTTCACTCTTCCATAAATCTGTTAAATCTGTTTTTCATGGTATTTCCACGGATGGGATCTGGGAGCTTCAGCGTTAAGCTGCTACCACCATGGTGTCCAGACCGGAAGTCCCTGCTACCTCCATTTTAATGATGACTCCCACCCTTTGCACTGCCACTTTCAGCTTCTTCCCTCCAGACGGAGGTTTGCTGTCCCAAAATGTAAAACCCAGCGCTACAAAAACAGCTTTGTTCCTGCTACTGTCAAAGAGTTGAACAAGATGTAGCAATATATTGCACATAATTTAGTTATCAATTTATTAATTTTTATTTTATATTTATTTATTTTTGGTAGGTTTTTTTTATTTGGGTTCTAAATCTTTTATTGGGTTTTAGACTTTTAATTTTTAATCTCTTTGACTTAGTTTTTAACTTTTTAATATGACCCTTCTCTCTTATCTCTTTGTTTTTTCTCTTATCTCTTTGTCCTGTGTCCTGACTGGTGGAGCCTTGAGTACTTTTATCGTGTTTATAGTCGGCTTCATGTGTGCCTGTGTTTGTGTTCATGTTGAATGTAATTGTGGTTTGTAAATATGTGTCTAAAAGGATATCACCTGACTGCAAAACAAATCTACCCACGGGTACAAATAAAGGAACCTGAACCTGAATTAAAATAATTATAATGGTGACTCAATAACTCCCATTCCCCAAAGTGCAAGATACACTATTTTCTTGAATATAAGTGATAAAAGATCACACAAATAAGTGATCTGACAAACAAATAAACAAGGGACCTGAAACAGTCGCCAATATTGGATGTCCCATTTTCAATATTTATGTAGGTATTCTGCAATTAATATTGACACAGTCAAACCAATCTTAGTGCCATTTACTCCCTTTTATATTTGTCAAAGTCTAATGTGATTGTCTACATACAGTGTAGGCGACACCTCTTTGTATCCACTTTCAAACACAGCCTACATCTGGGCCTGTAAAGCCTGATGGGGATGCCTGTTTCAGACAGGGATACTTGCCTTCTACGAGCAATGCACTAGTAACACTAGAAAAGCACTCGGAGAGCGCAGACCTCCGCCAAGCACCACAGTTCCCCCCATACAATGTTTGTGTGTACGTTGTCATATTCCTTGACCATGAAAACATATGACTAGCAATTGGGTTGACAATGATAGGATTAGTGGTTCAGTAGTAAAAGCATTACCTCCTTGGCAGAGGTAATAAACTGAAGTGTTGCTGTTGTGTCCATGTCCTGCATCTGCAAACTCCCAGGCTGGGGGCGTTGCAATTGAATGAATGAATGAATTAATCTTTATTTCGAATAGATTAAGAGTACAGGTTAAAAGAAAGTGAATAATATAACAAAGGGAGTAATAAAATCCAACAAGGTCAAATTAGACAATAGCTCCTCTGATTATACAATTCAACATAAGTTATCCGAAATATGTGATGGCTGAATCCGCAGCTTATATTGGCCACCCATGTTCCATGCAAGAATTCAAAAGAAAAAACAAAAGAAGTCATGACACAACTGCGTACAACCCACAGGCCAATGGGTTATGTGAGCGTTTTAGATCACTGAAAGCAGCACTGAGGGCTTCACTGACGGATGCCAATTAGGTAGACGGGTTGGCGTGGGTTTTATTCAAAATTCAAACGTTTATTTCAAAGTCAGGGTTCATATTAAATGCAGAACTAGAAGGAGTAGAAAATAAATAAATAAAAGTATATACAGATCAGCAGACAGTTGGCGGTCTTGTAACAACAATAACATACAATATTGGACTCCGTATAAAATGGAACGCCACCACTTCCAAATGCTGGAGTGAAGTGTGAGTGACGAGTTGACAATTGCTGATATAAGATGATTGTTACATGGCAGCAACCTTCTCATCAAACTGTAAACATTGTTTCGTATCAACTCGCCAAAAGACGGAATGTTCACAGACACAAACATCTTGCTTGCAGTCGACCTTCGTGGTACATCTAATCTTTATCTTTATTGGGGTTGCGCTCCGCGGCCAAAGATGATTTGGAAACTTCCCCGGCGGAGAGCTTGTTTTTGCGGAGCTACTATGGCTGACCGGGGAATTTCTGCCAAATAATCCAGCGGCGGACAGCTGGCCGTCTGAGCTTTTGCAGCGTTGCGCAAACACAGGCACACAGCACGCTGCCGAGCAGCTCGTTTTTGCGCAGCGCCTATGGCTGGCAGGGGAATTTCTGCCAAATAATCCGGCGGCGGACAGCTGGCCGTCTCAGCTTTTGCAGCGTCACGCAAACACAGGCACGGTGGCGGGCCCAGCCCACCAGTGTTTTCCGCGTGCTTTTGTGCCTAAAACGTTGAAGAACGCGGAGTTTATGTTGGTCAGACACGATGACCAGCGCCCTCCATTGCACCTGCGCACATGTTGAAAATAGCCGTATGTCACAGTGTTAAAGAATGCTTTAAAAAATTCCTGTATCCAGACGGTGATCCGGATCATCCCCAAAATGTAATCAGTTCTTCCTTGTACCATTTCCAACAACGCCTGAAGGTTTCATGGAAATCCGTCCAAGACTTTTTGAGTTATCTTGCTAACCAACAGACAGACAGACAGACAAACAGACAAACACACAGACAAACCCCGGCAAAAACATTACCTCCTCCTGGCCTTTTCGGCCTGGCGGAGGTAAAAATAATAATTTCATACTACAGAATTCCTCGGACAGTTTTTTTTTTTTTTTTTTCCCAACAGTAAACTCTGTTCCAGCATGGATAGAGCTATAAGTCCATGACTGCAGGGAGAGGGTAGGTGGAACTTTTCATTTTCAGTAAAACACAGAGCTTTTATGGAGTTTTTACGTGATATCAGAGGCTACGAAAAGGACCTCCATAACCAGCACAGGACCAGTGGGATCGCAGTCCCAGGTGATGCGATTTCACCCCTGTATCACAGTATGGAATACTCTCGGCAGAATCTGAGGCAGAATCACCACGGTAGATACATTAAATTTCACAATAGCACTTCATTTTGTGGATACAGACTGGGAACAAAGCACCTCTGTCCGAGTGGATATCCTGGCCTGTGTGTGTGGTGCCCGCAGCAAACCATGATTTTGCTGTGGGTCTAACAGTCGGACCCACAGAGTCTCTGCAAGGAGCAAGTCTCTGTGGGACAGCAGAGAGTGGAGAGCAGCCGAGGGCTCACACCATAAACTGTTCGACGACTGCCAGTACAGCATTTCATTTCCGTTTTTTTTCTTTCGCCAAAACAAAACTGTCTCCCTTTTCCCCAGATTGTATCAAAAGGATTTGGGGTCCGGATACGGACCGGAGTCTCCCAGTTGGTGACCACTGATTTAGACTAACTTACTTCTCTTAACTGTCTACACTTTGTCTCATTTTTTTATGTTTTAAATTTTCCTTTTATTTGTTGTTTTGATTTTATAGTACGGTGTCCTTGACTGCTCTGAAAGGTGCCTATAAATTAAATGTATTATTATTTACTGTTATTATATTCTCCAAAGGATTGTTTGTTCTGTAATTATTAGCTCATTCTGGCAAAGACAAAATGAAATAATACCCCAGTGAGGCATCCATCATCCATCTGTCCGTCCACAATTCGCGAGATTTGCTACTTCTCCTGGGTGGTTGCCTGGATGTTCACCAAACTCGTACACTTTTCATTGTGTGGTCATATGTTGCATGCCATTTAAACTTTGGGTAGGCTTAGGCTATATACGTATTTTTGTAGGTTCATCAGCTCAGAATGACCTACTCCTTTGTTGATGGTCTAGTTTTATGAAGTCCTGCAATACTAAAGGCCATTTTTTTTTATTATTATTATTATTTTGTATACTTTATTGATCCCCAGAGGGGAAATTGAGGGCATCCACCTGGATGGATGAAGCAGCCACGGTACGGCGCTATTTGACACCATGTGCAGATTTTCATAAAAAAAAGGAACCTATTTGGCTGTCATCAGCATATTCACAGCACTGTGAAAGATTTATATGGGCCAAAAAATATGTGTGCCGACGTTAATCTCAGTCGACTTTGACTGTGGAATTACACGGGCTGTGTTTTTGAATTGGAGCAATGTGGAAAAAAGGTTACTTATCGTTGCCTTTTTGTCTCCTAGATCCTTTACCAGATCCATTACCTGATGAGAGCACACTGTAATCCCTCCATCGTCCCTCAGAGCACTGTCCGTTTCCATTGTCGTTCTAGTTTCTGGGCCACAAATGTAGACCTTGGTAAGACTGCTGACATCTAAAATTTACACTGTTTTGCAGGTGATTGTCATTATTCTGATTTAATTTAGTCGATTTCTAAGCACATACTGATTTGACTACTACTACTTCTTCTTTCGGCTGCTCCCTATAGGGGTCGCCACAGTGGATCATCTGCCTCCATCTCGTCCTAGCCCTTGCATCTTCCTCTTGAACACCAACCTTCTCCATGTCCTCCTTCACTACATCCATGAATCTTTTTGTGGTCTTCCTCTTTTCCTCCTGCCTGGCAGCTCCATCTTCAACATCCTTTGTCCAGTATATCCATTATCCATCCTCTGCACATGTCCAAACCATCTCAGCCTTGCCTCTCTTACTTTTTCTCCAAACTGCTTAACCTGAGCTGTCCCTCTGATATACTCATTTCTAATTTTGTCCCTCCTAGTCACTCCCAATGAAAATCTTAGCATCTTCAACTCTGCCAGCTCCACCTCCTGTCTTTTTGTCAGCACCACCGTCTCCAAACCATACATCATAGCAGGTCTCACTTCTGTCTTGTAAATCTTCCCTTTCACTCTTGTTGCAACCCTTCTGTCACCCTGCCTGCACTTTATTCTTCACCCCTCTTGTGCATTTTCCATTGCTTTGTATGGTTGACCCCAGTTATTTAAACTCATCTTTCACTACATTTACTCCTTCCATCTTCACCATTACACCTGTCTCCCTCTCATTCGCACTCATGTATTCTGTCTTGCCTCTACTGACTTTCAGTCCTCTTCTCTTCAGAGCATACCTCCACCTCTCCAGGTTCTCTTCCACCTGCTCCCTACTCTAACTACAGATCACAATGTCATCTGCAAACATCATGGTCCATGGAGACTCCTACCTGAGTTCATCGGTCAGTCTGTCCATCACCATGGCAAACAAGGAGGGGCTCAGAGCTGATCCCTGATGTAACCCCACCCCCACCTTGAACCCATCTATCACTTCTACAGCACACCTCACCACCATCTCGCTGTCTTCATACATGTCCTGCACCACCCTCACATACTTCTCTGCCACTCCTGACTTTCTCATACAGTAACGCACATACTGATTTGACTACAAAAAAGAAAAATCACACAAGATGAATTTTACATAAAATATACAGTGATCCTTCGCTACTTCGCGCCTCACCTTTCGCGCCCTCAGTGCATCGCGGATTTTTCAAAAATATTCATCAAAAATTCAAAATTGAGAAAAAATGGGCGGGCGCTAGCAGAAGGCAGGGAGACTACATTAGAACATCAGGTATCAACACGGAGAGCCCGCACAACTCAAAATCCACCTCTCTGTTCGCTGTTCTCTTGTTGGCTCGGCTCGGGAATCTCGCAAGCTGATTGGCCAAGACGTTTTACCCAGCTTCTCTCCCTGCCGAGCGCCCATACCCAGCGAAGGAAGACCGCATTCATTGTTCTTTATCGCTCGTGTTGCTTAGTCTCGCCGTGTGGAACTTTTCGCTGTTCTCTTGTGCCTTTTTGTGCGAAATAGTCTTCCCGTCGAGCCACTACGCCGCCTCCTGCAGCTTCTCCAGCTCTTCCGGAAGCTGCCCTCAACGATCCTGCGCCTCTAGCACCTGACGATGAGGCGTCACCTGAGGAGCAGTAAAGCTCTCATTAACCTGTGCAGTAAATCATCTTCATCTTGAGTTACGTATCTTGTTATAAGAATAAAAGAGTTCTAAAAACATATTTATGTACACTTTATTTACATCTACGTATGTATGTACACTTACACACACACACACGTATCATATGAGAGAGAGAGTGAGAGAATGAACGTACGTATTATTTATGGGTGACGTCATTAGGGGTGACGCTACTTCGTGTTTTTTCACTTTTCGCGGTCGGTTCTGGAACCCGTTAACCGCGATAAGTGAGGGATCACTGTACAAGGGTTTTTTTTTTCCTGACAAGGTAGTTCTTTTGCATTTTGGGGATTTCCACAGCAGGTACAGAGCAATTCAGTCTAACTGTATTTATATAGCTCCAATTCACAGCAACAGTTATCTCATAGCACTTAAGTTATGAAGGTATCCCTGCCACTCCACTTGGTGAGTTTTCACTCGTTGATCTCAACTCAGTGGTGGCTGTACTCGTGTACAGTAGTGCAACCTGAATATTGACTTTGTTTGGTCTGAACACACCATAATTGTTTGATTTATAAGGAATAGAAAAATCTATCTCTTGATACAATGGAGAGGGAAAAGATTTAGTGAGACTGTGTATACTGTTACAGTTTAAAAAAAAAAATTATATGAATGAGGACTTCTGCTCCTCCAAAGGGAAGAGCTGAAATAATTTAACCTTTCGAGCATCTCCGATTGCATTTTGACAAGGGAATATGTCAGTTTAAAGAGAAGAGTAGTATCTTGGTTTTTGCTTGCAGGTTCTCTGGTGGTAGAAAGAGGCCAAGGAAGGCCGCCGATCACCAACCAGCAGAGCGGTCCCAGAGCTGCTGAAGCACCCTCCGGAGGTCTCTCAGTCTCAGCTCAGCAACGTCAGACCACACTGGCTCAGCTCCAGATGCAGGTGGAAGAGTTACTCTTTACGTTCGTCACAGTTTTTTCATCTTGAATATGTACTAAACCTTTTTAAGTTCTAAGTATTGTTTTGACTTTTATTTTACAGAATTTTAACAATAACAAGTCGTTAAATCCTCCTCCTCTGCCTAAGGTTGACAAGCTCTCTCAGCAGCCGCAGAGACAGCCCCCTCCCAACTACTGGTCCTGGTACCAAAATGTCAGGCTACCAGGACCACCTGGCCCTCCGCCCCCGACCAGACCCATACAAGAAGGGTCTTCTCCATCGCAAGGGTCCCCCAGCATGGCACAGCCAGTTCGCAGGTTTGGGAGTTCACACCCGAATCCTAGAAGCCCCACATCATCCATGATCCAGAACATAAGCTTCCCAGCTGCACAGGTGCAGAGATACTTATAGGAATGTGTGAGTGTGTGGGAAATGTTCTGGGACTGCTTATCTGCCATACCATCATTATCAAAGAATCACAAAAAAAAAAAAAAAAACACCTCCATATTGTGAAATTTCTGGTGACCGCTGCTCCAAGTATAGCAGATGGGAATTGTTAGTAATTGTTGGATGCAGAAGTTCAGATTCTGGCTGCCTTATATGCTTGAAAGGTACTGTGTGAAACTTGAATGTGGTAGTTCTGAAGAACTGACAAAAGAGGGTTTTGTCAGAAAATGCTCATGTAAAGAAACAAATGAGTTCATCTCATTTTGGAAGAATGGCTAATTCAGTGACTGTGTATGATGGGAGTTTCAGAGGTAAATTAAACAGCCGAGCTTGAGGATTCTTTCTGGTTTGTTAAAGGAGCAGAGTATTTTAATTAAAAATAATCTGTCTACCCCACCTCAACTTATGAATGTAGCCTTGCTTTGTTTTCTGTCCAGCCTTTTTAGTATTCACGCTTTCATAGATGCTCATAGCCAGGGTGGAATAAGATGGTTTCTCTCCTAGAATATATATCCTTGTGCCTTCTTTCTTGAGAAAATGTAGCAGTGACTGGCACTGGTTTTTGTTAAATGAAAATATGCTACGAATATTTTAGCACTGTTTTGATTTTAACTTCATGTTTTGTCTACATCTAGTCTTTGAGAGATCTGATCCAAAGCTCCAGCTTCCCTCCAAAGCCCATAGATGGGTCCCAGGGAGCTTCTCGGTATCCACAGCCTCTGACTACAGGAGCAGCCACACAGATGTCACAGCTCCAGGTCGGTAGAAGGGTGATCAGAAATCCCAAAGAAGATGCTTATTTTCTTTAATTGTGATGATGTGTTATCTACAACTTTTTTTTTATTATTTCTTTAGAGAAATCTGCCGGAGTCATCCTTCCTCAAGAGAAGTGAACCTGGCGGACCCGTTCCCCCCATCACGATCTCGATCCCCAAACCCGCTTCGAGTCTAGCCTCTGCATCTGCAGACAAAACAAGGACACTGAACCAAGCAGCAGGTTTTTACCCTGATTATTTTCTATGTGAACGCCAGTCCAAATGACATTCTACATCTTTAAATGTATGTTCATTAATTTTTTTTTTTTTTCCCAAGGTCAAGGAAGGCAGAACTCTCCAATGGCCAAGCCATCTTCTTCAGGGTAAGAAGTTGGATCCAAATTTTTGCCATAATTGGTCTTTCTTCGCACAGTTGAGGGTAGCTGTAAGGTCATGAGTATAAAGAACAACATGTACCATGGTTCAGCTACATCAGGCTCATATGTCATCATCATATAAAGAAAAGTTTAAAAAGTAACGTAAAAATCTGTAATATTAGTATTCTTAATTGATTATAGTAATTTATGTAATTTAGCTGTTTTATTTCAAGGCTCAAATACTAAATGTTTTATGGCTTCATGCAGATTTCGTTGGCCAGAAATTGCTTAAAATGGTGCATTCATAGTAAATGCTTCTGATTCCTGATATAAGCCCTGTTTCCACTACAGAAACCAGGAACCAATATTAGGGGACAGCAACTTAATAAGGACTGGCCCTGTATCTGGTCCTCTCCCTCTTCGTATCTCCATTATGGGGGTAAACAGCAACACTCTCTGGAGGATTTGTTCGTGACGTAATTGTTTGACCATTTTGAGCCCGATGCAGTGTGGCAAATTACATTTTAAATACATTGAAGTCATTCAGAAATGATTATGCACAAAATGAATTTAGAGTGGAGTACATGGGACCAACTTGCCAACTTGCCAGATCGATTTTACAGCACCGGTAGGGGACTCTGTCCCCTGCTGGCTGACCGTATGTGTCAACTGTCGGGCTGCACATAGCCCAAGCCGCCAGACTTGCCTCCCCGCTGTGTTTGTGCTACCCCGATGAATATGTGGCCATGCATATGACATACAGTTGATCTGGTTGTTCCTCTCTGCAATCATGGTGGTATTATCTTTTACATTTTTAGGCATTGTACAGCATAGCTGCACAAACACACTGGGCGAAGCACCAGCGGGGACTCACGTCTCCCATTGGCGACTGTGTACAGTGGGGCAAAAAAGTATTTAGTCAGCCACCAATTGTGCAAGTTCTCCCACTTAAAAGATGAGAGAGGTCTCCAATTTTCATCATAGGTATACCTCAACTATGAGAGACAAAATGAGGAAAAAAAAATCCAGAAAATCACATTGAAGGATTTTTAATGAATTAATTGGTAAATTCCTCGGTAAAATAAGTATTTGGTCACCTACAAACAAGCAAGATTTCTGGCTCTCACAGACCTGTAACTTCTTCTTTAAGAGGCTCCTCTGTCCTCCACTCGTTACCTGTATTAATGGCACCTGTTTGAACTCGTTATCAGTATAAAAGACACCTGTCCACAACCTCAAACAGTCAGACTCCAAACCACTATGGCCAAGACCAAAGAGCTGTCAAAGGACACCAGAAACAAAATTGTAGACCTGTACCAGGCTGGGAAGACTGAATCTGCAATAGGTAAGCAGCTTGGTGTGAAAAAATCAACTGTGGGAGCAATTATTAGAAAATGGAAGACATACAAGACCACTGATGATCTCCCTCGAGCTGGGGCTCCACGCAAGATCTCACCCCGTGGGGTCAAAATTATCACGAGAACAGTGAGCAAAAATCCCAGAACCACACGGGGGGACCTAGTGAATGACCTGCAGAGAGCTGGGACCAAAGTAACAAAGGCTACCATCAGTAACACACTACGCCGACAGGGACTCAAATCCTGCAGTGCCAGACGTGTCCCCCTGCTTAAGCCAGTACATGTCCAGGCCCGTCTGAAGTTTGCTAGAGAACATTTGGATGATCCAGAAGAGGATTGGGAGAATGTCATATGGTCAGATGAAAGCAAAATAGAACTTTTTGGTAAAAACTCAACTTGTCGTGTTTGGAGGAGAAAGAACACCATACCTACTGTGAAGCATGGGGGTGGAAACATCGTGCTTTGGGGCTGTTTTTCTGCAAAGGGACCAGGATGACTGATCCGTGTAAAGGAATGAATGAATGAATGAATGGGGCCATGTATCGTGAGATTTTGAGTGAAAACCTCCTTCCATCAGCAAGGGCATTGAAGATGAAACGTGGCTGGGTCTTTCAGCATGACAATGATCCTAAACACACCACCCGGGCAACGAAGTTGTGGCTTCGTAAGAAGCATTTCAAGGTCCTGGAGTGGCCTAGCCAGTCTCCAGATCTCAACCCCATAGAAAATCTTTGGAGGGAGTTGAAAGTCCGTGTTGCCCAGCGACAGCCCCAAAACATCACTGCTCTAGAGGAGATCTGCATGGAGGAATGGGCCAAAATACCAGCAACAGTGTGTGAAAACCTTGTGAAGACTTACAGAAAACGTTTGACCTTTGTCATTGCCCACAAAGGGTATATAACAAAATATTGAGATGAACTTTTGTTATTGACCAAATACTTATTTTTCTCCATAATTTGTAAATAAATTCTTTAAAAATCAGACAATGTGATTTCTGGATTTTTTTTCTCATTTTGTCTTTCATAGTTGAGGTATACCTATGATGAAAATTGGAGACCTCTCTCATCTTTTAAGTGGGAGAACATGCGCAATTGTTGGCTGACTAAATACTTTTTTACCCCACTGTAGGCTTACATTCCAGCAAACTACAGTGGTCGTGGCTGGTGTTGTGTGCCATGCCTCTCTGCTGTAATGCACGTTTCCTCCCGAAGCTTGCACTGCTTTGCCACATATGCTGGATAACCATTTAGACCCTCCTCAATCACAGGCAGCACTATAATTTTTTTAAGCATTAGATATTCATTATTATCTTTTTCTAATCAAACTTGGCGCTTCTCATTTCCTTGTGTTTTGTTTACATCATGATGCTGAATTTTATCCAGTCAACACCAAGTCAATTCTAAACCCCATCCAGTAGTTTCCAAGGCTGCTCCGAAGTACCTAACCTTGAGCAAGGTCTTATTTCGGTAGCTACAAGTTCCTGAAAACTTCCCTTTCAGGGAGGTTTTTGTAGTGGAGACACACACCATGGGAAAGTTCCTGTAAATTAAGGTAAAATAAAATCAAAAGTATTGTATCAAAAACTAGTTGGAGATCCGCTGATAATTGTTTTTTTATAATGTATGAAACTTGACAATTCAAGGTCTCCGCCTTTGACCGCCATCTGATCCACATAGCACCAGACCCCAATGGTCTCTCCTGCAGGTGGTGAGCCCACTGGAGGGCGGACCCATGTGACTCCTTCGGGCTGAGCCCGGTCGGGTCCCATGGGTGGAAACCTGGCCATCAGACGCTAGCCATCGAGCCCCTCCCCCAGGCCTGGCTCCAGGGTGGGGCCCTGGTAACCCCATACTGGGCGGGGTACACTGAATCCTTGTTCTAGCATTCATCATGAGTCTGTTGGATCGTTCTTAGTCTGGCCCTTCACCCAGGACCAGTTTTGTCTTGGGTGACCCTACCAGAGGCAAATTGTCCCGGACAACATAGCTCCTGGGATCACTAGGGCACACAAACCCCCCACCATGATTCGAAGGCATTCGACTGCGTCCCTCGTGGTTTTTTGTGGGGGGTGCTTCAGGAGTATGGGGTATTGGGCTTGTTGCTACGAGCTATTCGGTCTCTGTACGACCGTTTTGAGAGTTTGGTTCGTATTGCCAACACTCGGTCGGACTCATTCCCAGTGAGAGTTGGACTCCGCCAGGGCTTCCCTTTGTCACCGATCCTGTTCGTAATTTTTATGGACAGGATTTCTAGGCGCAGCCAGGGAATGGAGGGTGTCATGCTTGGTGACCACAGGATCTCATCTCTGTTGTTTGCAGATGATGTTGTCCTGCTGGCTTCATCCAGCAATGACCTACAGGTCTTACTGGGACGGTTTGCCGCTGAGTGTGAAGCGGCTGGGATGAGAATCAGTACCTCCAACTCCGAGTCCATGGTCCTCAGCCAGAAAAAGGTGGATTGTCCTCTCCGGGTTGGGGACAAGCTCCTGCCCCAAGTGGAAGAGTTTAAGTATCTTGGGCTCTTATTCACGAGTGAGGGGAGAATGGAGCAAGAGATTGACAGACGGATCGGAGCAGCATCTGCTATGATGCGGACGTTGTACCTGTCTGTTGTGGTGAAGAGGGAGCTGAGCTCTAAGGCAATGCTGTCGATTTACCAGTCAGTCTACGTTCCTACCCTCACCTATGGTCATGAGCTTTGGGTAATGACCGAAAGAATGAGATCGCGGATACAAGTGGCTGAAATGAGCATTCTTCGTAGGATTGCTGGACTCACCCTTAGAGATGGGGTGAGGAGCTCAGTGATCCGGGAGAGGCTCAGAGTAGAACCGCTGCTCATCCACATTGAAAGGAGCCAGTTGAGGTGGTATGGGCATCTGATCAGAATGCCTCCTGGACGCCTCCCACTTGAGGTGTTTCGAACATGTCCCTCTGGGACAGACCCAGGATTCGCTGGAGAGACTATGTCTCCCAGCTGGTCTGGGAGCGCCTTGGTATCCTTTCTGAAGAACTGGAGCAGGTGGCTGGGGAGAGGGAAGTCTGGGCTTCTCTGCTTGAACTGCTGCCTCCACAACCCGGACCTCCGGAAAAGCTGTAGAAGATGGATGGATGGACTTGACAGTTCAGTAGCTCGTAGTCTGTCATTTTTTTTTCCTGCAATTAATGGCTTGCATAAGAAACAAATGTCTCATTTTGATTTCCTTGATTTTAAACCCAAACTACAGATTCAAACATATTACAAACACCAGATTATTTTTGTCTGAGAATGACCTCATTATTTCGAACATTCTATGACACTGACTTTTTTTTAAGTTTCTGAGGTTTTGTTTGTTTTTTGTTAGCCATGGTTATCAAGTGACTCCAAAGACAAACCTAAAGCAGCTTTTGGTCTTCAAACCAAAAGCATTGCGTGTTTTAATTGAATTGCTGTACATTGTGATCTCATGATCTTTTTTTGGCAACACTCTCTGTAATAAAGGACGACACCATGGAAGCAGACTTCCGAGGCTCCCTCTGCCCCTTCAGCCAAGCGACGAAGGAGGGCATCCCCTGGTCCTGTTATTGTCATCAAAGATGAACCGGAGGATGAAGATGAAGTTCATTTTGTAGGAGAAATATTTTGAAATGCCTGTATTTATTATTACAACCTCACAATGTCAGTTTCCATTACTAACTGCAGGAATCGTGCATATTTGCTGCCCCTAGGTGCAGTCCAGTGTAAGATCCAGCCTGCCAGACAGCAGCACCGGAACCCAGTCAAAGCCCAGGCACCAGCAAAAGGGATCTGCACCGGTACAGGTTCCTGCGTCAGACCCCAAAGATCAGCGTCCTCAGGTCCAGTCGCAGCTGCTGTCTGAAAAAAGGACAGAACCAGAAGAAGATCCTAATGAGGACTGGTGTGCTGTCTGCCAGAACGGAGGAGAGCTGCTGTGCTGTGACAAATGTCCAAAGGTTTTTCACTTGGCCTGCCACATACCCACTCTGAACGAATCCCCCAGGTGAGAGATGGAACCCCTCTGTGAGATGCACATATTTGTAACAAAGACAGACATATTTTTTTTGTTTTATCCAACTGTATTTACTCAGTGCAACTTATAACATCCAACTGAGAGGTTTTTGATTCCTTGCTTCACTTGCTCTGTCATGGACTATAATGCTTCAGGAATATTTTTTTTTTATGCTTAACTCATCAAAATGTCTACAGTTGGTCACAGGTGGAATTGAATTGGCTTTTTGTACCAATATTAGCTACAATTGATTGAGTTTACAAATTATTTTTTGGAAGGGGGATCCTTTATCCAACTTAGTGATTCTGATGTTATTATTATTATACCCCCACACAACAAAATTGCACAGAGTATAATGTTTTTGACCCGTCGTTTGTTCATCTCTTCGCTTGTCTGACAGCATGCTATCGCCACTCTAGCTTCTACATTTCTGGTTGTATTAACTTCTTATACAGAAGCTTTGACTGAAATAAAAGGTTCCATTTTTGGGGAGGGGGACTTATTTTTTCCCCATCCATTTTATGTTGATCACAGTTCTCATTAAGGGCCCTGATATGCAAATGTGGCATGTGTGAGCTTGCTCACTGAGGTTCTTTCATTTATTTTCCTTTTGTATTTCTTTTTATCTGACCTAACCCAGCCACAGGGGGTGCACAAGCCAGTGTACTCCTGGTGCTGGTCCCAAGCCTTGGTAAATGGGGAGGGTTGTGTCACGAAGGGCATCTGATGTAAAACCTTTGCCAAATCAAACATGTGGATCATGATGAATGAGGCTTTCATACCGGATCGATCGAGGCCCAGGTTAACAAGGACCACCACTGGTGCTGTTAACCGACAGGGTGCCGGTGGAAATTGGGAAATGGTGTAGATGGGAACAGAAATGGAGTAGGAATAATCTTGAAGGGAGAGGATGTGAACTTGAAGGAAGAGTATGTAAAGAGTGTTCAGGAAGTAAAGAGGGAGTCAGACAGAATCATGAGTTTAAAGCTAGAAGTCAAAGGTGTGATAATGAATGTTGTCGGTGCATATGCCCCACATGTTTGTCAGGTAGAAGAGAAAGAGTAACTCTGGAGTAAGTTGGATGAAGTGGTAGAAAGTATTCCCGGGGGGCGAGAGTGGTGATTGGAGCAGACTTTAATAGACATGTAGGTGAAGGGAACAGAGGTGATGGAAGTTCTGGGTAGGTATGATCTTAAGGAGAGACATGTGGAAGGACAGATTGTTGTGGATTTTGCTAAAAGGATGGAAATGGCTGTGGTGAACACATACTTCAAGAAGAGAGAGGAACGTAGAGTGACTTGCAAGAGTGGAGGAAGGTGCACATAGGTGGTTTACATCTTATGCAGAAGGAGAAATCTGAAAGAGATGGGAGACTGCAACGTGGTAGCAGGGGAGAATGTAGCTGGACAGCATCGGATGGTAGTCTGTAGGATGACTCTGCAAAGCAAGAAGAGGAAGAAAGAAACCTTCTAAAAAAATCTTCTTTTAAAATCCTTCTCATTTTCAAAGCTCTAAACAATCAGCCCCCTTTTTATTTAAAAGAGCTGATACTACCCTATTATCCTAACAGAGCACTACACTCCCAAAATGCTGGATTACTTGTAATACCTAGAATCTCCAAAAGTACAATGGGAGGCAGAGCCTTCAGTTATCAAACTCCTCTCCAGTGGAACCAGCTGCCAATCTGGATTCGGAAGTCAGACTCAATCTCTGTTTTTAAGAATAGGGTTAAAACCTTCCTTTTTGATATAGCCTACAATTAGGGAGGGATCATGTCTCTGAACCCCCCATTAGTTATGCTGCTAATAGGTTTAGACAGCCGGGGGACCTCCAATAATGCACTGGGCTTCACTCCTTTCTTCACTCTCAATGAAATTTTTTTTTTTTTGCTGGTCATTAACATCTGTTTGTTCTCTCCCATAGATTGAGTCCCTATCGTGCTGTTTGCTCTCTACATGTCTGTTGTTTTCATTTTCTCTATCCTCTCACCCCCCAGCCAGTTGCAGCAGATGACTGCCACTCCCTGAGCCTGGTTCTGCTGGAGGTTTCTTCCTGTTAAAAGGGAGTTTTTTCCTCTCCATCGCCAAGTGCTTGCTCACAGGGGATCGCCTGATTGCTGGGGTCTTTCTGCAATTGTGGGGGTTTCCCCTACAGTTGAAAGTGCTATGAGATGACTGTTGTTGTGAAATGGCACTATATAAATAAAGTTGAATTGAAGCGAGTGAAGCAGAGCCAAAGATTAAGTCGGGAAAGTTACAGAAGGAAGAAGGTCACACAGAGTTCAGGAAGGAGTTGATACAGGCTCTGGGTGGTAAATGGTAAATTGCATTCACTTATATAGCACTTTTGTTCTCATCTCTAGATGACCAAAGCGCTTTACAGATCCTGCTATCCACCCATTCACACACACATTCACACACTGATGGTGGCATAGCCCAACATGGTGCTGTCCAGACCCACCAGGAGCAATTGGCGGTAAAGTGTCTTGCCCAGGGACACAACGGCAGGATATCTGGGGAGAGCGGGATTCGAACCGCCAACCTTCCAGTTATTGGACGACCTGCTCTACCTCCTGAACCACTGCCGTCCCCACTGGTAGGAAAGAATTACCCAATGACTGGGAAAGTACAGCAAAAGTACTGAGGGAAATGGGTAGAAAGATATGTGGTGTATCCAGTGGACAGAGGAAAGAAGACAAGGAGACTCAGTGGTGGAATGAGGAGGTACAGGAAAGTATTCAAAGGAAGAGGTTAGCAAAGAAAAAGTGGGATAGTCAGGGAGATGAAGAAAGTAGACGGGGGGGTATTGGGAATCTACACACATGGCAAAGAGAGGGGTGGCAAAGGAAAAGGCATATAGTGAGTTGTATGAGAGGCTAAACACTAAGGAAGGAGAAAAGGACTTGTATCGATTGGCTAGACAGAGAGATTGAGCTGGAAAGGATGGACAGCAGTTTAGGTTGATTAAGAACAGAAATGGTAATATACTAACAAATGACGAGAGTGTGTTGAGAAGTTGGAAGGAGTACTTCGAAGAGCTGATGAATAAAGAAAATGAGAGAGAGAGGAGGATGGATGAAGGAAAGATGGTGAACAAGGAAGTCCCGAGGATTAGCAAGGCAGAAATGAGGGCAGCTTTGAAGAGGATGAGGAATGGAAAGACAGCTGGTCCAGATGACATACCTATGGAGGTATGGAGATGTTTAGGAGAGATGGCAGCGGACTTTTTAACCAGAATGTTTAACACAATTTTGTAGCGTGAAAGGATGCCTGAGGAATGGAGAAAAAGTGTTTTGGTACCAGTTTTCAAGAACAAAGGTGATGCTCAGAGCTGAAGTAACTACAGAGGCATAAAGTTGATCAGCCACACTATGAAGGTATGGGAAAGAGTTGTTGAAGCCAGGTTGAGAGCAGAGGTGACAATCAGTGAGCAGCAGTACGGTTTCATGCCAAGAAAGAGTACTACAGATGCAATGTTTGCTTTAAAAGTGTTGATCGAAAAGTATAGACAAGGTCAGAAGGAGTTGCACTATGTCCTTGTGGATCTAGAGAAAGCATATGATAGGGCGCCAAGAGAGGAAGTGTAGTTCTGTATGAGAAAGTCAAGAGTGACAGAGAAGTATGTGAGGGTGGTGCAGGACGCGTATGAGGACAGCGAGACGGTGGTGAGGTGTGCTGTAGGAGTGACAGATGGGTTCAAGGTGGGGGTGGGGTTGCATCAGGGATCAGCTCTGAGCCCCTTCTTGTTTGCCATGGTGGTGGACAGGCTTACAGATGAGGTCAGGCAGGAGTCTCCATGGACCATGATGTTTACAGATGACATTGTGATCTGTTGTGAGAGTAGGAAGCAGGTGGAAGAGAACCTGAAGAGGTGGAGGTATGCTCTGAAGAGAAGTGGAATGAAAGTCAGTTGAAGCAAGGCAGAATACATGAGTGTGAATGAGAGGGAGACATTTGTAATGGTGAAGATGGAAGGGCGTAGAGGTAGTGAAAGTAGATGAGTTTAAATACCTGGGGTTAGCCATCCAAAACAATGGAAAATGCACGAGAGAGGTGAAGAACAGAGTGCAGGCAGGGTGGAGACGAGTGTCAGGTGTGATTTGGGACAAAAGGGTTGCAGCAAGAGTCAAGGGAAGATTTACAAGATGGTAGCGAGACCTGCTATGATGTATGGTTTGGAGATGGTGGCGCTGACAAAATGACAGGAGCTGGAGCTGGAAGTGGCAGAGTTGAAGATGCTAAGATTTTCATTGGGAGTGACTAGGAAGGACAAGATTAGAAATGAGTATATCAGAGGGACAGCTCAGGTTGAGCGGTTTGGAGACAAAGTAAGAGAGGCAAGGCTGAGATTGTTTGGACATGTGCAGAGGAGAGATTGTGGCTATATTGGACAAAGGATTTTTAAGATGGAGCTGCCAGGCAGGAGGTAAAAAGGAAGACCACAGAGAAGATTCATGGATGCAGTGAAGGAGGACATGGAGAGGGTTGGTGTTTCAGAGGAAGATGCAAGGGATCATCGGGTGAGGTGAAGGCAGATGATCCACTGTGGTGACCCCTAAAGGGTGCAACCAAAAGAAGATATTTTTTTTTTTTTTTTTTAATCTGACCTGTTACTGATTTATCTTTCAGTTGGTGGATGTTGTATGTTGCACTGAGTAATTAAAACTGGATAAAACAAAAATTGTCAGTTGTCATTTCAGGCTGCAAAGCACAAAATGTGAATATTTTAAAGGGGTCATTCTTGTCTAAACCCACTGTATATTCTGCATTTTGATTTTTTTTTTTTTTTTCCTGAAATCAAATTCAAATTAAACTGTGGATTTCATTGTGGTGTTATGAGAACTCCTCTTGGGGTCGCTGTTACTTTATATACCGTTATTAGCAATCATATGCCAATATAATCTGAGAAGGAACTTGCCTTTAAAAACTGTTTATGTAAGGCTTTAGGAGTAGTCAGAGGTTTCATAAGTCATCAGTCTTTTTTTTGCAATATAGCTGAAGTTGATAAATTATGCCAAATGAAGTAAAAGAATTTCAATACAGATCTGTCCATCTATTTTCACGTTGAGAATTATTACAGTCTTAAATACATATCCCAAACACAATGGATGTTAATTTTCTAATATGTAGTTTGAATTCAGTTTGCACACCCTTCAGCTAATACTTTCTTGAAATTCCTTTCGATTTTAATTACCACATTCAGTCTTTTTTTTTTTTTTCTACACACCTGTCATCGATTAAAGTGAATCTCAGTAACCCCAAATAAAGTTAAACACTGTTGCATCGTACATCAATAGTGATGGTTTAGAGACCTTACAAAGCATTAAAGAACATGGTAACCACAGTGAAGCATGATGGTGGCAACATCATGCTTTGTGGTTGCTTTTCATCAACCGGAGCTGGGGCTTTAGTCAAGGTGGATGGAATTAAAAGTTCCAAATACCACTCAATTTTGGCTTTATAATCTACCTCCATAGTAGCACTTTTGGTATGTTGATTTTGACGCTCATGGGGATGCTCCCACCATCACAAAAATGGGTGAAGATGAAGCTGGAGCAAAATCAGTACTGCTTTAGTGAGCGGTACTGAGACAAGGCACACCCTAACAAAGTAACAGGGCTGTGTTTTCAGCTTGTTTTTTCTCTCCCTTGGTGGAAACTCCAGGTACACAAATATGTTTTTTTCTGTACATGGTCCCTGACAAATAAACTAAACATTCACAGAAGCACTGAAGAAGTGATATTTTCATCATATGTCCGTCCCCCTTTAAAGTTTTGGAATGGCCCAACCAAAGGCTAGACCAAAATCCAACTAAAATTATGAGTTGAGACCTGAAGGTGGCTGTGCACAACAGATGCCCTTGTAGTCTGACAGATCTGGAGTGCTTTAGCAAGGCGGACTGGGCAGGTATTTTCAAGTCAAGATGCAGCATGCTGATAGACTGAAAGCTGTAATTAAATGAAGAGGGGCTTCAGCAAAGATTTAGTTAAAGGTTGTGCAGTTTTACAACCAGCTTTTTGTACATGTTTTAATGTTTCCTTCTTACAGATATTGTTTTACAATTAAATTGTATGGAATATCGGTCTCTTTAAAAATTTCAAAAGTTTGGAAACGATTTATGGTGGTCTTGGTTTGGGGGTTTTTTTGCATCACACGGCTTAGTTTTCCAGCACCATGTCGGATTTCTGGCGTGTGCCGTTTTTTTTTTTTTTTTTTTTTTTTTTTTTTTTTTTTGTGGCTGTGGGGAAATTTACTTGCCATTTCTGTATGCAGAAATACTTTTTGTCCAACCTATCTGTAATGATGGATGAATAATGTGCAAAATAAACAGTCAGTTCTGCATAGTTTGGAGTTCTTTTAAGGTATTTAGAGCAGTGAATATAGTATTTGGGATGGCGGAACGTATTAATCTTGTGCGCGCCACTGATGTCTATAGAAAACCTGGATCGCTCACACTTCATTCGCGAGTACAGAGCCGAGTTCAGCCACCTGGCCGCCATATTAGGGAGGGAATTGAGTTGACATTATGTTTAGTGGCCATCAATTTCTATAGTTCACCGGTTGGGCAAGATTATATGTTGTCTCCATGCCAAGACGTTAAAAATCTGTTTTTTGGGGGGGAAATTATTGCGGTAAAAGTGGCACCGTTTACTACTAAACCCATTCATTCTCCATTGACTCGCTGAGTGTTTTGGTAGTACTAATATGGCGGCCCGGTGGCTTCACTTCTGGCGGCCAGTGATCCATCTAGTTTTTCCTATGGAGTTTTTGCATATGACGTCAGGGGGCGTGCCGCACTGGCCCGTTAGAGTGAGCCGCCATTTTGGATGGCAAGAAACAGCAGCAGCAGGGTGAAATAAACCACATAGCTCACGTGTATCTACAAACTCCGCAAAATGGTGTACTCCTGTTGTTCCCCCTGATAAGGGGATAAGCGGGGAATTAAATGGCCGGTGTGAAATGCAAAAAAAAAAAAAAAGTTGGATTTTTGAATAATTACCTTCACTGACATAATCTCTCGCTTTGTCATAACGGGCTGCATGGTGGAGCAGTGGTTTAGCACTGTGGCAGCACAGTTTTACCCTCGGCCGGGGGATCGCGGGGATCATGAGACCGTGGGTTTAGGGCGCTTGCGCACGCAGCGGCCGGTGGCTTGTCACCAGACTGCAAACCAAATCTACCTACGGGTACAAATAAGTAACAAAAAAAAAAACAACTTTGTGGTTTGGGGGCGCCTCTCTGCTTGCTACGATGCACACATGAAAGGGGAGAAAACTATTGTACATGTGCATAAAATCAGGTACGTTTTAACGCGGCGCGCCGTGGAGAGGCTTTAAAAAAAAAAAAAAAAACACGCAGCGCGCTTCAGTCACCTCTGAGTGAGGAGCTGCTGTTGTTTTCCGACTCGTTCACCAGCCAAGACTTCACATCATCCACATCCCTTTCCGCTGACACGTTTTCCGATATTTTTTCCTCCTGCTCCCCTTCGTCTTTGAAAGATATCATCTCATCGTTTGCCCCCAAATCATCCCCGCTGAGCAGATTACTGGCAGTCATTGTTCTGCTAATTGCTCCAGCTGTTACCCCACACCCGTCACCTCCGTTCAACTGAGGCATTTCAGCACACCAGAGGAGCGCACGGGAGCAAGATTAAAAACACTTGTCTGCTGTTATGACTGCTGACAATGACTCCACTGAATGTGACAGACATCGCAGACACAGTTTCAGAGGCCATAGTGTCAGCTGTTGAAGACGATGATAGGATGTTATTATGTCAGATTGTGACTGTGTGTTCTCACTCATTCTGATCGCTAAACAGTACAAGTTACGCCTGGGTTGTCACAGTGCAACTGCTGCTCTTGCCATCCAAAATGGCGGCACGTACGGCGTGTTTATGTTTACCCCCGCGAGTCACGTGATTTTTACGAGCCTACGCAAAAACTCCATAGAGAACAGTGGCACGCTCCTAATCGTAGTGACAGCAAGAGTGAGTAACTGGAAACGCAAGTGTTTCATCCTTCAGCATACAAAAACCTTTCATACACTCTGTAGGATGGAGAGTAAGTTTTTGAGGCCTAGGGAAGATGTCCTAATTGAGAAAGGACTTAAAAACAAATAGAGCTGGGCGTGGATTGAAGAAATGGGCAGAGACGGTAAGCCTTTTGGTAGCTGGTGTAAAAAAAACCAAAACAGAACCAGGTGCTTGTTTCTCCACGTTGTGCTCGAGTTAATGCAATTTAGAGTATTGTATACAGTTCACTGTTGCTGTTTATAATTTATTAAAAATACATGGTGCAAATGTTGCACATTTCATTACAAAATAGTAAATCAATGGCCTTTTCCATATACCCTTTACTGAATGGTTGCTAATCAAATCTTATTCCACCAGTGAATTAGTTCACTTGACTGAGTTTCACATACCCTTATAAATTTCATGCTATAGATTGTAGGTCATGTTGTACATAATTATATAACTTGATACCAACAGCATCCTAAATATTAGATGTTTGCACCATATTAGCGTGAAGCAGAAGAAGATGGATGGATGGAGTACTATTGCTGCCTACTGACCTTCCTTGGTATTGCTGTTTCAAACAGTCCACTATAATCTAGTCTGAATTGATCAATGGGTATGGTAGATATGTTACTAGCTAGTTTCAAGGAAAAACATTTTCATATATATATACGTATATATATACACTCACCGGCCACTTTATTAGGTACACCTGTCCAACTGCTCGTTAACACTTAATTTCTAATCAGCCAATCACATGGCGGCAACTCAGTGCATTTAGGCATGTAGACATGGTCAAGACAATCTCCTGCAGTTCAAACCGAGCATCAGTATGGGGAAGAAAGGTGATTTGAGTGACTTTGAACGTGGCATGGTTGTTGGTGCCAGAAGGGCTGGTCTGAGTATTTCAGAAACTGCTGATCTACTGGGATTTTCACGCACAACCATCTCTAGGGTTTACAGAGAATGGTCCGAAAAAGAAAAAATATCCAGTGAGCGGCAGTTCTGTGGGCGGAAATGCCTTGTTGATGCCAGAGGTCAGAGGAGAATGGCCAGACTGGTTCGAGCTGATAGAAAGGCAACAGTGACTCAAATAACCACCCGTTACAACCAAGGTAGGCAGAAGAGCATCTCTGAACGCACAGTACGTCGAACTTTGAGGCAGATGGGCTACAGCAGCAGAAGACCACGCCGGGTGCCACTCCTTTCAGCTAAGAACAGGAAACTGAGGCTACAATTTGCACAAGCTCATCGAAATTGGACAATAGAAGATTGGAAAAACGTTGCCTGGTCTGATGAGTCTCGATTTCTGCTGCGACATTCGGATGGTAGGGTCAGAATTTGGCGTCAACAACATGAAAGCATGGATCCATCCTGCCTTGTATCAATGGTTCAGGCTGGTGGTGGTGGTGTAATGGTGTGGGGAATATTTTCTTGGCACTCTTTGGGCCCCTTGGTACCAATTGAGCATCGTTGCAACGCTACAGCCTACCTGAGTATTGTTGCTGACCATGTCCATCCCTTTATGACCACAATGTACCCAACTTCTGATGGCTACTTTCAGCAGGATAATGCGCCATGTCATAAAGCTGGAATCATCTCAGACTGGTTTCTTGAACATGACAATGAGTTCACTGTACTCAAATGGCCTCCACAGTCACCAGATCTCAATCCAATAGAGCATCTTTGGGATGTGGTGGAACGGGAGATTCGCATCATGGATGTGCAGCCGACAAATCTGCGCCAACTGTGTGATGCCATCATGTCAATATGGACCAAACTCTCTGAGGAATGCTTCCAGCACCTTGTTGAATCTATGCCACGAAGAATTGAGGCAGTTCTGAAGGCAAAAGGGGCGTAGTGGTTAGCACTGCGGCAGCACAGTTTACCCTTGGCCGGGGGATTGTGGGGATCGTGGGATCGTGGGTTCGATCCCAGCCCCCGACCAACAGTGATCTGTGTGGAGTTTGCATGTTCTCCCCGTGTTGCGTGGGTTTACTCCGGGATTTCTCCGGTTTCCTCCCACATGCCAAAAACATGCATGTTAGGTTAATTGGCTGTTCTAAATTGTCCCTAGATATTTGTTTCCTATAGCCCCTTAGAATAGAGGGTGAGTATTAATGAAAGCGCTTTGAGTGGTCTTTGTGACTAGAAAAGCGCTATATAAGTGCAGGTTAGTTAGTAGTTAGTAGTCCAACCCGTTACTAGCATGGTGTACCTAATAAAGTGGCCGGTGAGTGTATATATATACTGTATATATATACACACACACACACACACACACACAAAAAGTTAGGGATATTTGGCTGTTGGGTGAAATTTATGGAAAATGTAAAACAGTTGCTACAGTGATATAATATCATGAAAGTAGGACATTGAAGTACATGCATGCAATGGTGATTTCCTCATCTCAAACTATTTATTGAAACAAAAGCCAACGACAGTGGTGGGTATACCACAACAAAAAATGTCAGTGTCACAATAACTTGTCATGTGCCCTTGAGCAACAATTACAGCTTGACAATGATGTCTCATGCTCGTCACAAGTTGACTTATTGTCTGCTGAGGCATGGCATTCCACTCTTCTTGAAAGGCGGTCCTCAGGTCATTGAGGTTGTGGGGTGCAAGGTTTCGAGCCTCTACACAGCGACTCAGCTGATCTCATAGGTTTTCTATGGGATTCAGGTCTGGACAAAGTGCAGGCCACTCCATTTGAGGTACCCCAGCTTCCAGCAGCCATTCCCAAATGATACGACCTCAATGAGCTGGAGTGTTGTGGGCGATGAAGATGAAATTCGGTCTGTGTTGTTCATGCAGGGGCACAATGACTGGATTAATGATGTTATTCAGGTAGTGTTGGCTTGTCACTGTACCATTCACAAGGTGAAGGGCAGTTCTGTATTGACTAGACACACCTGCCCAGACTGTAACATGGTGACAACAGTGACTGATGCATAGCGCTCTCCTTGACGTTTCCAATATCATTGGCGAGCATCATTTCTGCTCAGCGTAAATCAACTTTCATCAGAGAACAGCACTGAAGCCCACTGGTCCCTTGTCCAGCGTAAATGCTCCCTGGCCCATGCAAACGATGACACCTGTGCCTGATGGTGTGGTCAGGTACCCTTGCAGGTTGTCTAGCAAGCAAACCACGCTGATGTAAACTGTTTCAAATGGTCTGGTGTGACCCTTTGGTGCCTCTCACCTTCCTTAAATGTGCCTGGAGTTCAGTGGCATTCATCATCTGGATCCGCAGGGCACTGTTCACAATGAAGTGGTGAGGTACTGTTGATCAATTGTGAGGTGTCGTCTTGGTCTCATGATGTCAAAAAGTGCACAGCATGATGAAGAGGACTGTTTAAATACCAATTCTAATTGAACCAGAAAATTTATTGGTCAATTCATGGATCAAGCACCTGTTGTGAATTTTGCCGTTAAGAACAGCAAGTTACGCAAAAAGTACTGAAACATTGAATAGTTGGACATGTGCATTCAATAGGTTAGAGAAGGTCAAATTAAGTTCACCTCTAAAGGTTATAGTGCATTTTAGATGCATCCTGAAATTTCACCTGAAAGTCAAATATCCCTAACTTTTTATGTAGTGTTGTGTGTGTGTGTGTGTTTGTGTGTGTGCGTGCGCGCGCACTACTCACAAAAAGTTAGGGATATTCGGCTTTCGGGTGAAATTTTAGGATGCACCTAAAATGCACTATAACCTTCTCTAACCTTTCGAATGCACATGTCCAACTGTTCAATGTTTCAGTACTTTTTGCGTAACTTGATGTTCTCTAACAAGGTGCTTAATGGCAAAATTCACAACAGATAAGTTTTTTTTTTTATTGAGCATCAATATTACAGGGTGTGTATATACACATACAGTAACAATCAGAGAAGTCCCTCAGAACAATACTCACATATTATCATTATTTCCCCCCCCAATAATTCCATTCCCCCCCCCACCCCTCCAAGAACATGCAGGACACCACTCAAAACAAACAAACAAAAAAAAGGAAAGCATATACATGTACATTTCAAAAAAATATCATGAAAAAGTTCAATATTTTTTGTCACCCATTTCAGAAAGTGAAACCCACATAACTTTAACATAACACATAAATTGGGCCTAACTGTATTATATACGTAGATTCATTACACAGAGGGTGATATATTTCAAGTGTTTATTTTAATTTTGATGATTATGGCTTACAGCCCATGAAAACCCCAAATTTAGTTTCTCAAAAAATTAGAATATTACATAAAATTAATTTAAAAAAATGGATTTTAATACAAATGTGGACCGACCGAAAAGTACGTCCATGTACACACTCAATACTTGGATGAATTACTGTATCAGTGTGGAGTGGCATGGAGGTGATCAGCCTGTGGTACTGCTGACTATTGAACTTTTTCATGATATTCTAATTTTTTGAGATGTACCTGTACATAGGTTCACCACTGCTGAAGCTGTGTGCTATACACTATGGTTCACATGGACAAATAACACAAGTGCAAATGCACGAGGGCTGCTAAGTGGGCATGGTTTTAAGTTTACTCAAATACAGACGTAGACAGAATTGTTGGTACCCCTCTGTTAATGAAAGAAAAACCCACAATGGTCACAGAAATAACTTGAATCTGACAAAAGTGGTAATAAATAAAAATTCTATGAAAATCAGACAAATGTTTTTGAATTGTGGTTCAACAGAATTATTTTAAAAAAACAAACTAATGAAACAGGCCTGGACAAAAATGATGGTACCCTTAACTTAATATTTTATTGCACAACCTTTTGAGGCAATCACTGCAATCCAACAATTTCTGTAACTGTCAGTGAGACTTCAGCACCTCTCAGCAGGTATTTTGGCCCACTCCTCATGAGCAAACTGCTCCAGTTGTCTCAGGTTTGAAGGGTGCCTTCTCCAGACGGCATGTTTCAGCTCCTTCCACAGATGTTCAATAGGATTTAGATCAGGACTCATAGAAGGCCACTTTAGAATAGTCCGATGTTTCGCTCTTAGCCATTCTTGAGTGTTTAGCTGTGTGTTTTGGGTCATTATCCTGTTGCAAGACCCATGACCTGCGACTGAGACCAAGCTGTCTGACATTGGGCAGCACATTTCTCTCTAGAATACCTTGATAGTCTTGAGATTTCATTGTACCCTGCACAGATTCAAGACACCCTGTGCCAGATGCAGCAAAGCAGCCCCAGAACATAACAGAACCTCCTCCATGTTTCACAGTAGGGACAGTGTTCGTTTCTTGGTATGCTTCATTTTTGCGTCTGTGAGCATAGAGCTGATGTGCCTTGCCAAAACGTTCCAGTTTTGTCTTGTCTGTCCATAGGACATTCTCCCAGAAGCTTTGTGGCTTGTCAACATGCAGTTTGGCAAATTCCAGTCTGGCTTTTTTATGATTTGTTTTCAACAGTGGTGTCCTCCTTGGTCGTCTCCCATGAAGTCCACTTTGGCTCAAACAACAACGGATGGTGCGATCTGACACTGATACCTTGACCTTGGAGTTCACCATGAATGTGTTTAGAGGTTGTTCTGGGCTCTTTTGTTACCATTCGTATTATCCATCTCTTCTATTTTTCATCAAGTTTCGTCCTGCGGCCACATCCAGGGAGGTTGGCTACAGTCCCGCGGATCTTAAATTTCTGAATAATATGTGCAACTGTCGTCACAGGAACATCAAGCTGCTTGGAGATGGTCTTATAGCCTTTACCTTTAACATGCTTGTCTATAATTTTCTTTCTAATCTCCTGAGACAATTCTCTCCTTTGCTTCGTCTGGTCCATGTTTAGTGTGGTACACACCATGTCACTAAACAGCACAGTGACTACTTGTCACCCTTTAAATAGGCCGACTGACTGATTACAAGTTTGTAGATACCTGTGATGTTAATTAGAGGACACATCTTGGTTGAACATGTCCCTATGGTCACATTATTTTCAATCTTTTCTAGAGGTACCATCATTTTTGTCCAGGCCTGTTTCATGAGTTTGTTTTTTAAAATAATTCTGTTGAACCACAATTCAAAAGCATTGTCTGATTTTCATTGGTTAATTTTCATAGAATTTTTATTTATTACCACTTGTGTCAGATTCAAGTTATTTCTGTGACCATTGTGGGTTTTTCTTTCACTAACAGAGGGGTACCAACAATTTTGTCCACGTCTGATGTCAACACTGGGTCCCACACAGAAAAGAATTTGTCTCTGGATCCCCTGAGAGTGTATTATATTTTCTCTAACTGTATGAATTGCATTAGGTCACTAAACCACAGAGACGCGCTCAGTGGGTTTTTAGATTTCCAATGTAATAATATTCTTCTCCGTGCAAGCAGCGTTGTAAAAGTAATGATGTTTTTATGTCTTGTCCTCATTGTAGAATGCCTTCTATCTGTGGTACCGAATATAGCCATTGCTGCACTGGGTTGGAGAGCAATATTAAGTGCCTCTGACAATGTTTTAAAAAGTGTAGACCAGTACGTTGTCAGGGCTGGGCATGACCAAAACATATAGGTTAAGTCAGCAGGAGTGTTTCGACACCTGTCACAGCTGACATCTGTGTTCGGATATATTTTAGCCAGTCTTGCTTTAGAGAAATGGATGCGATGTAAAATCTTGAATTGTATTATGCTTAATTTAGCACAGGAAGTACTGTCATTCACTCTTTGTAGAGCGCTGTCCCAAATGTCCTCCTCCAAGTCGCCCCCAAATTCATCCACCCAGTCTGCCCTGACCTTTTCAAGGGCTGTGTTTTTAAAAGAAGTTATACAGTTATTAATTCTTGAAATGAGTCTTTGAGTTGAAAGAATTTTCAAACAGATCGTCTAAGCCAGAAATTGATGATATATATGGAAAGTTGGGATCATGATGCTGAAGAAAGTGGCGAACTTGGAAATATCGAAATAAGCTGGACCAAGGAAGGCCAAATTTTTGAGATAAATCCTCAAAGCTTGCAAAAATATTGTTTATATACAAATCTTTAAATTTATAAATGCCTTGTCTTTGCCAAAGAGTAAATTCAAAGTCTAATCTAGCTGGGGGGAAAAGGTAGTTATTGTGTATAGGACTTAGATGAAGAAGATTTTTGAACCCAAAGTTCTGTCTAAATTGAAACCATATTTTAAGGGTATTTATCACAATTAGATTATTAGTATATTGTGAGATAGAGAGGGGAAGACTGGAGGTAACCAGGGCTCTAAGAGATGTTGAAATGCAAGATGCAGCTTCAGAGTGACACCAGTCTATACCAGGAGAGTGAAGCCAATGCATGATTTTCTGAATGTTTGAGGCCCAGTAATAATACAAATTTGGAAGAGCTAAGCCACCTTGCATTTTAGGCCGCTGTAACAGCTCTAGCCATGCTGTAGGGTTCTTCCCATCCCATCTAAATGAAATAAGGACTTTATCAATGGATTTAAAGAAAGATTTAGGGAGATAAAGTGGGGTACACTGAAACAGATAAAGAAATTTGGGAAGTACATTCATTTTGATGCAATTCACTTTTCCTGCTAAGGATAGGTGAAGTATTTTCCATTTCTTCAGGTCTAATTTGACATTCTCAAATAGCAGACAGAAGTTTTCCTGATAAAGCCCTTGCATATTCCTTGTAATATTACTGCCCAAGTATTTAAAGCCATTTCTGGACATTTGGAATGGTAGGGCATTGTCCTGTATTTGAAGAGCCAGATCATTAAGAGGTTAACAGTCGCTTTTACTAAAGTTCAGTTTATATCCAGAAAATGTGCCAAATCTATTCAAAGCCTGGATAATATGAGGAGCACTTAAAACGGGGTCTGATACGTATATTAATAAATCATCTGCGTATAGAGAAACTGTGCTCCCTCCTCCCCACATCCACGAATCGACCAATAAATTTTCTGGTTCAATTAGAATTGGTATTTAAACAGTCCAACAGCAATGCTGTTCACATTTTTACATCACGAAACCAAGACGACACCTCACAATTGATCAACAGTACCTTGCCAGTGTGAGGATTCAAACAGGATGTTCTCAGAGAGAAGTGACCACTGATCTTAGAGTGTCATCAGCAGGTTGCAGCAAAGATACAGAGACTGGAAGAGTCACAGAAAGGCATAGAAGTGGATGCTCTGTGGCCACATCCCATGCTGACGACTGCTTCATTGTGAACAGTACCCTGCGAAACTGGATAATGAATGCCACTCAGCTCCGGGCACATTTAAGGGAGGTGAGAGGCACCTAAGTGCCACGTCAGACCATTTGAAACAGTATACATCAGCGTGGTCTGCATGCTAGACGACCTACAAGGGTACCTGACCACACCACCAGACACAGGCGTCATCATCTTGCATGGCCCAGTGAGCATTTATGCTGGACAAGGGACCAGTGGGCCTCAGTGCTGTTCTCTGATGAAAGTTGATTTACGGTGAGCAGAAGTGATGGCCACCAATGATGTTGGAGACGTCAAGGAGAGGGCTATGCATCAGCCGCTGTTGTCACCAGATGAGCCTTTGGTGGTTGTGGTGTTACAGTCTGGGCAGGTGTGTCTAGTCAGTACAGAACTGCCCTACACCTTGTGAATGGTACAGTGACAAGCTAATACTACCTGAATAACATCATTAATCCAGTCATTGTGCCCCTGCATGAACAACACAAGCCGAATTTTATCTTCATGGCCAACAATGCTCCAGCTCATCGAGGTTGCATCATTAGGGAGCGGCTGTTGGAGGCTGGGGTACCTCAGATCGAGGGGCCTGCACTTTCTCCTGACCTGAATCCCATAGAAACCCTATGGGATCAGCTGAGTCGCCATGTTGAGGCTCATAACCCTGCACCCCACAACCTCAATGACCCGAGAGCTGCCCTTCAAGAAGAGAGGAATGCTATGCCTCAGCAGACAATAAATCAACTTGTGAACAGCATGAGACATCGTTGTCAAGCTGTAATTGATGATCAAGGGCACATGGCAAGTTATTGAGACAGTCATTTTTTGTTGTGGTATACCCACCACTGTTGTTGGCTTTTGTTTCAATAAATTGTTTGAGATGAGGAAATCACCATTGCATGCTTCTACTTACATGCTGTACTTTCATCATATAACATCACTGTAGCGTGAACTTTTTACATTTTCCATCAGTTTCACTCGAAAGCCAAATATCCATAACTTTTTGTGAGTAGGTGTGTAATATATAAAATGGATATGTGTGCGTGCACGTGTGTGTCTCCACCCCGTGACCCTGCACCCTGAAAAAAGTTCAAGCTCAGGATTTTTTTAAATTTATTTATTTATTTATTTTTTTTGCTTTAACCCCTGCGTCACAAAAATCTGGCATTTTAAGAGTAGTGTACACTTTTCTATCGACTGTAGTGTAAACTCTGCAAAATGTAAATCCTGGATTTGGACTCAATTTTGTGTCTGCATCCAACTGATTGTTGGATGCAGGGCGCTTGTGCAGCCCTGATAACACAGGGTTACAAAAATAATTTTTTTGTAAGTTGTGTTTTTTCAACTGATTTAAGACAATTTTGCACCGCTGAATCCGAAAATGACATCCGTTTCTTTTGATCAGGTGCTAAGTAAAAACCTGTACTTACTTAGTACTTACTTAGTACTGTGCATGTACGTGTAAATTGAATGTTGCATCATCATTGTTCAAAATTCAGAGAATTTCAAGACATAAAAAAGAATTTTACATCATATAAAGCGAAAATACCTGTACATGTAAACAAAAACGTATAAAACAACATGTGGCCATAATTCAAAAAGTTGACCTGATTGAGCAAAACAAATGTGATTTTTGGATTCAGCACATCAAAATTGTCCTAAATAAGCTAAACAAACTTGGACAATAAATTTGGTGTTGACCAGTGTTACCATTAGCATTATTCTCATATTACATGCAGAAAAAAATGAATCATGGGAGAATTTGCTAAAACGTCTTTTAACTGATTAGGCTGCTGGTAAGCTGACAAGAAGGGCAGCTAAGTCTTTTTTTTTTTTTTTTTTTTTTAGCAGTGCTTGTTAAATTCTTGCATATGCATATGTCCTAACAAGTTTCAAAAAAAAATGTTGGTCTACTTCAGTGGCGAGTGGTTCTGTTCGTTCTGCCGAGACCTGGCTTCTCCTGAGATGGTGTATGACTGTGATGCTAAGGATGGCCCGGTCTCAGAAGCATTTGCACCAGAGGACAGAAGGGTATGTTCACAGCCATTTACATTTCTGTGCCAGAGTGAAGTGATTTTAGGTTTCAAATACAAATAAGCATATTTTGATCATTCACTTTTTTAAATTTGATATGTTGCTTTTGGATTTTTTCAGTTTGACAATAGTATTGTGAATTCTAAATTTCAAGAAATTAAATTATTAGACATTATTTTTATATTATGTTTGACAGTGTTCCACCTTTTTGATTAGATTGAGATGTGGATTATGTTTCTTCTTCTCTTGTAGAAATGTGAGAGGCTTCTGCTGCTTTTGTTTTGTAATGATTTCAGCAGCGACTTCCAGCAGGCTGCATCTCCATCAGTAAGGCACAATATTCAACATTTAGTACACTGATGTAGTTCTTAAATTTTTGGGGGGTGGGGGCACTATTTTAGAAAGCATTTTTCTGAAACGCTGTTTTCTCTGTTCCACTAATAATGCTAACTTGCATATACCCTGGTCTACATAATGAATTTGTCGTTAACAATATCCTGTTTTAAGACAAGTGTGATAAACATGGGGCTTATGTTTTTGTTTGTTTGTTTTGTTTTTTTTAAATTCCCCACCGGTCGAAGACCAAAGGGGTGAAAGATCTTTTTGGGTGAAGACCAAAGGGGCAGTATGTTATGGAGCGGTCTGTCCATCTGTCCCACTTTTGTGAAATAAAGTTCTCCTACAATTTTGTTCTGATTGTTTTGAAAGTTGGTACCAGGGTTTGATATACACTAATGATGTGCATATTCTAATTTGGCTCCAGATGATTTTTCCAGGAGTTTTAGGGCAAAAAGTCAAAGGTGAAGGTTGGCATCCCCTATGCCCCTATTACTATAGAATGAGCAAAGGTAGGGTCACCAAACTTGTTACACAGGTTCACCTTGGGATGCTGCCCTACAACTGGGCAGCATATATACATGTATACAACCCTGGGTTGTATACAACTATTTTTGTTGTATATTCATGGATGATAGGCTTATCATAATTTGGTTCTGCCCCAGTAATTATATGGAAAAGCTGAAAACTGCTCTCCTTCGGTGACATATTGGGATCTTCAAAGAAAACAGAGGTGAGGGATATTGCACTTGCCTCAGAATGCTCTTACTCTAGTAAGAGCACTTATTAGAGCTAGTACTAAGAGCTAGTACCGTCAGTCAGCTGTTGTGGAATCAAATGATGAAAATTTTCCATTTCAGGGTTTATAAAATCAGAATTCAGGATTAGATTCAGTTTCTTTAACCCTACTTTTGGAAATCTGCCTGTGGAGTTGTCCACTTTTTAATGATATTTTTTTTAATTTACTCACCACTTATTTTGCAGAAGTTTAAAGTAATATTGACTACATTCCAGTTACTGTAAACCATGATTGGTATTTATTGCACATTAAGCCAGTGTCTTTCTGAATTTTTAACTTTTTACACACAAACTAAAACTACTTTTATTCAACCTCACCAATAACTGAAATAATGAGTTGTGGGCTTGTAGAACGCTTTAACAGTGTAGAGACAGCACCATCTGTATAAAGTAGCTTCACAGTGAAACCCAAGCTTTGGGTGCACTTTTAGTTTAGGTAAAAAACATGCAGTATTGTGGGCATGGACAAGATCAGTATCACAACCAGTAGTACTGTGACGGGAGGGTAACTGAAGGCAGGGCTTTCTTTGAGTGATGTCACAAATAAACCCAGAAAGGCTGTATTTGTTCCTATTAAAGAATGTGTAAATAAATATTGCGTGCAGTCTGAAGAAAAGTGAGCATTTTGATGACTTACAGTAAAAATGTTACCCATGGATGTATTTCAGAAGGTTAAAATCCACAAAAACACAATTTTGCTGTTAATGGGACCTTTTAGACGGGATTAATAATTTTGACAAAAGTGGTCACTCGTTTTAGTCCTTAAGTTTTTCTTTTCTTCTACTGTAGGAAACAAAAAGGTACAAAGAACTTATAAAGACCCCAATGGATTTGTCAATTGTGAAGAGGAAACTGGAGTCAAAGAATGGTGAAAGTTATGTGAGCGTGGAGGGCTTCGTCACAGATGTCAGACTCATATTTTTCAATTGTGCAAAATATTACAAGGTTGGTTCCAGTTTTTCTTGGTGCTCTTGAATAAATGATAGTTCTGCCACTTTAATATAATTGTTGTAATATAATTAATAATGTTCCTCATTAATTTTCACTCAGCTATTGTTTTGTAATTGTTAAGTTTTAAAAAAGCTGAAATTTCTTCCTTTACTAGGCATCCTCAGAGGTTGGGAGTGCAGGTTTATATCTGGAGGACTACTTTGAGGAGCAGCTGATCAGTTTATACCCAGACAAGGTTTTCCCTGGAGGAAGAGAAGAGCAGATGATCCCTCCTTTAGAGGATGAAATTGATGAAGACGACGATGGAGAGGGAATGAAGGGAGAGGTTATGAATCCCATTGGAGAAGATAAGTCAGATTGTCCTGCGGGAGAGGAAAAGCCCTCTGCTGAAGAGGGATCTGCTCCTGTGGAAGAAGTAAAAGTCACGACAAAGGAAGAAAAGTTAGAAATGGAAAAGAAAGTGGCTGAAATAAGAGAAAAGGTGACGGGTACAGAGGCGGATGCCACAAAGGGAGACGTCCCTCCCAGAGAAACGGTAAAGCAGGAAGTGACCACGCCTGAAAAACAGCTGAAGGGCTGTCCACTGGCTGGTAGCAAGACGATAGATGGAGTAGCTCCCAGCCCCCCACAACAGGAGATCCCTCAGATATCTAGGGAGAAGATGGTAAATCTACAGGAAAGTCAGGGGTCGCCTGCTGCAGACGCAGCAAAAGAGGAGGAGAAGTTTGGATAAGTGGATGAATTCAGAAAAAAAAAGCATTAATGATTGCTGATGATTTAAGTCTTCCACAGAAGGGGCCCCATTAAATACATAACGTTTGCTGCAAGCAAATCACTTTTGTACTACATTATTTGCAATGTTGATATTCTTTTCATTTTATTCTTTGATTTGGATAGTTCATTTTAAAGAATATATTTCATATACAGCATGATACTGATGTGCTACAGACATTTTATAGCATTTGCTGTTTTTCAGCATTATAATATTTATAGTTTGCTTTGTAATAGGAAAAAAAAGCTGATTAGAGCTGCACTCCATGGACTTTAGTACTAGTTTTGGACAGTTGAAAAGCACAACTAATCTCTTTTTTCATCAGCTGTAATTTATTTGTTTATTGCATTGTTTGTTATTGTACATAACATAAAAACAAGACGGACTGAAGTAGTGCATGCATGATGTCTTAATGCCTCCATTTGTGTTTGTAGATTTTAACCACTTGTCCCTGAGCTGAGTGGCAAGGAGAAATGCTTTTAATGCAGTAGTCTTTTTAAATTTTAGTATGCTGTGTATGGATCAGATATGGCCTGTAAGTACTGTAGTTTGTGTATAGAAGACCTGCCACGTATCAGTACAACAGTAACACTGCACTGATACATGTGGCATTGATGACTGTTTTTTCGTCTGACCTGTATTTTTTTTTGTGGGGGGGTGGGGGGCATGACATGTTCCAAGTCCACTCTTATCTCAACTATAGCCTTCTTGTTTTTTCAAGACAAGAACTGATCAGATTTTAGCAGCTCTGCTGTTGTCACACACAGATAATTTAGAGACACCAGTATTTCACTGTTTCCCAAAATTGCCTTGCCTTTGCACCACAATTACCTTTGCACAATTTTGTTATTAAACAAAATTGTGGTTGTCAGTTTTTTTTTAATGAAATGAGTGGATGGATTGAGATGTTTGTAATTTAAAAGAAGCCATTTTTCTCACAGGGACAAATGGACTAGGCCTCTGTATTCACACATCTGGCTCAAAACCTGATCCTACACCCATAAATATTTTCTCCTATATTGTCACTTTATTACTGTTGGAGGAAGAAAATTTGTAAATTATCTCTTAAGTGATGCTTAGAATTAAGAGGAAAAATATGTTTGAGTATTTGTAATAAAAAGGATTACAAGGAGATGTGACTTTTTCCCACCCCATAACTGTTCTTTATGCCTGCAAATTGGATACAAAAGGATTTCTAGCTATTTTTTACCCAGACATTTGAATTTTGTAATTTCAGTTTGGAGGTCCTTTAATTCAGGATACTTGATTATTGACTGAACATCAGTGTCTGACATTCACCTTGACATTGTCATTTATCTGGTGTATCACGGTTTTGTGGCATTGCTTTTGCTCTTAAGTAAACCACAGTAGCCTTCAGCTGCAAATTCAGAAAATATCCACAACTGAACAGTTTTTAGCTCATTTCAGCCAAGCCGTCTGTCCACATTTCATGGGAATCTCCACTCCTCCTAGGCAGTTCCCCCTATGTTTATCAAAACTCGGACACAATCCTTACGTGCGTCTGCATCCAGGTTGTGTTTAAGGTCAAAGTCAGGAGATCTGAGCACTTACAGGTGTTTTTCAATGAACTAGAGTAGGGCAGAGGAGCAGAAGAGGATTCATACCCACAGATGCTAACTTTAAAACTTCTGTCTGCCAGATAGGACTTAAACCAGTCAAGAGCAGTGCCACAAATGCCCACTAGTTGCTGCAAATGAGGAAATTAAAATGTGATGGTCCACTGTGTCAAAGGCAGCAGTTAAATCAAGCAACACAAGAACAGCATATTAACCTGAATCACATGCTAAGAGGATGTCATTAAAACCTCTTAACAAGCATGTCCCTGTGCTATGAAGAGCTTTGACACCAAATTGAGAAATCTCCAAAATACTGTGTTCATCCAGAAAACATTTCAGCTGCATATAGACAATTTTCTCTTAAATTTTTGAGAGAAATGGCAGCTTGGAAATGGGCCTAAAATTTGCTAACACGGTATGCTCGAGACCAGGTTTCTTAATCAAGGGCTGCACTACTGTATGTTTAAAATTTGCAGGAACCGCACCAGATGACAGTGCTATTCAGCATGGTGAGAACTGACTGGCCTATACTGGGAAACACTTCTTTAAAAAGTGTAGGAGGGACAGCATCACAAGGGGACCCTGAAGGCTTAATGTGACCAACCACATCCTCTAAAAATGAGTCACAGGTCCAAACTGATTGAAAACAGCAGAACAAGGGACAAAGACAGAGGGATCAGAGGCAGGAGCTGAGTTGAGATGAGAGCCCTGATGGTGGCCACCTTATCAATAAAGTGCATAAATTCATTGCATAATTCAGAGGAGGCCTCAAAACAGTCAGTCTAAGGGATATTAAGAACAAAGTCAATAGTGTTAAATAAAACATGTTAATTATAAGAATGGGATGAAACAGTAATTAGCAAAACATTCCCTTTTTGCCTCCTTGACAGCATTTTGGTAGTGATGCTTAAAATCAGTCTTAAAATCTGCAATGACACCTGCAGTTTGTCCTTTTTCCACCCGCCAAAAAGGTGGCCAAGAAGTTCAATCTTGGTTTTATTGGACCATAACACATTTTCCCACATAGGTTTGGGAGATTTCAAATGTGTTTTTGCAAACTGTAGCTGGGCTGGGATGTTTTTCTTTGTAAGATAAGGCTTCCCATCTGTTATGTCTGTAAAACTGGAGAGACTCACAGAGTGGTGTTGGCTTGGAACACAAACTGTATTACAACAGGCTATATGACTAACAATACTGGTGGGTTATTGTATAGAAAGCCAACAGAGAAAGAGGCCGTAAGATGGCCGACTCTCCCATTATACTGTAAGAGCTCGGTGTGATGACATCACCACACGGCTGCGTCATCACGCCAGTTGCCAGTTAACCCTGTGGTTTCCTATACCACAGGGTAATAGGTTAGTCTCCCCCCCCCCCCTTTGGAAAAACATTACAGCATGCAAAATTAATCTACCCTCCCCAATTTGATATTCCAAAACAAAACTAGCTAGGGCTAGCGGATAGACCACAGTGTAGCCCAGCGTGGCTGAGTGGTTTATTCTACCACTATCCATCGGCAGCTGTGCCCCTAGCTAAACAGTCCTTCGCTGAGGGGGCAGTTCAGTCGGAGGGGGGCCCTAAGGCGAGCTTGTGGTGGACGTGCCCCAGGAGGTGCCAGCTGCAGCAGGCCCGGGCACCATCCCACTAGAGCCACAGCACGCTAGTCAACAATGTTCCAACTGGGATCCGACACCAGCTGGGTTGGCTCCAACACTGCGTCTTGATCCGCGGCAGCTGCTCTCACCTTCCGCAGATGGCTGGCTTGCCACCTCGATCCATCTGAACAGCGGCTGGCCTCGGCTGTGTGGCGATCTTCATAGGTGTCAATGGTGGTGACGATGTTAAGGCCGACTGTGAGCCTGGACACTTGGTTCTGCGGATCCGAACCCAGTTCATCACTGTGAGTGGTGCTCTTTTCGGCATCGTGGTTATGATATTATGACTCCTCTGCTACGGGGCATCCACCAGGTTGTGGTGGTTCTGCTGCAGCTTGTTGGGTCACGGACTCCTCATCCTGCATCTCAGCGGTGGCTCCTGAAGGCTGGTGCTGGTCATGGATTCAGAAGACGTCCAGTGGTTCTATTGCATTCTGTTTGGTCACAGACTCTTCATCCTGCAGCGGCTCCTGGAGGCTGGTACCGGTTATGGATTCGGAAGCAGTCCAGTTTCTTTTCTCTCTCACCTGGTGCTGGTTGAGGTTGGGGTGATGTGTCGCTGTCGTCAGTGATGGGATGTACGTCGGGCCGTCTTAGGCCACCAGGGTCCCCTTTCTTCAGGAACTCCCTCTCCTGCGGCTCCACGGCGGCTGTCTGAGGCTCATGCCGAGCGAGGAGGTGAGTCCAGTTTATTCTCCCTTTCTCCTGGGAAGTCTGGTTGTGGAGATATGTTGCTATTGTCATTGTTAGAATCTGCGGCCAAGTTGTTGTGTCCCGGGGTTCCCAATAGACATGGGCTGTCTATTGTCTCTCCTGCAGCTCTGGAGCGGCTCCCTGAGGCTCATGCTGGGCGAGGAACTGAGGCGAGTCCAGTCGTTGCTCTCTCTCCATGCTATGTTCGCTCTCTGTGCTGTGTTCTTCTTCTGTGCTGTGTTCTTCGGCTAGCTTGACACTGATTAGCTTGTCTCCTAAGGCCCCGAAGGCACACGTGGTCACTAAAACTCAGTGCTCCAAGACAAAATGTTGAGTTGACTCACCCACAGGCTGTTTGTGGCAGAAGAAGATGATTCTTCGGGCCGTAACGTTGTTCATGCCATTGTAATGTTTATCCATCAGAGTCATGCATTCGCCAAATGAGTCCGTTTGACCCAGAGTACAGAGCACATGCTGTCCTTCCTTGCCTAGACCTTCTTCTTCTGTTGTTTTTTTGTCGGTTGGCAAACAGCTTATAGGTGCATTACATCACCTTCTGGAATGGAGTGTGATTCAGAACGACATTACCCTCCTATCCACCTTATTCCTAGGCCCCATGATGCCTTGCGTGAATTATGGTAGCAACTTCCGGTACTAGTTTAGAACGTATTGTCACTGAAACGGGACACTTTTCCTTTTTAAAAAACAATGACATCGGCATCAAAAATAAGGTAACACAGCCTTTTGCACCTCAAAAAGAGTAATACAATCATACCACATCCCACGACTATGGAGGGATGGGAAGATGACCTTAAAAAGTGGCCAGTAGCTCCGTTAGTTAGCTCCGCTGCTAACATGCTAACACTGTAAACAAATCAAAGTTCTGTTTCCACCGCAATAAAGTTGGCTGCATTTTGTTAAAATATGTCAGACATAATCAAATTTACTTCAGAGCAGACATAGTCTAGTCAGAGCCACAAAGAACCACAACACCATGCTTGGGCGTTTTAAATTCGGGGTAAAACGTCAGATCTGTGACATTCATACAAGTGAAAACATACCTGGTGCTGCTGTGTCTGTACCACCGATCACACGAACAATCCTTTACTTTTCAGCGCATGATCTACTCATTGCTGTTGAAGCCACAGATTTAGCTGTGCTTATCTGTGAGGAGCCTCACGCCACGAACAGCAGGAAGTACCAGAACTATGCAAAAACATTCAAAAATACAAAAACTACAAGTGCTGAAATTAGCTGCCACTTGAGTGCAAAACACATATGTGGACTATACATTAAAATGAATTTGAAAAACTTTTAAAAACGCTGTTTTAAATACCCCTGCTACTCCACTCTTACTGACTGGTCTAACACTAGGTCAGCCGAAACCAGAAGCTCCGCCCATAATTGTTCCTACAGCAGCACCCCCAGGAATAAGGTGGCTTTCCTTGAAATTAGACCTGTTGTCCTTATGAACCTAAATACTGCCTTATAGACAACATCCCCTGAGCTTCTCTGTAAAATCTCTTTAATATTGAGCTGGGTTTTGTTCCTGCTTAGATTGTCCACCAGTGATGACCGGGCAAACTGATATTTTGGACAGTGCGTAAATATATGTTCAACCGTTTCGTTGTTTCCACAATAATCAGTTTCCAGTTGGGCGTTTTTTCATTATAAATAATGTACTGTTCAGACCTGTATGACCTAATCTTAATCTAGGTATGATGTCCTCCTTTCTACTCCTGTGAGCTTCTCTAGCTTCCCCTGCTTTCTTTTGTATGCCATACAAACTCTGTCCTTTATTTCCTCTATCCCACTCTTCCTACCACTTCTTTTTAATTTGTGTTTTAATAATGCTCTTGACCTCTGCCTTGCTGTGTTTCACATTCATACTAACTTGTCTCTTCCTAGTTGCACATTTTGCATATATATCTGCCAATTCATTCCCATCCACTCCTGTCTGCCGGAATCCAGATGAGCCTAATATCCACACCTGCCTTTGAAATTCTCAGTACTGAATGTACAATTTCTATTACCAAATCCTGTCTTGAATCTGATAGCATTTGATTAATACTTTCCATTGCACTGCTGGAATCAGACCCTATCAAAACCTTTCTGGGTTTTACTTCTTCCACCCAACTCAGTGCTAAAAAGATTGCCAAAAGCTCACCAGTATACACAGCTAAGTCATTATTAATCCTTTCCTTCCTTCATTCATTCATTCATTCATCTTCTTCTGCTTAATCCTTTTCGGGTCGCAGGGGGGCTGGAGCCTATCCCAGCATCTTTGGGCGAGAGGCAGGGTACACCCCGAACAGATCGCCAGTGTAGAAGAGCTTGGAATAACGAGGCGATGTGATTTATAAACCAAAGTTTATTATCAGCTTCGCTCCTCTAACAAGTCTCATCTCAGTGCAGAAGCAGAATAAGAAGTCAAACACATTCAGACCTACATACTTATACCTACACATAACAAAAGACATTGCACATCAAAGCTGACATCCCGCATTAGCTTAATCCCCCCTCCTTTGTCTTCCTACTCCTCCACCTGACCCTGGGTGGTCAGGGCGATCAATCTCCTCCATTGTCCTCTGTCTCTTCCACCTGGCCCTGGGAAGTCAGGGCGATCGATCTGGTCTCCACCGCAGCGCCTCGGATGCTCTTTGATCTTCGCTGGCGGTTGAGACCTCTTGTCCTGTTCTGAGGTGTGAGGTCGTTGTACATATGTAATCACCAAACATTCTAACATGCTTATACATATGTAGGTTATGGAATATATGATTAATATAAACCACAGCCCCCCCCCCCAAACGACTAAGAAAAGGGCAATAAAAGAAAGTCCACAGTTTAAGATAATTTCTATGACATACTATACTGTTAAACCTCTTGACAAGGAAAAAAACCCCCCAAACTTTCCAGCAGCTATGCTCCTGTAGAGAATTCAGTGGTAATCATAACAGCGTAGTAATATCACAAATCAGTCTTAAAACTGTCACAGCACAATCTGATAAAATAGTTAACAACTTTAGGTTAATTTGTATCAGTCCCTGTGCCGTCTGGGTTTTAGTCTTCTCCCGAATCTGCTGTGGGTCTGCTTGGGTGTCCCGGCGGGACCTTCCTGTAAGGAATCTGCAGCTTGGGGAGGAGAGTGGTTATTTGTTCCCTGCAGGGGGGCTGAGTCTTTTTTCTTGGGGGGTCTACCCCGCCGAGGTGCTCTCGCCAACCGTGCAGGTTCGTCTCTCAACAAGAAGGCAGGTTTAAGTCTGTCAATGCTGACTGTTTCTTTTCTGTCCCCTAAATCAAGCACAAAATGCTTATCACCAGGTTCCAGCACTCTGAATGGTCCATCGTATGGTGGATGGAGGGTAGATTTTAAAGCTTCATGCCTAACAAAAACGAATTCGGCGTTTTTTAAAGCTTGGGGGACAAAAACCTGTGGAAAAGAGTGGTGTGCCGGTCCGGGGAGAGTGTCCGGTCCGCTGCTGCCTGAAAGCCTCATGGCTGGAAGATGCCCAGGCTCTGGGTTCTCTGGTAAAAATTCACCTGGGAGTCTGAGAGGTTGTGCAAAAACTAATTCTGCTGGGGAGGCGTCTAGATCCTCTTTAGGCGCAGCACGCAACCCCAATAAAACCCAGGGGAGTTTATTTACCCAATTTGTATCCGTTAGTGAGGCTCTGAGGGCGGCCTTTAAAGATCTGTGAAAGCTCTCGCATAACCCATTAGCCTGAGGGTGATAAGCGGTGGTGCGGTGAATTGTCGCCCCTAAGCTGCTGGCCATGGCTGACCAAAGCTCTGAGACAAATTGAGGCCCCCTATCGGACGTGATGTCCGATGGGACGCCGAAACGCGCCACCCAGTTTGTCAAAAAAACGCGAGCGACTTCCGCCGCTGTGGTTGACGCCAGAGGGACCGCCTCAGGCCAGCGCGTAGTACGGTCTATCATTGTTAACAGGTGTGTGAAACCTTGAGACGAAGGTAGTGGTCCCACGAGGTCGACATGAACGTGGTCGAACCTTCTAGCTGGGATTCGAAAAGGCTCTAGAGGGGCTTTTGTGTGTTTGTGTATTTTGGCGCGCTGACAAGACATGCAAGTTTTTGCCCATTCCTTTACATTTTTGCGCAGGCCGGGCCACACAAACTTTTCGGCGACCATTTTAACCGAGGCACGCACACCTGGGTGCGCGAGGGAGTGAATTGAGTCGAAAATACGGCGGCGCCATGCAGCTGGGACTACTGGCGAGGTCGGCCGGTTGAAACGTCGTAGATTGGGGGGGTACACCGTCGCGTAAACCCCTTTCCTCCAGCCTTAACCCTGTTGGTCCAGACAGGAGTGCGCGCACGTCCGCGTCACTTCTTTGCTCCTCTGCCATGGCTGCGTAATCTATCCCTACGTGAATTGGGGCCGCGTACATGTCCGCGTTGGCGAAGAGTTCTGCGGCTGAGGTAGTATAATCTGTCTCCTCGCGCTCTGGCGATGTCACAGCGCGAGAGAGGCAGTCTGCTACCACGTAAAGTTTGCCTGCCACATGTCGAATGTCTGTGGTGAACTCTGAAATTGCAGCTAGCTGTCTTTGTTGCCTGCCTGACCATGGTTCTGAAATTTTAGCCATCGCAAAGGTGAGCGGTTTGTGGTCTACAAAAGCCGTGAAACGCCGCCCTTCTAACCAGAACCGGAAGTGGCGGATGGATAAATGAAGCGCTAGCAGCTCCCTGTCAAAAGTGCTGTATTTACGCTCCGTTTGGTTTAACGATTTGCTGAAAAACGCCAAAGGTTGCCAGGTTCCGCCAACGTGTTGTTCCACAACTGCCCCTATGGCCAGGTCTGAAGCGTCTGTGGTTAGCGCAATGCGGGCCGAGGGATCAGGGTGAACCAACAATGTGGCGTTCGCTAGAGCACTTTTTACTTCCGCGAAGGCGCGTTCGCGCTCCGGGGTCTATTCGACCGCGTTGGAAGGCTTTTGTTTTCTGAGCGCGGTATACAGGGGCTGCATGAGTTGAGCTGCGCGGGGGAGGAAACGGTTCTAAAAATTAACCATTCCCAAAAATTCTTGCAGCGATTTGACCGTTTGCGGTCGTGTAAAATTTTTTACTGCGCGAACTTTGTCTGGCAATGGGACTGCCCCCTCTGGTGAAACTCTGTGTCCCAAAAAATCAATTTGTGACACGCCGAATTTGCATTTGGCTGGATTGATTATTAACCCGTGCTCTTCTAGTCTCTGAAAAACTGTAGTGAGGTGTTGTTCGTGTTCTTCCTCCGATGAGCTGGCTACCAGCATATCGTCGAGGTAGACGAACACGAAAGGGAGATCGCGTAATACCGCGTCCATCATCCGCTGAAAGGTTTGAGCAGCGCCTTTGAGGCCAAACGGCATCCGCAAAAATTCAAAAAGACCGAAAGGGGTTATTATAGCCGTTTTAGGAATGTCTTCCGCTCGGACGGGGACTTGGTGATAGCCGCGGACCAGGTCTATTTTAGAAAAAATGCGCGCACCCGCCAGATGTAGTGAGAAATCTTGGATGTGAGGAATTGGGTAGCGGTCATGCGCTGTCGCATTGTTTAATCTGCGGTAATCGCCGCACGGTCTCCAAGAACCGTCGGTTTTCGGGACCATGTGGAGTGGCGATGCCCAGGGGCTTTTCGAGCGTCTAATAATGCCTAATTTTTCCAGGGTGGCAAACTCGTCCCGTGCTATGGCGAGCTTGGTCGCGTCTAATCGCCGAGCTTTGGCGAACACGGGTGGGCCTGTTGTGGGAATGAAGTGTTCAACCCCGGGTTTCGCTACTGTTGCTGAAAATTTTGGAACTGTGAGTGCTGGAAATTGGGTGAGGAGTTGATCAAACTTACCTCCTGCTGTTGTGACGCTGGCCTGCACGGGTGGTGGAGAGACTCGAGCTGAGCAGGGAATAGAATAAAATGACAGTGCATTAACCAAGCGTCTGTTTGCTAGATCGACTAACAACCCATGTGCACACAAAAAAATCAGCACCCAACAAGTTAAAACTCACCGCCGCTACAATAAATGTCCATCTATAGTTGCGGCCGTGAATGCAAAGAGGCAGGCTACTTTCACCGTAAGTGTCGATGATGGAGCCGTTGGCTGCCATCGCCCCATTTCCCCGGGGACCCATGGCCCGATCTGCGTGGGAAGGGGTGATAAAGCTCAGTTGAGCTCCTGTGTCGATCAGGAACTGTCTCCCGGTGTGTCCGTCAGTCACATAAAGAAGTTTATTTTTTTTCGCCGAGAACCGCAGCCGTTAACGGTTCTCGGTTTTGGCGTTTTCCCGAACTTTTGAACTTGCAGGGGGGAACGCATTTGTACGCCCCCTCGGCGAAACGGTGGTGGTAATAGCAGATGTCGTTCCGCCTGCTGCGTCTTGGTCGTGTTGCCGCCATGGTGGGCGAGCTCTGCTCGGTTGTCTGTGGTTCTCCGCTGCTCTGGGCATCTGCGGATGTTGCTGTGGCCACCTGTTCCCCGCAGGCGTTGGTGAGTCGCTGCGCTTCTCGGGCCAGCGCGCGGAAGTCCTGCTGGGTGCTGCACCTCATGTTGATCAGCGTCCCTCTCATGTGTGGCGGCAGAGTGCTGAGGAAGATGTGTTGGAAGAAGAAGTTGTCGTTGTCCTCCTCCTTGAGCTGCAGCATGTCGTCCATGAGGGTCCTTGGGTCTGCATCCTCTGTGGCTGTAGATCGCTAGGATCCTCTCTGCTCTCTCCTCGGCTGAGGGGACGAAGTTCTCGACGATGGTCGCCTTCAGCTCTCTGTATTTGTCATGAGCGGGCGGCTGTCGGATTATGCTCCGCGCGCATCTTGACGTGGCAGCGTCAAGTTTGGCGACGATGTGATAAAATTTTGTCTCATCCGCCGTTATGCCCGCCAGTGCAAACTGAGCCTCAGCTTGCTGGAACCACGAGCTCGGGTCTTCTTGCCAGAATTCTGGCAGCTTGACGGTGACGGCGCTTGTGTGGGCCGTCCTTGATGTGTCCGCCGGGTGAGAGCGCCTTTCTTCTGCTCTCACGGCGGGGCTGGGGATGGTGCTCGGTTGACCCCTCTCTTCTGCCGTGGGGGAACGTCTTCCATCCGTCCCCCTGTCTGCATGGGCGCCGGCGCTTGCCTGGGTCGCCTCCGATGAGTCAATCGCGGGAGAACGTCTCTGTTCCATCCTCACGTCTGGTCACCAGTGTAGAAGAGCTTGGAATAACGAGGCGATGTGATTTATAAACCAAAGTTTATTATCAGCTTCGCTCCTCTAACAAGTCTCATCTCAGTGCAGAAGCAGAATAAGAAGTCGAACACATTCAGACCTACATACTTATACCTACACATAACAAAAGACATTGCACATCAAAGCTGACATCCCGCATTAGCTTAATCCCCCCCTCCTTTGTCTTCCTACTCCTCCACCTGACCCTGGGTGGTCAGGGCGATCGATCTCCTCCATTGTCCTCTGTCTCTTCCACCTGGCCCTGGGAAGTCAGGGCGATCGATCTGGTCTCCACCGCAGCGCCTCGGATGCTCTTTGATCTTCGCTGGGGGTTGAGACCTCTTGTCCTGTTCTGAGGCGTGAGGTCGTTGTACATATGTAATCACCAAACATTCTAACATGCTTATACATATGTAGGTTATGGGATATATGATTAATATAAACCACAGCCAGTCCATCGCAGGGCCAACACAGAGAGAAAGACGACCATTCACTCTCACAGTCATACCTAAGGACAATTTAGAATCCCCAGTTTTTTGATGCTAATTAACCTAACTTGCATGTTTTTGGCATGTGTGAGGAAACCGGAGAAATTCCGGAGTAAACCCACGCAGACATGGGGAGAACATGCAAACTCCACACAGATCACTGTTGGTCGAGGGCTGGGATCGAACCCAGGATCCCCCGGCCAAGGGTGAGTTGCTGTGCTGCAGCAGTGCTAACCACTCCACCACCGCGCTGCCCTCCTTTCCTTCTTCATGGCTTCTAATTCTGGGGTGATGAATGCTATTCCCACAATATTATTTGTTAATTTAGATGCATCTGTATAAACCTTTATAAAGTCATGATAATTACTATCTAAATATTTATTGACCTAATTTTTGTTTATCCTTCTTCTTTTGTCTTCTGTTAACCACTTGCGCTCCGTTGTTCCACGGGCGGGCAAGTCTCTGCGTCCTAGGGCGCACTCCTGCGCCCTCGTGCGCTCTCGGACACATAGTCCAGATGGTGGTGATGTAGGTGGTGTTGGCGTCCAAGCGCCACTGAAAAAAAAAGCTGCAGACACAGCCGCGAACAGATTAGTTCATCTGATTGACCTCTCATTCGACTAATAAGAGCCTTGAATTGGGTTTCTGAAACCTTGAAGAACCAATGAATGAAAACCTAGGAAGGAGGACCCGCCTACTGTGAATGCAGGAGCCAATTGAAGCACAGAAGTTCAGGCTGGGTGAAGAGAGATTTACTGTTACAGCTGATGGAAAAAAAGGACGCTGGACGAACCTGCTACAGACCCAGCAGCATGGAGAACACCCACAAGTGGGACCTGCACTCATTCCAGCAGAATAGACGTTTAGGATTCTCTTCCGTCATCATAGACCGACGGAGGCCGACGACAAAAGTCGTAAATCATTCGCCAAAACGGCAATAATGGAATTATATTTTGACCGGGATCCACGAGTGGACCAGCGTCGCGTTCGTCTGATAATGGGGAAGAGAAGTTCGCCAGGACTCTGCTGCTGTGATGACCTCTGATGTGAGGTCCTAAGGCAGACTGAACATGCATTGGATCCTCTGCAGTTTGCCTATAGGCCTCACAGAGGAGTGGAGGATGCCACTGTCACTCTGTTTGACATGCTTTTTAAACATCTGGATTTTAATGGGACACACGCCAGGCTTTTATTTGTGGACTTTTCTTCTGCCTTTAACACAATCCAACCTCATATTTTAGTTGAAAGGCTCCTGCAACAATTTGATTTAAGCAATAATCTGGTGGGTTGGATTCTGGATTTCTTAACCAACAGGACGCAGAGAGTAAGGGTCAATGGCACATTGTCTGACCTAAAGTGCTCTTCTACTGGCTCTCCTCAGGGGTGTGTGTTGTCACCACTACTCTTCATCCTGTACACAAACATGTGTCGGAGCAGACATGACAACAGACACATAATAAAGTATGCTGATGACTCAGTCATTGTCAGTCTCCTCCAGGATGGTGAGAGTGGCCACGGCCCAGTAGTTGATGACTTTGCTCACTGGTGTGAGGATTCCTACCTGCAGCTGAATACAACAAAAACGAAAGATATGATTATTGACTTTAGGAGGAAAACTCCCAGACACAAAGTCACCATACTAAAAGGCCAGACCACCGAATGTGTACAATCGTACAAATATCTTGGGACGATTATTGATAGTGGATTGAACTTTGAGGTGAACTGTGAAAGGGTGTGCAAAAAGGGTCAGCAAAATTTGTATTGTTTGAGGAAACTTGCACGCTTCCAAATTGACCGAACCATAATGACTATGTTCTATCGGGCTTTTATTGAATCTGTTTTATCCTTTTCTTTAATGTCATGGTTTGGTCAGATAAAACTGAAACAGAGGAAATCCTTGGATCAGGTAGTCAGATGGTCCAGTCGTTTGCTTGGTGAGTCACAGCTGAGCCTGACATCCCTGTACACCAGACAAGTACAGAGGATGGCCGACTCGATTTTAAATGATGACTCCCACCCTTTGCACTGCAACTTTCAGCTTCTTCCCTCCAGACGGAGGTTTGCTGTCCCAAAAAGTAGAACCCAGCGCTACAAAAACAGCTTTGTCCCTGCTGCTGTCAAAGAGTTGAACAAGCTATAAAAATTATATTGTACATATTTTATATTTACCTATTTTGTAAGATGTGTGCCTGTGTTTGTGTCTATGTTGAATGTAATTAGTGGCTTGTAAATATGGATGTCACCAACTGCAAAACAAATCTACCTACGGGTACAAATAAAGTAACCTGAACCTGAACCTGAACCTGTGAAGAGGTAAGGTGTTATAAGCTAAATTTATTATTTATCCCTGAAAATTGTAATCAAAAAATGACTTTTGACCCATCGGTAAATTACAACTGTACGGCGCATGAAGTACGAAGTGCGTGCGCCGCGATAAACGGTTCGTTTGCTGTGTTCGGACCGTGAAAGCCCCCCCCCCCCCCAGCTGCAGAAGAGGAGCCGGGGGGGGGGGCGTTCACAGTCCGAACGCCCCCCGGTCCGCGGGGGGAAGCATATAAGTCTATTCCGTCATGTAGCGATGGCCGTCCTCTGTAGCGAGGGGGGGGGGACACCCCCCCCCCCCACACACACACACAGTAGCGGGGGGGGGGGGGAGCCGCTGTGACAGCGTTGCTGTGGAAACATGCAACGAGTGTAATCCGTCATGTAGCGAGGGCCGAACTCCGTCCTTTGTAGCGGGGTCCCCCCCCCACACACACACACAGACACAGCCCTGAATGTGACCTTTCATTAGAGCCCAAAATGAAGATTCTACATTGAATTATTCAAAAGTTACAGACGTTTTTCCAAACTGTGCCATTTGGCACAATTTGGCACAGTTCCAAAATGCCTGGGAACTACCTGAGAACAAAGCTGTGTAAAATATTCATTTTTTGTGGTATTGTTACCAAATTTGGAACTCAGCTTGATAACACTTGGTTCTACATTTCTGTTGCATTTTCCAGCCGGATCGGACAGCTGTGTGTTATTTGCAAGCATTTGTATCCAAAAAAACACCGTGGCCAAATTTATTTTCTTCAAGTTCAGTATGTTTAGATGACTGTAACTCAGTGGCCGGAGCACGTAGAGAGATTGTGTTTTTTGCCAAAAAATTCAAAGTGTTTTCTTTTAAATGAGACCAACCCCATGAAGCTGCTGCAAAGGGTTGAAGAACAGCTTTCGATTTACTTTGGGCATGTTATTTTTTGGCATTTTTAGGAAAATTGCCCGGAGTGCAAGGGGTTAATAATCTAAAATCCATTGCCACTTCTTCCAGACACCATGGTGGTATTGCAAAAAGAGGGATTGTTGGACATACTCTTTATCAGCAACTCCGAGCTCTCTGATTTTATTATCTATTATCCGTCCAAAAATTCTCATTTGCCTCTTTTCCTTCTCTTAACAAGGCTTCAGTACACTGTGTACTGGGTGACTGTCACTGAATCCTCTGATGTTGGTTCAGTATGTAGCTGCTATCTGAGTTCTTCTCAACTCCAGAGGGATCCCATCTGTCTCCACCTGAAGCGCTGCTACTGAAGTAGTCTTTATGGCCCCACAGCACAATCTCAGAGCTTGATATTGAATTGTATCCAACTTTTTCCAATAGTGTTTCTGAAGCTGATCCATACATAATACACCCATAATCAAACACTGACCTAATTAAAGCAACATATGTTTTTAAAGCACCTCTATTTGCTCCCCATTCTCTTCCCCTCAAACATCTAATATTTAAAACGTTCTTACATTTTGTCACAATTTTCTCAACATGAACATTCCATGAACAACTGTTATCAAACCACACATCCAAATATTTGAAGTACTCAACCGTTTGTGTTTTCATCGTACATTTTAAGGTTGACTTGATTGTTTACTCTCTTTCTAGTGACTAACACAGCCTTTGTCTTCCCCACAGAAAACTTAAATCCCCATTCCACTGCCCAAGCCTCAGCTTTATCAATCGCCTGCTGCAACTTTTTAACAATGAATGATAGATTTCTTCCTCTTGTCAGCAAAGCACCATCATCTGCAAACAAGGAGACACCAACATAACTCTTAACTCTACAAAAAATATCATTGCTCATGACTGAAAATAAAATAGGACTAATAATACTGCCTTGTGGGGTTCCATTTTCTATTACGTGACTTGAGCTGCACTGCTTCCCTATTCTTACCAAAATTTTCCTGTCACTCAAAAAATTTTTAATCCATTTTTTCATTCTCCCTCTAATGCCTAGTTTATGAAGTTTGATAATTAATCCATCTTTCACATCATGTCATATGCCTTCTCAACATCTAAAAATGTAGCAACTACACTTTCCTTATTAACCCCTTGAACTCTGTGAATTCCGCGGGCAGTCACGTCTCTGCATCTTAGTGCGTCTCAGTGCGCACTGAAAAAAAAAGCTGTATTTCCGGTCTACCAGTACAGACACAGCCTTGTTACAACCTGAGAAAAAAGCTGTGTAATATATTCATTTTTTGTGGTATTTTTTACAAAATTTGACCTGAGCTTGAAAACACTTGGTTCTACATTTCTGTTGTGTTTTCCAGCCAGTATCTGACAGCTGTATGTTATTTGCAAGCATTTGTATCTAAAAAAACACCCAGGCGAACTTTCTTGTTACTCAGTGGCAGGAGCACTTAGAGAGATTATGACTGTTTTGCCAAAAAAATTCAGAGTGTTTTCTTTTAAATGAGACTAACCCCATGAAGATGCTGCAAAGGGTTGAAGAAGAGCTTTTGATTTACTTTGGGCATGTTATTTTTAGGCGTTTTTAGGGAAGTTGAACAGAGTTCAACAGGTTAACTTGGGCCTTCCTAATTTCATGTTCAAACAAACAGCAGGATCAGTCGTACTTCTCCCTTTTCTAAAGCCACTCTGGTAACCTTTTAATGTCTCTCTAGAGTCCAGATAATATATTAACCTCTCATTAATCATTTTTTCCATAGTGTTACCAATGTGAGATGTTAAAGCAATGGGTCTGTAACTCTCTCCTAAACCTGGATTTTTACCTGGCCTGCATACTGGAACAATTATAGCTTCTTTCCATGAAGTAGACAATATACCTTCCTCCCAAACCTCGTTGTATAACTCTAATAGTATCTTTTTACCAGTATTACTCAGGTTTTTAATCATTTTATAAGATTTAAGATTCAAAGATTTTATTGTCAATACTACTATACGTGCAGGACATACAGGAGAATTGAAATGGCATTTCTCTCACTCTTCATTGGTGTGCATTTTATAAAAATAGAAAAGGAATAAGGCTGGAAAAAAGAACAAAGAGCAACAGCAGCAGTCTATGTACAGTCTATGTACAGTAATGCACTCGTGGTGCCAATGGCAGCCAGAAGGACCCTGATCTCCATATAGATAAACGATTAGCTATAATAAATAATAAACTCAGCAATCCTATATACAAACAGCTAGAGATGAATACCCATAGTTGTATTTCAGTGCGGTAGTGTAAGTGCAGATAGTGACAGATATGATTGCACATGGTCAGTATTGCAGTGACATACAGACAGCAGCAGATATGGCATTTGTGCAAATGGTTGTGGTTAATGTGCAGAGACATACAGCAGCAAAAGTACAACAAACAATAGTATTACTGTTGGTGTGCCAGTCTTTCTGTGCCAACAGCTGAGATAGTTATTGTGCAGGGGATTGTGCACAATAAGTTGCTTGATCTTTTCCTGGAGTTTGTTGGATATTGGTAGATATAGTTCTGGGTGTACCAATATGGCAGCATCCCAGGTGTAGTGGAAGGTGACGTCCCACCTTTCCGGTGGTGGCGTCACAGGGAGTATAAAGGGCCACAGCGGAAGAGGCTCTCCCTCTTTGCTGTGGACCCTTTGACTATGTACGGAGTGACTCCTGTTGTCGGGTTTATATAGTTAAAGAGTGTTAAACTGTCACCCTCGCCTCCTCCTTTGACCTTTGATCGTTTTACAGACATAACATTTGGCAACGAGGAGAAAAGGTATGGAGCGAGCTGCCACCGCTTTCCGGACATTTTTGAAAGGCCCGTGCCGTGGACCAGGTGGTACGTGGCCTTCGAGAACTACAGTGGGGCAAAAAAGTATTTAGTCAGCCACCAATTGTGCAAGTTCTCCCACTTAAAAGATGAGAGAGGTCTCCAATTTTCATCATAGGTATACCTCAACTATGAGAGACAAAATGAGAAAAGAAAAAAAATCCAGAAAATCACATTGAAGGATTTTTAATGAATTAATTGGTAAATTCCTCAGTAAAACAAATATTTGGTCACCTACAAACAAGCAAGATTTCTGGCTCTCACAGACCTGTAACTTCTTCTTTAAGAGGCTCCCCTGTCCTCCACTCGTTACCTGTATTAATGGCACCTGTTTGAACTCGTTATTAGTATAAAAGACATCTGTCCACAACCTCAAACAGTCAGACTTCAGACTCCACTATGGCCAAGACCAAAGAGCTGTCAAAGGACACCAGAAACAAAATTGTAGACCTGCACCAGGCTGGGAAGACTGAATCTGCAATAGGTAAGCAGCTTGGCGTGAAGAAATCAACTGTGGGAGCAATTATTAGAAAATGGAAGACATACAAGACCACTGATAATCTCCCTCGATCTGGGGCTCCACGCAAGATCTCACCCCGTGGGGTCAAAATGATCACGAGAACAGTGAGCAAAAATCCCAGAACCATATGGGGGGACCTCGTGAATGACCTGCAGAGAGCTGGGACCAAAGTAACAAAGGCTACATCAGAAACACACTACGCCGCCAGGGACTCAAATCCTGCAGTGCCAGACGTGTCCCCCTGCTTAAGCCAGTACATGTCCAGGCCCGTCTGAAGTTTGCTAGAGAGCATTTGGATGATCCAGAAGAGGACTGGGAGAATGTCATATGGTCAGATGAAACCAAAATAGAACTTTTTGGTAAAAACTCAACTTGTCGTGTTTGGAGGAGAAAGAACACCATACCTACTGTGAAGCATGGGAGTGGAAACATCATACTTTGGGGCTGTTTTTCTGCAAAGGGACCAGGACGACTGAGCTGTGTAAAGGAAAGAATGAATGGGGCCATGTATCGTGAGATTTTGAGTGAAAACCTCCTTCCACCAGCAAGGGCATTGAAGATGAAATGTGGCTGGGTCTTTCAGCATGACAATGATCCCAAACACACCACCCGGGCAACGAAGGAGTGGCTTCGTAAGAAGCATTTCGAGGTCCTGGAGTGGCCTAGCCAGTCTCCAGATCTCAACCCCATAGAAAATCTTTGGAGGGAGTTGAAAGTCCGTGTTGCCCAGCGACAGCCCCAAAACATCACTGCTGTAGAAGAGCTTGAAATAACGAGGCGATGTGATTCATAAACCAAAGTTTATTATCAGCTCCTCTAACAAGTCTCATCTCGGTGCAGCAGCAGAAGAAGTGAGAGAGCGAACACCTTCGGCTCTACGAACTTATACTCGCACATAACAAAAGACATGCATATCAAAAGCTGACATCCCTCACTATCTTAATCCCCTCTTTTGTCTTCGTACCCCTCCACCTGGCCCTGGGGGGTCAGGGCGACCTATCCGGTCTCCACCGCAGCGCCTCGGATGCTCTTTGATCTTCACTGGCGGTTGAGACCTCTTTGTCCTGTTCTGAGGTGTGAAGTCACCTTACATATGTAATCACCAAACATTCTCACATGCTTATACATATGTAGGTTATGGGATATATGATTAATATAGACCACAGCCCCCCCCCCCAAATGACTAAGAAAAGGACAATAGAAAAATTCACAGTTTAAGATAATTATTATGACATACTAACTGCTACACCTCTTGACACAGAAGTAACTTTCCAGCAGCCATGCTCCTAAGAGAGTTCAGTGGTAATCATAACAGCATAGTAATATCACAAGTCAGTCCTAAACTGTTACAGCACAATTAGTGAACAACTGTTGAGTAGTTTGCATCAGTCCTTGTGCCGTCTGGGTTTTAATCTTCTCCCGAATCTGCTGTGGGTCCGCTTGGGCGTCCTGGTGGGACCTTCCTGTAAGGAATCTGCAGCTTGGGGAGGAGAGTGATTATTTGGTCCCTGCAGGGGGGCTGAGTCTTTTCTCTTGGGGGGTCTACCCCGCCGAGGTGCTCTCGCCAACCGTGCAGGTTCGTCTCTCAACAAGAAGGCAGGTTTAAGTCTGTCAATGCTGACTGTTTCTTTTCTATCCCCAAAATCAAGCACAAAATGCTTATCACCAGGTTCCGGCACTCTGAATGGTCCATCGTATGGTGGGCGGAAGGTTGGTTTTAAAGCTTCATGCCTAACAAAAACGAATTCAGCGTTTTTTAAAGCTTGGGGGACAAAAACCCGTGGAAAAGAGTGATGTGCCGGTCCAGGGAGAGAGTCCGGTCCGTTGCTGCCTAAAAACCTCGGGGCTGGAAGATGCCCTGGCTCTGGGTTCTCTGGTAAAAATTCACCTGGGAGCCTGAGAGGTTGTGCAAAAACTAATTCTGCTGGGGAGGCGTCTAGATCCTCTTTAGGTGCAGCACGCAACCCCAATAAAACCCAGGGGAGTTTATTTATCCAATTTGTATCCGTTAGTGAGGCTCTGAGGGCGGCCTTTAAAGATCTGTGAAAACGCTCGCATAACCCATTAGCCTGAGGGTGATAAGCGGTGGTGCGGTGAATTGTCGCCCCTAAGCTGCTGGTCATGGCTGACCAAAGCTCCGAGACAAATTGAGGCCCCCTATCGGACGTGATGTCCGATGGGACGCCGAAACGTGCCACCCAGTTTGTCAAAAAAACGCGAGCGACTTCCTCCGCTGTGGTTGACGCCAGAGGGACTAGCGCGTGGTGCGGTCTATCATTGTTAACAGATGTGTGAAACATTGGGAGGAAGGTAGTGGCCCCACGAGGTTGACATGAACGTGGTCGAACCTTCTAGCAGGGATTCGAAAAGGCTCTAGAGGGGCTTTTGTGTGTTTGTGTACTTTGGCGCGCTGACAAGAAATGCAAGTCTTTGCCCATTCTTTTATGTTTTTGCGCAGGCCAGGCCACACAAACTTTTCGGCGACCATTTTAACTGAGGCGCGCACACCTGGGTGCGCGAGGGAGTGAATCGAGTCGAAAATACGGCGGCGCTATGCAGCTGGGACTAACGGGCGAGGTCGGCCGGTTGAGATGTTGCATATTGGGGGGGCACACCGTCGTGTAAACCCCTTTCCTCCAGCCTTAACCCTGTTGGTCCAGACAGGAGTGCGCGCACGTCCGCGTCACTACTTTGCTCCTCCGCCATGGCTGCATAATCTATCCCTGCATGGATTGGGGCCGCGTATGTGTCCGCGTTGGCGAAGAGTTCTGCAGCTGAGGTAGTATAATCTGTCTCCTCGTGCTCTGGCGATGTCACAGCGCGAGAGAGACAGTCTGCTACCACGTTAAGTTTGCCTGCCACATGTCGAATGTCTGTGGTGAACTCTGAAATCGCAGCTAGCTGTCTCTGTTGCCTGCCTGACCACGGTTCAGAAATTTTAGCCATCGCAAAGGTGAGCGGTTTGTGGTCTACAAAAGCCGTGAAACGCCGCCCTTCCAACCAGAACTGGAAGTGGCGGATGGATAAATGAAGCGCTAGCAGCTCCCTGTCAAAAGTGCTGTATTTACGCTCAGTTTGGTTTAGCGATTTGCTGAAGAATGCCAAAGGTTGCCAGATTCCGCTGACGTGTTGTTCTACAACTGCCCCTATGGCCAGGTCTGAAGCGTCTGTGGTTAGCGCAATGCGGGCCGAGGGATCGGGGTGAACCAACAATGTGGCATTAGCTAGGGCACTTTTTACTTCCGCGAAGGCGCGTTCGCGCTCCGGGGTCCATTCGACCGCGTTGGAAGGTTTTTGTTTTCTGAGTGCGTCATATAGGGGCTGCATGAGCTGAGCTGCGTGGGGGAGGAAACGGTTGTAAAAATTAACCATTCCCAAAAATTCTTGCAGCGATTTGACCGTTTGTGGCCGTGGGAAACTTTTTACTGCGTGAACTTTGTCTGGCAGTGGGACTGCCCCCTTCGGTGAAACTCTGTGTCCTAAAAAATCAATTTGAGACATGCCGAATTTGCATTTGGCTGGATTGATTATTAACCCGTGCTCTTCTAGTCTCTGAAAAACCATAGTGAGATGCTGCTCGTGTTCTTCCTCAGACGAGCTGGCTACCAGCATATCGTCGAGGTAGATGAACACGAAGGGGAGGTCGCGTAATACCGCGTCCATCATCCGCTGAAAGGTTTGAGCGGCGCCTTTGAGGCCGAAAGGCATCCGCAAAAATTCAAAAAGACCGAAGGGGGTTATTACAGCTGTTTTAGGAATGTCCTCTGCTCGAACTGGGACTTGATGATAGCCGCGGACCAGGTCTATTTTTGAAAAAATGCGCGCACCCGCCAGATGTAGTGAAAAGTCTTGAATGTGAGGAATTGGGTAGCGGTCATGCGCTGTCGCATTGTTTAATCTGCGGTAATCGCCGCACGGTCTCCAAGAACCGTCGATTTCGGGACCATGTGAAGTGGTGACGCCCAGGGGCTTTTCGAGCGTCTGATAATGCCTAATTTTTCAAGAGTGGTAAACTCGTCCCGAGCTATGGCGAGCTTGGTCGCGTCTAGCGCCGAGCTTTGGCGAATACGGGTGGGCCCGTTGTGGGAATAAAGTGTTCGACCCCATGTTTAGCCACTGTGGCTGAGAATTTGGGAATTGTGAGTGCTGGAAATTGGGTGAGGAGTTGATCAAACTTACCTCCTGCTGTGATGACGCTGGCTTGCACGGGTGGTGGAGAAACTCGAGCTGAGCAGGGAATAGAAGCAAAGGACAGTGCATTAACCAAGCGTCTGTTCGCTAGATCAACTAATAACCCATGTGCACACAAAAAATCTGCGCCCAACAAGTTAAAACTCACCGCCACTACAACAAATGTCCATCTGTAGTTGCAGCCCTGGATGCGGAGGGGCAGGCTCTTTTCGCCAAAAGTGTCGATGATGGAGCCGTTGGCTGCCACCGCTCCATTGCCCCGGGTGCCCATGGCCCGATCTGCTTGGGAGGGCATGACAAAACTTAGTTGAGCTCCCGTGTCGATAAGGAACTGCTTGCCGGTGTGTCCGTCCGTCACATATAAAAGCTTGCTTTTTTCGCCGAGAACCGCCACTGTTAACAGTTCTCGGCTTTGGCGTTTTCCCGAAATCGTGAATTTGCAGGGGGGAACACATTTGTAAGCCTTCTCGGCGAAGCGGTGGTGGTAATAACAAACGTCGCTCCGTCTGTTACGTCTTGGCCGTGTCGCTGTCACCGCGGGCTGACTCTGCTCGGTGGTTTGTGGCTCCCCGTGGCTCCGGACATCAGCGTTAAGGTCTGCGGATGCTGCTGTGGGTGTCTGTTCCTTGCAGGCGTTGACGAGCCGTTGAGCTTCGTGAGCCAGCGTGCGGAAGTCCTGCTGGTTGCTGCTTCGCATGTTGGCAAGCGTCCCTCTCATGTGTGGCGGCAGCGTACTGAGGAATATGAATTGGAAGAGGAAGTTGTCATTGTCCTCTTCTTTAAGTTGCAGCAAGTCCTCCATGAGGGCCTTGGGTCTGCATCCTCTGTGGCCGTAGACCGCCAGGATCCTCTCGGCTCTCTCCTCGGCTGAGGGGACGAAATTTGCCACGATGGTCGCTTTCAGTTCTTTATATTTGTCCTGGGCCGGCGGCCCATCTCGACGCCGCCATCTCGAAGTGGCGGCGTCGAGTTTGGCGACGATGTGATAGAACTTTGTATTGTCAGCCGTGATGCCCACAAGTGCAAACTGGGCTTCAGCTTGCTGAAACCACGAGGCGGGGTCTTCCTGCCAGAAGTCCGGCAGCTTGACGGTGACGGCGTTTGTGTGGACCGTCACTGATGTGTCCGCAGGGTGAGAGTGCCTTCCTTCGGCTCTCTCAGCGGCGCTGGTGCTCGGTTGAGCCCTCTCTATCACTTCTGCCGTGGGGGAACGTCGTCCATCTGTTCCCCTGTCTGCATGGGCGCCGGCGTCTGCCTGGGTCGCCACACATGAGTCGATCGCGGGGGAACGCCTCTGGTCCATCCTCGCGTCAGGGTCACCAGTGTAGAAGAGCTTGAAGTAACGAGGCGATGTGATTCATAAACCAAAGTTTATTATCAGCTCCTCTAACAAGTCTCATCTAGGTGCAGCAGCAGAAGAAGTGAGAGAGCGAACACCTTCGGCTCTACAAACTTATACTCGCACATAACAAAAGACATGCATATCAAAAGCTGACATCCCTCACTATCTTAATCCCCTCTTTTATCTTCGTACCCCTCCACCTGGCCCTGGGGGGTCAGGGCGACCTATCCGGTCTCCACCGCAGCGCCTCGGATGCTCTTTGATCTTCACTGGCGGTTGAGACCTCTTTGTCCTGTTCTGAGGTGTGAAGTCGCTTTACATATGTAATCACCAAACATTCTCACATGCTTATACATATGTAGGTTATGGGATATATGATTAATATAGACCACAACTGCTCTAGAGGAGATCTGCATGGAGGAATTGGCCAAAATACCAGCAACAGTGTGTGAAAACCTTGTGAAAACTTACAGAAAACGTTTGACCTCTGTCATTGCCAACAAAGGGTATATAACAAAGTATTGAGATGAACGTTTGTTATTGACCAAATACTTATTTTACTGAGGAATTTACCAATTAATTCATTAAAAATCCTTCAGTGTGATTTTCTGGATTTTTTTTTTCTCATTTTGTCTCTCATAGTTAAGGTATACCTCTGATGAAAATTGGAGACCTCGCTCATCTTTTAAGTGGGAGAACTTGCACAATTTGTGGCTGACTAAATACCTTTTTACCCCACTGTAGCTGGTGGCTCTCAACCTAGGTGAGCTCGAAAAGCTGCGTGCAAAGGCGATTCTGGTCCATAATCTCAGGATGGAGGGCCAGAGGATCCTTAGTACGTTAGGAGGTGGTGATAGTTTTCAAGGAGTGGTTCAGCTAATGGTGTGCTATTTTCGCACTCCGGAAAACACCATCATGAGGCGAATTCAGTTTTGACAGTGCCGCTAGCAGCAAGGAGGTCAGTGCAACAATTTGTTGCCGATTTACGTCAGCTGGCGGGGAGTGCCAGTTCGGAACTTTGGAGGAGGAGATGGTCCACGACCAGCTGGCGGAGCATGTCCTTTGTTCCTCCGTGAGAGCACGGCTCCTAACATTCCCTGGAAAACTATCGCTGACCACGGCTGTAGAGTTAGCGCAGCAGTATGAAGCAGCAGATAAGCTGTCCAAAAATCTCAGTGAAAAAGAAATGCTGCAAAAGAAGGAACAACAGTGGAAGAAGGTGCTGGCCGCGGACCTGGACGACGAAGGTGGTGCGAGTGATGAAGAGTACGCCGCTGTTGTCAAAGTAAGGTCTGCCCCGGGAACGCCAAGGTGTTATGGCTGTGGGTCCACTAGGCACCAATACAAGTCACGTGAGTGTCCAGCTAAAGGGAAGTGCTGTGGGAAATGCAGTCTATTCCATCACTTCGCCAGGGCCTGCAAAAATTTTGAACAAGGGGACCGGAGGCCGGAGGGGGGCCCCTCTTCAAAGGAGCCTACAGTAGTTCACACAGTCTCGCCGAGCACAGATGGACAGATCTTCTGTTGTGTCAAATTGGACAGAGTCGAGGTGCCGTTATTGGTGGATACGGGATTGATGATCTCCATTTTAAATTGGGCCACAGTGAAGGATTTGTTTCCACACTACAGAATGGGCAAGTTAGAGGCGACCTGCTATGGCTACGGTGGAAACCCATTTAACATTGTGGGCTCTCTACGGCTGTCGGCGAGATACGGATCGGTAGCAATTTGTGATGTCCACTTTGTGGTGTCTGCCGAGGGGTCAAATCTAATGGGATGTGACATGTTTTATGGGCTTGGTTTCACAATAGCCAACGGTGTTGGTGAGGAGTTGTCCGGCTGTGGGCAGTGGGACCGGCCCTTTCCAGAGGTGGAGGATGATGAAGTGTGGGACAGCGATTGGCCTGGGGTAAGAGAAGACGGGCTGGACCAGCACTATGGGGTGTCACCGCGGGGTGGTTCTGGTGCCAGAGTTCGAGTTATCCTGGACGAGGGAACCGAACGGCACGGAGGAACACCTGCGGTGACAGATTGAGCCAGCGTTCAGGCACCTTCTGGTTCCGGAGTTCTGCCGAGTGCTGCCGGAAAACAGGGCACTGCTGTGGCTGCTTCAGTGCAGGAAATGAAAGCGAGTGGGACGAGACCGAGTGGTGCGATTCCCAGATGCACCTACAAGCAGGATCCGAGGTGGAACTTGGACCGGGTCAGTGGGACTCTCTGACACCGAAGGCAAGCCCGGTCACAACGTGGTTGATCCAAGAAGCCAGTTAGAGCTCCCCTACGCATTGACGATGAGGTCTGCCCCAGGGCTGAAGCTGGGCTCAGAGAGATCCGCAGAACATGGGAGCGAAGAGATGACCATGGGCGGTTACGGGTGGTGACAACCTGCGAGGACGGCTACTTGGGATTGTCCGATGGATCCAAGAGGCACCCTGATGAGCTGCGGCGTGTGGGCGAGGAGAAACACCAGCGCAGCTCATCTCCAGTGAAGAAAAGACAAAGACGCTCTGGGAGGGAGCCGCCTAGGGGTGAGTCTCCATGGGGTCCATAGAGTAAATGGGAAATGTAAGAAGTACTAGTGACATGTTGTGTTGTTTCCATAGTGTGTTAGTTTCAGTTCCTGAAGCCGCTTAGTATATAAATGTGGTGATGTTATTTTCCCTGAATGTGTGTGTGTGTGGAAAAGAAAAGAGAACTGCATGTCAAGTGTTAATTTCTCAGCACAGTTTGTTTGGTTTGCCCATGTTGTGGGGTGGGGGGTCACCATTAGGTAAATGTATATATTGTGTTCTGATGTTCAATATTTGCTGTGTTGTAGATATGTATATATGTTCAGGATTATTTTTTTTTCCTTAGCACACAGCCGTTTTATTTTCATAGACTGTACTGGTTGAGGCGGCAGAATAATTCGCCAGGCCGTGTAGGGGGCGCCAGTAGTCCACTTGACCCCTCTAGGATTATGTTGTTGTGTGCATGGATAGGTTCTGTATTTATGTTGTATGTTTTGGTGTTTAGAGTGTGTGTCGGGCCGTAAATTCTGGGGAGGGTCCAATTGGTGTGCTGGCACATTTTTCTATGGGGGGGGGGGGTTTGATATTGGTAGATATAGTTCTGGGTGTACCAATATGCCGGCATCCCAGGTGTAGTGGGAGGTGGCGTCCCACCTTTCCGGTGGTGACGTCACAGGGAGGATAAAGGGCCACAGCGGAAGAGGCTCTCCCTCTTTGCTGTGGACCCCTTGACTGTGTCGGGGCGACTCCTGTTGTCGGGTGTATGTAGTTAATAAAGAGTGTTAAACTGTCACCCTCGCCTCCTTCTTTGACCACTGTTTTACAGACTCAACAGAGTTGTCTTACAAGCTTTCCTTAATGTATGATTTTACTCAGTCATTGTGAAACACTTATTTATTGCATTCTCAAATTCTGCTTCATCTTGCAAAGCTCTTACAATATTTAATTTTGTCTGTTCTCTCCCACTTTTTTCCACATTGCTCATATTATCTTCACTATTTATTTTACTGAAAATTCTAACTAAATGTTCTGCTTTTTCATTATCATCTACTATCAAACTGTTCCCATTTTCCAATATTGGCTAATTTAGCTCCTTCCTTATACCAGTCACCCTTTTAATTGTTCCCCATACCTTCTCCAAAGGTGTACTTCTACCTAATGAATTAATTTTTTGGTCTGTTTAACTATTCTCCACACTTTTTCCTGCTCCCATTTATAGTTAATCAGGTTATTCATATTCAATACATTTTTTAATACTTTAAAAGCTGTATTCTGTCTCTTAATTACTTCAGAACATTCTGGAGTCCACCAAGGAACTATTTTTTTCCTTTTACCCTACCTCTTCTTGGGATGGCTTCCTTTGCTGCTTTAATGATAACTGTAGTTATTTCTACATTTATCTCTTCTACTGTCTGATTTAGATTTAATTCTTTCAAATCCCTCTCACTTAAAATTGTAATTTTTCCCCAGTCTGCTTTATCAAATACCCATCTCTCTTCTCTTTCTTCTTGATCAGTGTCATTTCCTACTCCGACATCAACTACTATTGGGTAGGGATCACTTCCTATAGTACTTTCTCTTGATACCCTTCACCTGCATCTTCCAGCTAAGCTTTGTGAAATCAAAGTAAGATCAGTGGCTGATTCTGTCCACCTTGTCAAATTCACCCTAGTACTTGAACCATCATTTAAACACACCAACTCCTTGTCATCCATTACCTCTTCTATAACTTCTCCATTAGTCTCGTCGTACTCCCCCCATATTCTAAAATGGTATTCTAAAATGGCGGCGGCGTGCACGGACACAGCGGCCCCTCTTGGCATCAGCGAGTGTGAGAGTTTTGAGTGTTTTGATCATCCCAGATGTACATTCTGTAAAACCTACAACCGTGAGACCTTATTAAACATCAAGGTACTGCACGCTGCAAGAATCACGGCGCTCGGTTGTGATTTGGACATTCTCCGCCAGCATGGAATTCTGGCGGAGTCCCCGCTGGAAGCTACCCGAGAGAGGAGGAAGCGCAGACGGTGTGAACGCAGGCAAAAGCGTGGAAAAAGGGCCGGGATCCATGCTAGGCTAAAGGCTAACCCCTCCAGACTAGCTGTACCGTCGCTTCTTCTCTCTAACGTCCGCTTCCTCGACAACAAGCTGGACGAGCTGCGTCTGCTGAGAGAAACCTGGAGATAGTGGAGAGACTGCTGTGTGCTTGTGTTCACGGAGACATGGCTCCACGACAACATCCCTGACGAGGCCATTCAGCTGAAAGATATGGTGATGTTCCGTGCTGACAGGGTAACGGCGAGCTCCGGTAAGAGCCGTGGCGGGGGGGGGGGGGGCTATGCATCTAGGTTAACAATAACTGGTGCGTTAATGCCACATTAGTGTCTAAACACTGCTCTCCGTTGGCGGAGTTCGTTATTGTAAATTGTCGGCCATATTATTTGCCGAGGGAATTCAGCAACGTGTTTATAGCGGCTGTTTACATAGCGCCGAGCGTTAACGCTAATGCTAAGAAGGCACTCGGGGAACTACACAATGCGATTAGTGAAATCCAAACTTCACATCCGGACAGTTTTGTGGTGGTTGCAGGGGATTTTAACCACACCAGCTTAAAGACTGTGCTCCCCAAGTTTAAACAATGTGTAGACTTTAAGACCAGAGGAGAGAATATGTTGGACTTAGTGTACACAAACACAGATGCATATAAGGCTATACCCCGCCCCCACCTCGGCCTTTCTGACCACATATCCGTGATGCTGGTGCCTGTCTACAAACCTTTATTGAAGCGCAGCAGGCTGGCAGTGAAACAAATCAGGATTTGGCCAGAGAGTGCAACCTCTGCACTGAAAGACTGTTTTCTGCACACAGACTGGGAAGTTTTCAAAATAGCAGCCTCCCAGGAAGACAAGACAGATGTGGAGGAGTATGCTGAAACGGTCACCAGCTACATCGCAAAGTGCACAGAGGATGTCACTTCAGTGAAGACCATCACTATGCGGGGAAACCACAAGCCCTGGATGACTGCAGAGGTGCGCTCGCTGCTTACAGCCAGAGATGCAGCCTTCAGAGCGGAGGACAGGATCGCTCTCCGCTCAGCCAGGTTTGCGCTCTCAAAGGGAATTAAGGCGGCGAAGCGCACCTATGCGGAGAAAATCCAGGGACACCTCTGTGACACTAGGAACACCAAGCAGATGTGGCAGGGAGTTCGGACACTGACGGGCTATAAGTCTAGGCAGGGGGTTGATGATGACGACGCTTCGCTTCCAGACAGGCTCAACGACTTCTTTGCACGTTTTGAAGCATCTAACCCGACAACCAGAGGGAGGGCTGGCCCACCCCCACCATCGGTTGGACCAGCTTTTACCATCAACACAGCGGACACACGGAGGACCCTAACTAGAGTCAACCCACGTAAAGCTGCAGGTCCGGACAACATCCCGGGACGTGTACTCCGAGACTGTGCGAGCGAGTTGGCGGATGTCCTGACTGACATTTATAACATCTCCCTGAGTCAGGCCATTGTTCCCAGATGCTTCAAGACCTCTATCATTGTACCGGTGGCAAAGAAACCAGTTGTGTCCTGTTTGAATGACTATCGTCCTGTTGCACTGACACCAATTGTGATGAAGTGTTTTGAACGGCTTGTCAAACCACACATTACAGCTGCCTCCCTGCATCACATGACCCGCTCCAGTTTGCATATTGTTCAAACCACTCCACGGAGGATGCTATAGTCACCACCCTACACTCTGTCATCACCCAGCTGGACCAGAAAGACACTTACGCCAGACTCCTGTACATTGATTTCAGTTCAGCATTCAACACCATTATTCCCCAGAGACTGATGGAGAAATTACTCCTTCTTGGTCTGAACAACGCCACATGTCTCTGGATCCTGGATGTCCGGGTTGGAAACAACATCTCCAACTCTGTCACGCTGAGCACCGGTTCCCCTCAAGGCTGCGTACTCAGTCCACTGTTGTTTACACTTCTAACACATGAGTGTGTATCCAGACACGAGGGGAACCAGATAATAATCTGGTTCCCCTCGTGTTTGCAGATGACACCACGGTGGTGGGACTTATTCAGAGGGATGAGGAATCAGTGTACAGGGAAGAAGTGAGAGACCTGGAGGGCTGGTGCAGGGAGAACAATCTGGTGCTCAACGTGGACAAAACGAAGGAGATGATTATTGACTTCCGGCGGTCACAGCCTGAACACGTCCCCCTCAGCATCGGTGGCCATTTAGTGGAGAGAGTGGAGAACATCAAGTTCCTCGGAGTGCAGATCTCGCAGGACCTGACCTGGAGCAAGAATTCCTTGGGGATCAGGAAGCGGGCTCAGCAGAGACTGCACTTCTTGAGGAAACTCAAACAGGCCTCTCTCCCCATCTGCATCCTCAGGACCTTCTACAGAGGTGTGGTGGAGAGTGTTTTGACGTACTGCATTGCTACATGATACTCCAGCTGCAGTATGTCAGACAAAAAAGCCCTGCAGAGGATAGTCAAGGGAGCTGAGAGGGTAATTGGAGTCTCCCTCCCCTCTGTCCAAGAACTTTTTCAGAACCGTTGTAGGAGCAGGGCACTAAACATTGTCAAGGACAGTTCTCACCCTCTGCATAAACACTTTGAACTTCTGCCATCTGGTAAACGATTCCAGAGCATCAGAGGCAGAACCACCAGACTGATCAACAGCTTCCTTCCACAAGCTGTCAGGATGCTGAACAGTTGACCCGGAATCTCTCATACACACTACTGCACCTATGGACATTATGTATATTATTTGTATATTATAGTTAGTTAGTTTTTCCCAAGTATGTCTCAGGGATGTGTGAATGGATGGGGGGGTGGGGGTGGGTGAAGATATGTGTGAGTGTGTCTTATATCATGCTGCTTCTATTTATATGGATGCCTAGAGAAATGCAATTTCATCTTGCCTGCACTACAGTTGTATGTACAGCAATATGACAATAAAGTTTGATTTGATTTGATAATGTACTGTGTGCATTAAAATCCCCACACCAGACCACTCTCCCCCTCCAGTCCTGGAGAATTGACTCCAACTCACTTTTAACTAACTGCTTACATGGATTGTAGAAATTATCATACTGCCTTCTTTAGTCCCTATTTTGATGACAGTTACTTCCAGCTCTTGTACAGTGACCAGTTGTCTATATTTAACACCCTGTCTAATAAATAATGCACAACCCCCACCACTCCCATCATTTCTATCTTTACGCACACCAGAATATCCCTTAATAATGAAATCTAGTGATGACTTAACCCATGTTTTCTGTATACAAATAATATCTGGTTTTGGTTCCAATTTCTGAATAAATCCTTTGAATTCCTGTCCGTTTGCAATCAAACTCCTTGCATTCCATTGGAGGATGCTTGTCATGGAATAACATGTTGACCCCCATCTACAGCTCTCTCTCCTTGACTCAGTTTTGCATGTATCTTCTCCCAGGATAGATCTTTGGTATTTAAGAATTTTGCTGCCGCTTTCACAATGATCTTTATCTTCTCAGTTTTAGTCTTAGCCTGTTCTGAGCAGTTGATGACATAGGCTAGAAAAAGAACAAGCTTGTCTGTTGCGATATTAGTCTGACAGTTTTCTGTTTTTGCTTCCTTGTTTTTGGCCATGCTTTCTACTGTAATGTCGGGGCTGTGATAAGGGGGTGGGAGTTTCCCGGCATGCTTGTGATGCGGAGGATTCAAATACTGTATCTGTGTGTTCTAAACGTGATTTGTGTGTGCCATTATAACTGGGTAATAAGACCGGTTGTGATAGCATTGTTTCCCTATATGTGCCAAATCATGTGTCTGTGTCACCATGAGCGAAATGAGGGCCTGCGTAAATGACCTCCCCTCCGTTCTGTGTTGTGAGCGGGTGTATAAATAAAACCTGTTTCGTCACAGTCATCTCTCCTTATTGTGTGAACCCTTGCAACATCACACTGGTATCAGGAGTGGGATCATGGAGAAGCTGGAAGTCAGAATCAGGACGGAGATTCGGCAGCTCAAGCAGCTCATACCTCAACTGGAGATGGACAACAGAGCCGACACACCGACCCCCAGAGCTGCTCGCCGTGATGAATGGAGCAGCGGACCCGATGGGGCCAGCGTACCCCGCCTTCTGCATTTCTCAAGGCAGGGCGGGCCAAGCAGAGCAAACCGGCCCCACTTCCCGCCCTTTTCAGGGCAGGACGGGCTGGCAATTCCACTGCGACCAGGGGTGACGATCGACCAAGAGGTGACCGTCCCACCAATCCGCCAACGGGCTAAACTCCCCCATTTTGGCGGCGAAACCCTGCTGGATGACTGTCTGGTCCAGGTCGAGCTGGCTGCTGCGCTGAACGGCTGGACACCCGAAGAGACCACCGTGCAGGTTGTGCTGTCCCTGGAGGGTGGGGCTCTCTGCACGCTTTCTGACCTCCGGCCTGAGGAACATCGCAGTTGGCCAGCGCTACAAGGAGCGCTCCGAAGGCGGCTTGGGAGAATGACCAACGCTGAGCACACCCAGGAACAGCTGGCCAACCACCAGCAAGGCAGCCGAGAGAGCCTAGGAGCCTGTGCAGCCGACATATGGCTGCTGACGCAGCATGGCTACCCAGATTTTGAGCTGGGGGTGGTGGAGAAGCTCACCCTCCAGCACTTCATCCGGGGACTCTACCCAGCCCAGCTCCAGGACCACATCCGAATCACGGCGCAGACAGAGGAAGGGTTCTTCCGCTGCGGGGAGCCAGGACACATCGCGCGGTACTGCCCGGCACCCACCCCGTGACAAGCTGCCCCCTTGCCAGCTTTAAGCTAGAGCAAAGTGGTGTGGACGGGGACCTGCTGCCTCCCACACACATTTTCCCCGATGAACTGTCACCACATTTGGGCCAAATTGGACACTTGCTAGGGATGTACTGTATCTGCAGTGCAGCTTGGACATCACGCCAATCCGGGCCCTGATCAACACCATCTCCCTGGTCCGACCTGGAGTGCTGCCCAGTATGCACGAGGAAGGACCACAGGGGTAGGAACCCATTGGGCGCTGCATCACCACAACCACCGGTGAGCGTGCCAGATTGGGGGGGGGGCAGAGAGTTCTTGTAGTGGGGGTAGCCGACCAGAATACAAACCACCTGTTCTGGCTGGCTGCATCCAAGATCCCTGTATTGTTGGACTTGATTTGCTCGCAGCATGGAGTGCAACGATTGACACCGGCAGATCGTCTCTCCTGCTGGGGGCTCAGACCATCACACTCTGCAGTGGGACCCAGAGGAGGAACCCGGGGGCCTGCATGATCAAGGGGCTGCCAGAACGGACCGAACTGGGCGGGTTGCCGCCAGAACTGAACACAGCAGCGCCACCAGCACGAGCAGAGGGAGGCAACAGCAGAGTGGGTCAGTGTGTCAGCAGAAACACAGCAGGTGGTTGAGGAATTGTTCCAGCAGAGCTGCAGCAGACTAGAATCGGGACAGAGACGCCAGTTTCGGGAGCTGTTGGACTGCTACAATGATGTCTTCGCTGCCAAGGATGAGGAGTGCACCTGAACCAGCTTGGTGCAGCACCAGATCGACACCGGTGAGACCAGGCCGATCCGGCTCAGCCCCTGCTGTCTACCTTTTTCAAGGCAAGCGGTGGCAGAACAAAAAATACAGAAAATGCTGGAGGTGGAGGTTATTAAGCCTCCTCCTCAGATAATCAGTCAGCTCTCCCCAGCAATGATGTCACCGAGGCCCTCAGTGTGCAGCAGCTGCAGAATGAGCAGGATAAAGAGCCGGTCATCTCCCAGGTTCAGCAATGGTTGGACGTGGGCCAGCGGCCTGCCTGGGAGGCTGTGTATGCACTGGATCCAGAGACCAAGGCCCTACATTCCCAGTGGGCCAATCTCTGCTATCAGGAGGGTGTTGTGTTTTGGCAGTGGCAGGCTCCAGCTGGGCAGCGTCACGCCTAGCAGCTGCTGGTTCCCTGGCGGCTCCACCCCAGAGAGCTCCAGTTGGTCCATGGGTCGATGGGGGTGGGCCACTTTGGGGTGATGAAGACTCTGCAGCGTCTTTGGGCCCGGTTCTACTGGCCGGGATGTTGCCAGGACGTAGAGCTCCATGTTCACCGCTGTGACACCTGTATGGCTCAGAAAGGGCCGACTCAGCAATCCCATGCCCCCTTGAGACAGTACCAGGTGGGGGCACCCATGGAGTGTGTAGGAGTGGACATTCTGGGTCCTTTCCTGACCACAGATCGGGGGAACCGCTACATGCTGGTCAGAATGGATTATTTCACCAAATGGTCAGAGGCGTATGCGGTCCCTGATCAGGGCGCCACCACCACAGCATCAAAGCTGGTGGATGAGATGTTTTGTCGGTTCGGCGCACCAGAGGAGCCGCACAGCGATCAGGGATGGAATTTCGAGGCAGAGGTCTTCGGCGAGGTCTGTAAGTGGTTGGGCATCTGGAAGACCCGGACTACCCCGCTGCATCCACAGAGCGAGACGGCCTTGTTGAACATTTCAGTCGGACTCTAATCACCCACCTCGCCGTCCTGGTGGACCAGCGACAGCAAGACTGGGACCTGCATCTGCCCTTGGTTCTGTGGGTGTACCGGACGGCAGCTCAGGAATCCACCCGGTGCACCCCTGCAGCGCTGATGTTTGCACGCGAGCTGCGCACACCGGTGGATTTGGTGTTTGCCCCCCCCCACCCCCACACACACACCGGAGTCGGAGGTGGAGGGCAAACCAGGGTTGGATTATGTGTTTTACTTAAGAGAACTTCTCCACATGGTGCACGAACTGGCTTGGGAGGCCCTGGCAGTGGCGGGGAGTTGGCAGAAGTAGGCATACGACTCCCACTGCCAGGGGAGGGACTTTGCACCAGGGGATCAAGTCTGGGTTTTCTGCCCGGAGTACAAAAAAGGGACTGTCGCCAAAACTGGTGAGCCATTGGTCAGGACCGTGCGTGGTCCTACAGAGACTGTCGGATGTAGTGTACAGGCTGCAGAAAAGGAACTGGGTCGTGGTGCTTCACCATGACCGTCTCGCTCCGTACCAGCAATCTGCCCCGCAGGTGGTTGAGCCAGATGCTTCATCCCGACCGGATACCCCAGCCGAGGTGCAGATGGACAATGACAGACCTGTGCGTGGTGGTCACCAACAACAATTCAATTCAATTTATTTATATAGCGCCAAATCACAACACAGGTCGTCTCAAGGCACTTTACAGAAAAGAGTGGGTTTAGGCCACACTGTTAGTTTATAGAACCCAGCAGAGAACCCTAAGAGCAAGCACTGTGGCGACACAGGCGAGGAAAAACTTCCCTTTAACAGACAGAAACCTCGGGCGGAATCATAGCTCATAGAGGACGGCCATCCGCCTCGAACGGGTGGGTTGAGTAGCTACATTCAAATACAAACATACAAATACAACATTCAAAGCCAAACAGTCCGGTACCAAGCCTGGCCAGGCTGCACATGCAAGCGAAGGCCTGGCAGGGGCAGCATTTCTTACTAAAGGCCTTATCAAAGAGAAAAGATTTCAACTTGCTCTTGAATAAAGAGGGAGTGTCTGCCTCCCGAACTGAACTGGGAAGATGGTTCCACAGGAAGGGAGCTTGATAGCTGAAAGCTCTACCTCCCAATCTACTTCTAGATGGGGACCACTAGTAGTTTGGATTTTTGGGAGCGCACAGCTCTGGCTGGATGATAAGGAGCTAAGAGTTCTTGCAGGTAGGAAGGAGCCATACCATTAAGGGCTTTATAGGTTAGGAGCAATATCTTGAATTCAATTCTATATTTTATTGGGAGCCAATGTAAAGAAGCTAAAACTGGAGTAATGTGATCTCTTCTCCCTGTTCTCATAAGGATACGTGCAGCTGCATTCTGAATGAGTTGGAGAAACTTTATGGACTTATTTGGGCAACCTGATAAAAGGGAGTTACAATAGTCAAGTCTAGAGGTGATAAAGGCGTGGACAAGTTTCTCTGCATCTTTATGAGACACGATGGACCTAATTTTAGAAATATTATGTAGATGGAATAAGCTGGTCTTAATGATTTGCTGTATATGAGAGTTGAAAGACATATCTTGGTCAAAGACAACTCCAAGATTCCAAACAGAAGATGTAGAAGCGAGTGCAATGCCATCTAGTGTTGTTATCTTGCTAAAAAGAGTACTTCTAGCATGTTTGGGGCCAAGGACTATGACTTCAGTTTTATTAGTATTCAGCAATAGAAAGTTGTAGTTCATCCAGGTTTTGATATCCTTAAGACACTCCTGGAGTAAACCCAACTGGCTGGGATCATCTGGATTGATAGATAAATACAACTGAGTGTTGTCAGCGTAACAGTGAAAATGAATAAAATGCTTCCTCATAATGTCTCCCAAAGGCAGCATGTATAATATAAACAATACTGGTCCAAGTACTGATCCCTGGGGAACTCCATAGCTAACCATGGTCTGAGTAGAGGACTTGTTATGGACATGAACAAACTGGGAACAATCTGATAGATAAGACTGGAACCATCTTAGCGTTGTTCCATTCAGGCCAATTTGCTGTTCAAGTCTCTCTAGCAGAATATGGTGGTCAATGGTATCAAAGGCAGCGCTGAGGTCCAATAAAACAAGGACGGAGACAAGTCCTTTGTCAAATACCATAAGGATGTCAGTAACTTTCACTAAGGCTGCCTCTGTGCTGTGATGTTTCCTAAAACCTGACTGTAATTTCTCAAATATCCAATTTTTTTCTAAAAAGGTGCATAGTTGATTGGCAACTACTTTTTTGAGGATCTTGGAAAAGTAGGGGAGGTTAGATATAGATATATAGATATATATTCCTGTACATTGATTTCAGTTCAGCATTTAACACCATTATTCCCCAGAGACTGATGGAAAAATTACTCCTTCTCGGTCTGAACACCGCCACATGTCTCTGGATCCTGGATTTCCTGACCGAGAGACCTCAGTCTGTCCGGATTGGAAACAACATCTCCAACTCCATCACGCTGAGCACTGGATCCCCTCAAGGCTGTGTACTCAGTCCACTGTGGTTTACACTTTTAACACATGAGTGTGTGTCCAGACACGAGGGGAACCAGATTATTAAGTTTACGGACAACACCACAGTGGTGGGACTTATTCAGAGGGATGAGGAATCAATGTACAGGGAAGAAGTTAGAGACCTGGAGGGCTGGTGCAGGGAGAACAATCTGGTGCTCAACGTGGACAAAACGAAGGAGATGATTATCGACTTCAGGCGGTCATGGTCTGAACACGTCCCTCTCTGCATCAGCGGCCGTTAGGTGGAGAGAGTGGAGAACATCAAGTTCCTCGGAGTGCAGATCTCGCAGGACCTGACCTGGAGCAAGAATTCCTTGGGGATCAGGAAGCGGGCTCAGCAGAGACTGCACTTCTTGAGGAAACTCAAACAGGCCTCTCTCCCCATCTGCATCCTCAGGACCTTCTACAGAGGTGTGGTGGAGAGTGTTCTGACGTACTGCATTGCAACATGGTACTCTAGTTGCAGTATGTCAGACAAAAATGCTCTGCAGAGGATAGTTAAGGGAGCTGAGAAGGTAATTGGAGTTTCCCTCCCCTCTGTTCAAGAACTTTTTCAGAACCGTTGTAGGAGCAGGGCACTGAACATTGTTAAGGACCACTCTCACCTTCTGCACAAACACTTTGAACTGCTGCCATCTGGCAAACGATTCCGGAGCATCAGAGGCAGAACCACCAGACTGATCAACAGCTTCCTTCCACAAGCTGTTAGGATGCTGAACAGTTGATCCGGAATCCTTTACACATATTATTGCACTTTATGGACATTATGTATATTATATGTATATTATAGTTTTAGTCAGTTTTAAGTATTTATTCCTCTTAGCTACTTAGATTCACTTAGCCATTTTAATTGTTTTATATATATAGACATGGACAAAATTGTTGGTACCCCTCTGTTAATGAAAGAAAAATCCACAATGGTCACAGAAATAATTTGAATTTGACAAAAGTGGTAATAAATAAAAATTCTATGAAAATTAACCAATGAAAATCAGGCAATTCTTTTGAATTGTGGTTCAACCGAATTATTTTAAAAAACAAACTCATGAAACAGGCCTGGACAAAAATGATGGTACCCCTAGAAAAGATTGAAAATAATGTGACCATAGGGACATGTTCAACCAAGATGTGTCCTCTAATTAACATCACAAGTGCCTACAAACTTGTAATCAGTCAGTCGGCCTATTTAAAGGGTGACACGTAGTCACTGTGCTGTTTGGTGACATGGTGTGTACAACACTAAACATGGACCAGAGGAAGCAAAGGAGAGCGTTGTCTCAGGAGATTAGAAAGAAAATTATAGACAAGCATGTTAAAGGTAAAGGCTATAAGACCATCTCCAAGCAGCTTGATGTTCCCTTGACTACAGTTGCACACATTATTCAGAAATTTAAGATCCACGGGACTGTAGCCAACCTTCCTGGACGTGGCCGCAGGAGGAAACTTGATGAAGAACGGTAACAAAAGAGCCCAGAACAACCTCTAAACATATTCATGGTGAACTCCAAGGTCAAAGTACATCAGTGTCAGATCGCACCATCCGTCGTTGTTTGAGCCAAAGTGGACTTCATGGGAGACGACCAAGGAGGACACTACTGTTGAAAACAAATCATAAAAAATCCAGACTGGAATTTGCCATACTGCATGTTGACAAGCCACAAAGCTTCTGGGAGAATGTCTTATGGACAGACGAGACAAAACTGCAACTTTTTGGCAAGGCACATCAGCTCTATGCTCACAGACGGAAAAATGAAGCATACCAAGAAAAGAACACTGTCCCTACTGTGAAACATGGAGGAGGTTCTGTTATATTCTGGGGCTGCTTTGCTGCATCTGGCACAGGGTGTCTTGAATCTGTGCAGGGTACAATGAAATCTCAAGACTATCAAGGTATTCTAGAGAGAAATGTGCTGCCTAGTGTCAGACAGCTTGGTCTCAGTCGCAGGTCATGGGTCTTGCAACAGGATAATGACCCAAAACACACAGCTAAAAACACCCAAGAATGGCTAAGAGCGAAACATTGGACTATTCTAAAGTGGCCTTCTATGAGCCCTGATCTAAATCCTATTGAACATCTGTGGAAGGAGCTGAAACATGCCGTCTGGAGAAGGCACCCTTCAAACCTGAGACAACTGGAGCAGTTTGCTCATGAGGAGTGGGCCAAAATACCTGCTGAGAGGTGCAGAAGTCTCATTGACAGTTACAGAAATCGTTTGATTGCAGTGATTGCCTCAAAAGGTTCTTTCATTCATTCATTCATCTTCTTCCGCTTAATCCTTTTCAGGTCGCGGGGGGGCTGGAGCCTATCCCAGCATCTTTGGGCAGGAGGCAGGGTACACCCTGGACAGATCGTCAGTCCATCGCAGGGCCAACACAGAGAGACAGACAACCATTCACTCTCACATTCACACCTAAGGACAATTTAGAATCCCCAGTTTGATGCCAATTAACCTAACTTGCATGTTTTTGGCATGTGGGAGGAAACCGGAGAAATCCCGGAGTAAACCCACTCAGACACGGGGAAAACATGCAAACTCCACACAGATCACTGTTGGTCGGTTGTGCAACAAAATATTAAGTTAAGGGTACCATCATTTTTGTTCAGGCCTGTTTCATGAGTTTGTTTTTTAAAATAATTCTGTTGAACCACAATTCAAAAGCATTGTCTGATTTTCATTGGTTAATTTTCATAGAATTTGTATTTATTACCACTTTTGTCAGATTCAAGTTATTTCTGTGACCATTGTGGGTTTTTCTTTCATTAACAGAGGGGTACCAACAATTTTGTCCACGTCTGTACATAGGCAGTTATTATCATTTTAACTGCAACTGTAATAAGTTAACATTACTGTAATATCCAAATGTGTCTCAGGGATATGTGAATGGCTGTCGGGGTGGGGGTGAGGTGGGGGGGTTTGAGTGTGTTTTTAAATGATGTTCTTTTTACAATATGGATGCCTAGAGAAATGCAATTTCATCTTGCTTGCACTACAGCTGTATGCATAGCATCATGACAATAAAGATGGATTGATTGATTGATACAACAGTGGCTTCCCCAACACCTGGATGAATTTGTGTTGGACTTTTGAGTTGAACTTTATTATTCTGGGGACGGAAACCAGTTCGGGGTGGGGGGCAGTGTAACAACGGGGCTGTGATAAGGGGGCGGGAGTTTCCTGGCATGCTTGTGCCACGGAGGATTCAAATACTGTATCTGTGTTCTAAGCGTTATTCGTGTGTGCCATTATAACGGGGTAATAAGGCCAGTTGTGATTGTGTTGTTTCCCTGTATGTCCCAAATCATGTATATGTGTCACCATGAGCGAAATGAGGGCCTGTGTAAAGTGACCTCCCCTCCGTTCTGTGTTGTGAGCGGGTGTATAAATAAAGCCTGTTTCGTCACAGTCATCTCTCCTTATTGTGTGAACCCTTGCAATGTCACACTACTTTTTCCTCTTGATTTACAACCTTTGCTGCTTCTGTACATGTCAGCTTCCTCTCTACTCTTACATGCTGAATTTCTACTGCCTGTTTTCTCACTATGGACCCTCCATATGCTGCTGTGATTCCCTCCACAGTTACAGCATTTAATTATGCTGTCACTTCCACATTCATACATGTGCTCTCCACCGCATCTTCCACACCTGTTTTGCTTTGCACACATTAGCAGTATGTCCATATCTCTGGCATTTAAAACACCTGAGAGGAGGGGGGATATGAGCCCTTACAGTAAAACTTACAGTATGTATCCAATAAACACTTTTTTTCTGGAAGAGTCTTGTCTTTTAAGTCCAGCAACACAGATGGGCTGTCAAACTTTTCCCCATTCTTGACTGCTTATAGACGTCAAATCCCCACAACTGTTCCTCCTTTAATCATTTTTTAAGCTCTTCTAAGTTTTCCTCCTGTGGAATTCCAGATATCACCCCCCTGACGCCATCAAATCCAATGACTTCTTTTTTTCCCCTATAATTTCTTTCCTGCACACTCTCTGCAGCTGAAGTGCATTTCACAAGTAGATTTCCATCTCTTACTAGTTTGGCCATTTCTATATCTCCAATTGCACTTCTTAATCCGTTAGTTCTAACTAGCGGACTCAAAGATGCAACTTCATGCCCTGGTTTAAACCTCAAGGTCATTTTAAATTCTTCTGTCACGATTTTACTCCTCACCTCACGTCTTTCCTCGTCACCTGACAGTCGCCGCTTGCCAGTCTGCTGCACATTACAGTCACTCTTGCCCTTTCCAACTGTACTCTTCCTACTCTTACTCCCTACTGAATTCCATCCAGTATCCATATCATCAGTCAAGACACCACTAATATTTGCCATTTTGAATCAGTCACAAACCAGATTATGCCAATACCACCTTCTGTTAGCTGGCTTCCTGCTCGTCTTGCTTCTGTTGCAGCCTCCATCGTCACCTTTTCAGCCGGGGTAACCAAGTTTGTAAAAAGTACAGTTTTTGAAGCCCATGGTAACATTCACACATACACAGTGGAAGAACAAAATAAGTTCAGGCGTGACACGGCGAGCTGAAGGTTTCAGAATTTTTATTCCTCCATCATCATGAGACACACAGTAGCGCTGTGCGCAGTGCTGTGTGTGTGCTGTTGTGAGTGCGCTGTCCTGAGGCATGTAAAGTCAGCTCTTTTATACAGACGAGAGAATGCATGGCACATTTACATATTGATATACATATCAGTCAATACATATCAATTGCTTGATTAACTGGTGCCGGAATTCCTCTCCTTACTCTGGGGATGTATAACAATAGGATAAGAGAGAATGCATGGCACATTTACATATGATATACATATCAGTCAGTACATATCAATCGCTTGATTAACTGGTTGTCCCCCAAGGGGCTCTCTGTCCGTATGCAATCCCTGCTGAGCGTGAATATTATCAGTCTGCTTTGTGCTGGGTGCCCACACCGCTCCCCCCAGAATGGTCAGAAGGGGCTGTGACCCCCCCCCCCCCCCCGGAGTTTGGCTCCAGCTCCGGTAGAACTGTCGGAGGGCATGTTAGTCCATGGGGGGACAGGGGAGGGGTGGAAAGGGCAGTGTTCTCCGCTCTGAGTTCCAGCACGTTGAACGGCCGTGGATTGTGGGCGCACGGGCCGGTTTGTTTTGTGCGTAATGGAACAAGACGGCGATCGGTCGGCTTAGGGAGTGAGGTGTGGGAAAAGCTCTGTGCAGGAAGAGAGGGAGGAGGGTGGGAGTAAGCAAGTGCCGGCCCTGGACATCACAGGTGCCTGGGCCATGCAAAAATTGTGTGTGGATCTGCGATGGTGAGGGACTGTCCCGTTAAACGTGGCGGAAATCCACAGCGGCTGTGAAAAAAACATTATATCTCTGACTTCTCTCATGGCTCGACCAGCGAGGATGTGGGGAAGGCGAGCAGCCAAATTCCTCGAGGATGTGTAGCGGCTGTGATAAACTGAAGCTGTGTCAGGAACTCGGCAGTTTGGCTTTAGGTGTGGGAAACAGCCCTAAAGTCATCGGGGAAAGCGATCGGCTAAATTCCCGATGTGTGCCGCGGCTGAGAAACCCATACAACGGTCCTGTGTGCGGGCTGCACGTCTGCTCCACGTGCGCAAGCAGCCCTGAAGGTTCCGAGGGTGGCGATCGGCCGTTTTTCTCAGGCATTTGCAGCAGTGGAGGACGATGTGTCAGTCTGTAGAGCTGGTTTGTCCCTGGTGCGTGGCGCGCGCCTGGCGCAGTGACCACATAGCTGGCAGTTGTGCTGTCCTTGTAACCCTGCAGTGTGCGCGCATGGCTTCTGTGCGCGGAAGGTCCATTGTCGAGAGGTGAGTCAGGGTCAGGGAGCTCAGTGGAAATCAGCGCAGTCAGCGTCGATGATTATCCCCGTTCAGGCTGCTTCCTTCGTTCGCTCGTGTCGTCCATGGTGCGTTTTGATCCCAGCGCTGCGCTCCAGTGAGGATGAAGAGGTTGCAGGCATTCTCTGGTCCTCTGGGATCCACAACGTGGTGAGAGGGAGCAGATGGTCATTCTCCCACGTCAGGTCACCAGCGTGGAGGTAAAAGATCAGGCGAGGGTCGCACCATGACGTGTGCTGGGGCTTCCCGTCCGGGTCATCTCCGGGGTGTTCGCCTCGTGTTCCATTCTTCGTCAAGGGTCACCAGTGTGGAGGAACAAAATAGAAGTCCAGGTGTGACACGGCGAGCTGAAGGTTTCAGAGTTTTTATTCCTCCATCATCATGAGACACACAGTAGCATTGTGCGCAGTGCTGTGTGTGTGCTGTTGTGAGTGCGCTGTCCTGAGGTATGTAAAGTCAGCTCTTTTATACAGACAAGAGAGAATGCATGGCACATTTACATATTGATATACATATCAGTCAATACATATTAATTGCTTGATTAACTGGTGCCGGAATTCCTCTCCTTACTCCGGGGATGTATAACAATAGGATAAGAGAGAATGCATGGCACATTTACATATGATATACATATCAGTCAGTACATATCAATCGCGTGTTTAACTGGTTGTCCCCCAAGGGGCTCTCTGTCCGTATGCAATCCCTGCTGAGTGTGAATATTATCAGTCTGCATTGTGCTGGGTGCCCACAACACTTCCGTTAAAACCAGCTCCTCGCCTAGACCGAGAACCAGTACACTCTGTAGCTTCTCATCGTCAGTGCCATTCAGGTCAGCTGTATCGACATATTCTTTAAACATGTCGAACCAGCGGTGCCACGGGATGGGCAGCTCACCTGGGGTTTCCAGAAACGGTCGTAGTGACCCCAAGCACGTTTCCATGGTTTAACTCTTGTCACCAAATGTTATGTCTGTAAAACTGGAGAAACTCAGAGCGTAGTGTTGGCTTGGAACACAAACTTTATTACAACAGGCTACGTATATGACTTACAATACTGGTGGGTTATTGTATCTAAAGGCAATGGAGAAAGAGGCCATAAGATGGCCGACTCTCCCATTATAAAATCTTGGCGTGATGACATCACCACACGGCTGCGTCATTACTCTGGTCCCAGTTTACCCTGTGGTTTCCTATACCACACTGTCTTGCCACCCTACCCCATAGCCCAGACATGTGAAGAAGACAGGAGATTGTTGTCACATGTGCTAAACAGCCAGTACTTGCCAAAAACTCCTGTAGCTCCTTCAATGTTGCTGTTGGCCTCTTGACAGCCTCCCTGACCAGTTTTCTTCTCATCTTTTCATCAATTTTGGAGGGACGTCAAGTTTTTGGTAATGTCACTGTTGTGCTATATTTTCTCCAATTGATAATGACTGTCTTCATTGTGTTCCATGGTACATTTAATGTCTTGGAAATTCTTTTGTACCCTTCTCCTGACTGATACCTTTGAACATTGAGATCCCTCTGATGCTTTGGAAGCTCTTTGCGGTCCATGGCTTGTGCTGTAAGACATGACTACAAAAATGTCAGGAAAAGCCTACTAGAACAGCTTAACTTTATTTGGGGATAATCAAAGGCACTTTAAATGGTGGCAGGTGTGTGCTGACTCCCATTTAACATGAGTTTGAATGTGATTGGTTAATTCTGAATATAGCCATATCTCCAGTTATAACAGGGTGTGCATATTTATTCAACCAGGTTATTGTAAGTTTTTTATTTTTCCACATAAAAGATTTCAGTTAGTTTTTCAGTTGGGTTGTACAGGTTCTTTGTGTAGTGCATGCATGTCACGATGCAAAAGTGGCAAAAGTCCACCACAGACCTTGCCACAGATGTGCTTATTTGCCAGGATGTCCAGTCTCGGCCCGTGTAACTGGGACTGGTCCAACACAAACCTGTGACAGATATTGTTTTTAGTTCCACCAGGATGCCCAGTTTCACCTTCCACACCCTTGGAAGGGTGGGGTTGCCAGTTGAGTTATCAGTTATCTGCTACATGCTAATTTTTTAAACTGCCTTGACTAGTACTACTCATTATTACTAGTATTATTATTATTATTACTTATTATTACTTATTTTTCTACACTTATTGCACGTTTCTAGTCCTTTAGTTTTTTAGTTTATCCCTTTTTCTCATTATGTTTTTAATGTTGCAGCATGGCACCTAGACAAATTCCTAGTTTGTGTATCACATGAACAATGGCAATAAACCTGATTCTGATTCTGATTCTGATTCTGATTCTGAGTCGCTGACGGCCCGACCCATGAGACAGGTAGTACCGGATTTCATGGTTATCCGGTTTATCTTGGTCTCATTTTTTTTTACATCACAAAAACCTGGCATTTGAACAGGGATGTGCTGACTTTTTCTATCCACTGTACTTTTCAGAATGCCAATAGTTATATTTAGTCTATATATGCTCCCGTTGGGCAATATCATCAGAAAGCACTGTATACATTTTCACTGTTACGCAGATGACACACAACTATACCTGTCAATGAAGCCCGATGACTGTGATCAGTTGGCCAAGTTAGATGCCTGTCTTAAGGACATCAAAGCTTGGATGACTTGTAATTTTTTACTATTGAACTCTGATAAGACTGAAGTCATTGTTGTTGGCCCAAAACATCTTAGAAATTCCTTTTCAAATTATGCCCTTAATTTAGATGCTGCCACTCTCATTCTGATCAGTTGTGTGAGGAACCTTGGAGTGATTTTTGACCAGGATTTGTCCTTTAATTCACATAATAAAACTGGTTCTAGGACCGTCTTATATCATCTGCGCAATATTGCCAAGATCAGGAGCATCTTGTCGCTGGGTGATGCTGAGAAACTGATTCACGCCTTTGTCAGTTCGCGATTAGATTATTGTAATTCGATATTATCTGGTTGTCCTAAAGTATCTTTAAAAAATCTTCAGTTGATTCAAAATGCTGCTGCTAGAGTTTTAACTGGTTCTAGAAAAAGAGATCATATTTCCCCGGTTCTGTCCTCCCTCCATTGGCTTCCCATTGAATTCAGAATCAAGTTTAAAATCCTTCTTCTTACTTTCAAAGCTCTTAACAATCTGGCCCCCCAATATATAAAAGATCTGATATTACCTTACCATCCTAATAGAGCATTACGCTCCCAAAATGCTGGCTTACTTGTGGTGCCCAGAATCTCCAAAAGTACGGTGGGAGGCAGAGCCTTCTGCTACCAAGCCCCTTCTCTCTGGAACCAGTTACCACTCTGGGTCTGGGAGTCAGACTCGGTCTCTGTTTTTAAGAACAGGGTAAAATCCTTCCTTTTTAATATAGCTTTCGTTTTCGTTTTTGTGTCTTTTAACCCCACTCTTGTTCTATTGTTATCTGATCCATACTGCTGGTTGACCTCCAATATTGTACTTGGCATCTTACTGCTATGTTCTTTATGTCTGTCCCTTCCATCCTCCCTATACCCTCATCACCAGCCAGTCGCAGCAGACGACTGCCCCTCCCTGAGCCTGGTTCTGCTAGAGGTTTCTTCCTTCCAAATGGGAGTTTTTCCTCTCCACTGTCGCTTAGTGCTTGCTCATAGGGGATCGTCTGATTGCTGGGTCTTTCTGTGACTGTGTTTTTTTTTGTTTTGTTTTGTTTTTCCCTGCACTGTGGCGCCATGAGACGGCTTTTGTTGTGATGTGGCGCATTATAAATAAAGCTGAATTGAATTGAATTAAAAATCCTTTTTTATTGGTCTTATGTAGTAGTCTAATTTTCCAAGAAACTGAATTTAGGGTTTTCATTAGCTGTGGCTATAATCATCAAAATTAAAAGAAATGCTTGAAATGTATCACTCTCTGTGTAATGAATCTATATATGAGTTTCACTTTTTGAATTGAATTACTGAACTAAATTAAGTTTTTGATGCTAGTCAAATTCACTGAGAAACACCTATATGTTATGTCTGAAAAATTACTACTCCTAGGCAATTGCCCTAATTCTCAACAAACTTAGACACCATGATCTTCAGCCTTGCATCCAGGCTGAGCAAAAGGTCAAAGTCATTGGGTCAGGACAGCTGACATTTATTATTTTACAAAAATCGTTACTCCTCCTACTCCATTGACCATGACCTTAAGCACATCTGGGTCTGCATCTGGGCTGTGCATCAGGTCAAGGTCAATGGTTAGGAGATCTAAGCACTCTTGGGGTAATATTGTCAGACCAAAATAAGCTACTCCAGTGTTTTTCAACCAGGGTGCCCTTGTATGTTAAGTTTTCTGTAGGAAATTATCTAATTTCACTTGTGAATTGATCCAATAACTTGCAAGTAATTTGCTATTGTTGTGCATGGGTTCTGTATGCACCCATGCACAATTTCAAATGATTTGTATTTTTTTTAACCAATTTACAAGCAAAATTGAATAATTTCCCATGGAAACCTGAATGTACCAGGCCACCCTGGTTGAAAAATATTGAGCTACTCCATCATTAATGGTCTGGTTAAGTATAGTATTTCAGGGTGAAATAACTTTCAAATGTTTACTTATTTTTTTTTCATGCTTATGTCTTTGTTTAACCCAGCTACAGGGGGTGCACAAGCCAGTGTACTCCTAGTGCCGGTCCCAAGCCCAGGTAAATGGAGAGGGTTGTGTCAGGAAGGGCATCTGATGTAAAACCTTTGCCAAATCAAATGTGCGCATCATGACAAACGAGGCCCGAGTTAACAACGACCGCCACCAGTGTTGTTAACCAGCAGGGTGCCAGTGGAAATTGGGCTACTGTTAGTTGAAGATCGAGGAGGAAGGTGTGTTAGGAGGGAGAGAGAAAAGGAAAGGTAGAAGTGTGGATGTGAGAGTAGGGACGTTAAATATAGGGACTATGACTGGTAAAGGCAGAGAGTCGGCTGATATGATGGAGAAAAGAAAGGTAGACATAGTGTGTGTTCAGTAAACCAGACGGAAGGGAAGCAAGGCTAGGAGCATTGGAGGGGGATTTAAACTGTTCTACCATGGTGTAGATAGGAAGAGAAACAGAGTAGGAGTAATCTTGAAGGAAGAGTATGTGAATAGCATTCAGGAGGTAAAGAGGGAGTCAAACAGAATCATGAATTTGAAGCTAGAAGTCAAAGCTGTGATGTTGAATGTTGTTAGTACGTATGCCCCACAAGTTGGATGTCAGGTAGAAGAGAAGAGGAATTCTGAAGTAAGTTGGATGAAGTGGTAGAGAGTGTTCTCAGGGAGGAGAGAATGGTGAATGGAGCAGACTTCAATGGACATGTAGGTGAAGGGAACAGAGGTGATGAGGAGGTCTTGGGTAGGTATGGTCTTAAGGAGAGAAATGTGGAAGGGCAGATGGTTGTGGATTTTGCTAAAAGGATGGAAATGGCTGTGGTGAACACATGCTTCAAGAAGAGAGAGGAACATAGGGTGACTTACAAGAGTGAAGGAAGGTGGACTACATCTTGTGCAGAAGGAGAAATCTGAAAGAGATAGGAGACTGCAAGGTGGTGGTAGGGGAGAATGTAGCTAGACAGCATCGGATGGTAGTCTGTAGGATGACTTTGCAAAGTAAGAAGAGGAAAACTGTGAAGGCAGAGCCAAAGATTAAGTGGGGGAAGTTACAGAAGGAAGAAGGCCACACAGAGTTCAGGAAGGAGTTGGTACAGGCTCTGGATGGTAGGGAAGAATTACCAGATGACTGGGAAAGTACAGCAAACATATTGATGGAAACGGGTAGAAAGGTATGTGGTGTATCCAGTGGACAGAGGAAGGAAGACAAGGAGACTTGGTGGTGGAATGAGGAGGTACAGGAAAGTATTCAAAGGAAGAGGTTAGCAAAGAAAAAGTGGGATAGTCAGGGAGATGAAGAAAGTAGACAGGAGTATTTGGAATCTCGGAACATGGAAAAGAGAGGTGGCAAAAGCAAAGGAAAAGGCATATAGTGAGTTGTATGAGAGGCTAAACACTAAGGAAGGAGAAAAGGACTGGCATCGATTGGCTAGACAGATCGAGCTGGAAAGGCTGTACAGCAAGTTACGTTGATTAAGGACAGAAATGGTAATGCACTAACAAATGACGAGTGTATTGAGAAGGTGGAAGGAGTACTTTGAAGAGCTGAAGAATAAAGAAAATGAGAGAGAGAAAAGAATGGATGGATGAAGGAAAGATAGTGAACAATGAAGACCTGAGGATTAGCAAGGCAGAAATGAGGTCAGCTTTGAAGAGGATGAAGAATGGAAAGATGGTTGGTCCAGATGACATGCTGTACCTGTGGAGGTATGGAGATGTTTAGGAGAGATGGCAGTGGACTTTTTAACCAGATTGTTTAACACAATCTTGGAGAGTGAGAGGATGCCTGAGGAGTGGGAAAGAAGTGTTTTTGTACCAGTTTTCTAGAACAAAAGGTGATGCTCAGAGCTGTAGTAACTACAGAGGCATAAAGTTGATCAGCCATGGTGGTGCAGTGGTTAGCACAGTGTCAGCACAGTGAGAAGGTCACGGGATCGATCCCACCCCCTGACCATCGGTGACCCTTCTGTGTGGAGTTTGCATGTTCTCCCCGTGTTTGCGTGGATTGACCCTGGGTACTCCAGTTTCCTCCCACAGACCAAAAACATGCAAGTTAAGTTAATTGGAGACTCTAAAGTGGCCCTAGGTGTGAATGTGTATGTGAATGGTGAAGGGATGGCACTGTACTGTGGCTGCTTTATCCATCTAGGTGGATGCCCTGAATTTCCCCTCTGGGGATCAATTAAGTACACAAAAAAAATAAAAGTTGATCAGCCACATTATGAAGATATGGAAAACAGTTGTTGAAGCCAGGTCAAGAGGAGAGGTGACCATCAATGAGCAGCAGTACGGTTTCATGCCAAGGAAGAGTACTACAGATGCAATGTTTGCTCTAAGAGTGCTGATGGAGAAGTATAGAGAAGGTCAGAAGGAGTTGCACTGTCTTTGTGGATCTCGAGAAAGCATTTGATAGGGTGCCAAGAGAGGAAGTGTGATACTGTATGAGAAAGTCAGGAGTGGCAGAGAAGTATTGTATGTGAGGGTGGTGCAGGACATGTATGAGGGCAGTGAGACGATGGTGGAGTGTGCTGTAGGAGTGACAGATGGATTCAAGGTGGGGATGGGATTCAGGGTTTCCTCTGGTAACATTTCTTGGTGGTTGCCTGCCACGCCAGAAATTTTACCACCTCGCCAAGGCGATATGAATTTATTAAGAAAAATATATGAAGCAATAACTTTCCGCAAGTTAAAGTTATTGGCATCTTGGCATAACTACTCAAGATGGCGACCGGGATGGTCACACTTTTTCAGTGCTGAGACAAAGTCACTGATTTTGCCATTAAAAGTGGCTGGCCTGCAGCGATCGGCGCTCGTGGCGAACACGCACGGGCTGAATTGCCACCTCCGCTGGATTGCCCTTTAATCGCCTTTCTCCAGCGACTTCCTGCGCCTTCCTGAAGCGATTGCTAAGCTAACACTAGTTAGCTTAATGCTACCTGAAGCGATTGCTAAGCTAACACTAGTTAGCTTAATGCTGGCGCCAGTCTCTAAATAACTAACCTACAGCGATCGGATATACCTCCGGTGGATTACCCCTTTGATCGCTTTTATCCGGCCACTGTGAGTAAACTGACCAGCGATTCCAGCGCTTCCTTGTGATTCACTGATGTGCCCTACCTGAAGCGATTGCTAAGCTAACGCTAGTTAGCTTAATGCTGGCGCCAGCCATTCCACCTGACACCAGCTTGAATCAAAGCCCAGCTGCGAGGCCCAGCGGAGATACTACCAGGCAGGCGGCTATTTGTTGACGGGGCTCAGCAGAGATTTCACCCAGGCAGACGGCGGTAGGCGGCGGTGCCCAGCGGAGGACTTACCGTGACTGCAGCGGCGGTGTGCGACGAGACTACCCGAAGCGATTGCTAAGCTAACGCTAGTTAGCTTAATGCTGGCGCCAGTCATTCCACCTTACACCAGCCTGAATCGAAGCCCAGCTGCGAGGCCCAGCGGAGATACTACCAGGCAAGCGGCTATTTGTTGACGGGGCTCAGCAGAGATTTCACCCAGGCAGACGACGGTAGGTGGCGGTGCCTAGCGGAGGATTTACCGTGACCTCAGCGGAGCTCGGTGGCAGCGGCGGTGTGTGACGAGACTCGGTTGGAGGAGCGGGACGGGAGACCAGTTACGGCGACTATGAGCAACGAGACCAGCAACGGAAGGGGCTAGTTGGCTAGCTGAGGCCCAGCTGGATTCGAGGACGATCGGATCAGATTCTGGCGATATAAGCAGAATTTATTTTACTATCCACAGATTTTCCTTTTCCTTCTTTCCAAGAAGGACTGAAGATGGCTGCCACCGGATTAAAAAGTGGGCTGATGGGCACCACTAATAAGCCTTCTCTACTTCTCTACTTCCTCTTCGTTTTGTCTTTGTGTGTCTGGACCTGCAACAAGAAGGATTTTCCGACAAACTCAACCAAAGGTGAAGTTAAAAAGTTTTATCTGTATGGATTTGGGCTTGGACATCTCACCCTACACTCTATGTGGTCTTTAAAAGCCCTGAGCAAAAACTTCCAAATTAAGGCAAACATGGCTGTTAAGCAAAAATCACAATATGGCAGAGGATATACAATTAAAGTTCTGTTAGTTCTGCTACTTCTGGCAGGAGATATTCACCTTAACCCTGGACCTGCCACTATTAAACAGCAGACCACTGGGTTAGCACAAAACCGAGCTGTACAAAAGCAAAAACAACATTTATTTTTCCAAACTGTTAATCATGCACAAGTTCTTTGGGACACCAAGGCTAAACCAAAGGGGATCCTCGGCGGTCATTTAAACATACGGAGCATAATCCCCAAAAGAGATGAGATTTCGGTGTTGTTGTTGGACTCAAATCTGGACTACCTTTGTCTCTCAGAAAGCTGGCTACACAGGAACATAGACACTAATATGATCGATATTGTGGGCTACCAGTGTTTTAGAAAAGACAGGCAGGTAGGGAGGGGAGGAGGTGTTTTAATTTACATCAAAGAGAAATATAAATGTCAACTGGTTGATTTGAATACTTCACTTGAATGTTTAGCTGTTAATGTATGTCTCTCTCCGGTAATGAATTTCAACATTGCAGTAGTGTACAACCCACCGTCACACAACTCTTCCTTTTATAATAAATTAAGTGATCTGGTTAAACAACTTGAGAAGAACAGAGAAACAATAATTCATGGTGACTTTAATATCAACTGGTCTGATAAAAAAGACAAACAAAAACTGAAAAGCCTCATGACTAAATTTAATTACCAGCAAATCATCAAAGGACCCACCAGGATAACCAAACAATCCAGAACACTTATTGACATGGTATTTACTAATAAACCAGAACGAATAACCAGAACCTATAATCTTGTAACTGGTCTCTCAGATCATAACATGGTTCTTGCTGTCAGGAAACTTACTAAAAAGCGACTACAGTATTTTGGGGGAGTCGATATTGACAAATCAAATTTTATTATCCCCAAATCAAAAAATGAGGAGTTTGAACATTACTTAGAGAATCAAAATTGGGAGCAGCTCATGTCAACATGTGAAGTAGATGATTGTTGTAATTTTATAACTGCAACAATCACAAAGTCTATAGAAAAATTTTCAAAGCAAATTAAAAGTAGACAACAGAAGATTAGTCTACCATGGTTAAATAATGAAATAAGAAAACTTATGAAGAGGCGAGACTATGCACTGAAAACATCACTAACCTCCAAACTACAAAATGATCACCTTGTGTACAAAAGTTTAAGAAATAAAGTGGTACATGAGCTGCGAAAATCAAAAATATCTTATTACAATAAACTGATAGATCATGCAAAGGGTAACAACAGTTCCCTATGGAGGCATTTAAATAACCTAACTAATAAAAAAAAACGATCAGAAGGGGGTAAAGGAACTTAGAATCAATGGCAAGACCGTCAGTGACAAGGCTACATTGGCAAATGAATTTAATTCACACTTTGTGGGCTCTGTGGAAGACTTAACAAAAATTTTTGTGCTGCCAAATGTGCTCAACAACACAAATTCCATACTTCCAACAGATACTTTTCACATCGATGAGGTAAATGAGAAGTTAATTGCTGGTATTGTTAAAACACTGTCAAACTCAAAAACTAATGATATCTACAATATGAGCACCTCCTTTCTCAAAATGCACAGCAAAATATTAATCAAACCACTGACTCATCTCATTAATCTCTCCATTAGGTCTAGTACATTTCCATCTGGCTGGAAAAAAGCTGTCGTCATACCAGTTCATAAATCAGGCAGTAAAGACGATATATGCAATTACCGCCCAATCTCTATTTTACCAGTCCTATCTAAGGTTCTTGAAAAAGTTGTAGCTACACAGCTGATAGACTACTTACAAGACAGTCAACTTCTTCATCCACATCAATTTGGTTTTAGACCAGGATACTCAACAGAAACAGCAAATTGTTGCCTTATTGAAAACGTCAAACAGTCCTTGGACAGGGGTAATGTGGTAGGAGCTGTTTTTCTAGATCTCAAAAAGGCTTTCGATACTGTAAACCACAGTTTGCTTTTATCCAAAATGGTATCTTTTAACTTCTCCCCAAATACATTAGAATGGTTTGCATCTTATCTCCAGAATAGAGAACAGTGTGTAAAAGTTCACCAGGATAAATCCTCATTTTTAAACAACCGCATGGGTATCCCACAAGGGTCCATTCTTGGTCCTTTACTTTTCAGCATTTTTATTAATGACTTGCCGTTACACTGCTCAGCTGCAACATGCCAACTTTATGCAGATGATGCAGTTATTTACACAGCTGCCAAGACTCCAGCACAGGCTGCAGATGTACTGTCTACAAGTATGGTTGATGTCCAAGAGTGGCTCCTCAAGAACCATCTATTGCTGAACCTTCAGAAAACAGTCTCAATGTGCTTTTCAATCAAAAAATGTAACCTGCAACATTTTAAAGTTAATATACATGATCATGACATCAGTTTAGCTACAGAATTCAAATACCTTGGCATTGTACTAGATCCTCAACTCAAATTTAATCTTCATATAAAGAAAATTTCAAAAACAGTAAAAAAAAATCTGAACTGCTTTAAATTAATTAGATATTACATACCTTACGAAGCAGCTGCACTGTATATGCATTCTATGGTTTTTTCTCATATATCATACTGTTTGACAGTCTGGGCTCAAGCAGCCCCTTCCACAATAAGACATATAGGTTCATTATATAATCAAACCCTAAAAATCTTGGACAAAAAGCCCATTAGGTGGCATCACTGTAATGTTTTAAAAAAATACAACCTATTGAGTTTTGAGAGCTTCATTGACCTCTGTCTTCTGAAATTAACGTTCAAATGTTTCCATAAATCAGCACCCGAGCCACTTGCTGGTTTCGTCCAAAGACAGGACAGCAGCAGAGCCACCAGGAGTTCTGTTAACAATAACTGTAAAATATTCCACCGCAGAACCACATTTGGACAAACAGCTTTCTCTATAAAGGGCAGTCACATCTGGAACACAATGCCAAATGAAATTAAAATAATAACGGACTTTAAAACATTCACTAAAAATGTTAAAAACTGGCTGAAAAATAAACAAGAATGTACTCATGTATGAATTATTTGTCTGCAAAGTGAGAGTGAATGAAGGGAAGGAATAAATGTGTTTGTTTATAGTGAGTGACGGAGGGAGGAAGGCCTGAAATAGGCAAATGTGAGTTATGTTATATGTGTTAAATGTGAGTCAGGCTGTTATATTTGTGTATTTATAATATTTATAATATTTATGTTAAATGTGAGTCAGGCTGTTATATTTGTGTATTTATAATATTTATAATATTTATAATTGTGTATTTATAATTTTTCTGCATTGATGTATGTGGTTATTGTGTATATTTTTTATCTTGATTCTTTTTTCTAAAGCCCATCCAGGGACAAGAGTTGCAAATTAGCTAATAGCTATACACTCTATGTGCAACACATCAGATTGATTGTCTTTGATTAATTGTCTATGTTTATTGCACTGTCCCTGTCAAATAAACTAATCTACTACTACTACTAAGTGCACACACAAACAGCGCGCGTGGCCGTCATCCGCGTGGAATTTAGAAGTGCCCCGCCCACGCAAGTTTTTCAGTCAGTCAGCAGGCAGTGTCTCGCTAAGCATGACTGTCCGACAGAAGCATGAGTTTATTAAAATATTTTAAATGCGTAAAAAAATTATTAGAGGTATGTAAGCACTGGAGTGTCATGCGGTGGCCCTCGCGAGCCACCTATAAGACGCACACAAGTCTCCAGTGAGTTTTATTACGGTGAAAAGGTGTTTACACATGCTGCTGAGCTAATGACAGAGTCTTTGCAGAACAGGAAGCATAGGGCAATAAAGCACACTACAGGTCCAGGGCAGGAGACAGTCACACACAGACAGGCTTGGTAATAATAGCACTCGGGCTGCTAAAGCAGGGACTTACAGCACAAATTACACCGGAGGGAATAAGGCTAATACAGCTCACTTACTGTGCCGGTGAAAAGACGGTCAAGCCCTTAGGCAGCCGAGGTGTGAACATAGTCCAGGCATCCGTGACGATGAGTGAACAGAATAACGATCAAAATAACGATCATATGTGATCAGATACGTGACCATTAGCGATCAGACACTGCTGCGTCCTAATGACGCCAGCACTCAGCTTAAATAACAAGGTACTAATGACAGATGACATACAGCTGACCGACCGTTGACAGGCGGAAACCCCTCCGAGCACTTTCACAATAAGAGCCCGGAGAGGCCAGAATACCACCCGCAGCTGTCAAAGCCGGCAGCGAGACATAACTTTAACCCGAGCGCGATCAGAACCGACGCTCGGGTCATAACATGGAGGAGTTTATCATGGTTTTAACCCGCTGGAAACGGGAGCAATAATGGAAGAATCGCTTAGCTAAGAGATGTGGTTAGAATTCATATGCAGCCGGCTTCATATGAAGGGAAAGGCAGGGGGGCTGATGAATTGGTGAGGATATATTTCACCAGCCACTACAGCATTAAGTTATGTTCTGTAGGAATTGCAGGAATGAAGAGACTGGCAATTTCTCTCTTTTCTCGCACGAGCAGGCGTGTCGTTTTTATTCTCCAGCGGCAGTGACAAAAAGCAACAGCTAAAAATGCTAGCTCTATTTTCACTCTAAACTGAGGTCCTTCAGCGGCTGCCTAGAGAGGTAAATGGTATTCACCTATATAGTGCTTTTATTCTCATCTCTAGATGACCAAAGCACTTTACAGATCCTGTTATCCACCCATTCACACACACACATTCATACACTGATGGCGGCATAGCTGCCCAACATGGCACTGTCCAGACCCACCAGGAGCAATTGGGAGTAAAGTGTCTTGGCCAGGGACACAACGGCAGGATATCTGGGGAGAGCAGGATTCGAACCGCCAACCATCCGGTTATTGGACAACCTGCTCTACCTCCTGAGCCGAGAGTACAACTATAACTGCCTAAGCAGATTACTCTGTACATGAATACATATTGTGGTAAATTATGTCTTTAGAGCCCGCTACAGTTCCCTATTATGTACCTGGCAGGTTAAGATGACTGAAATTCACGAAGTCAATGACTATATTTTATTAATCTGTCAGCAAACTTCAGACAAACTAAACGTGCCAACATTTGATTTCAAAACTAGAAAAGCACTTGGAGAGCGCAGACCTCCGCCAAGCGCCACAGTTCCCCCCATACAGTGTTTGTGTGTACATTTTCAGATTCCTTGACCATGAAAACATATGACTAGCAATTGGATTGACAATGATAGGATTAGTGGTTGAGTAGTTATTCACGAAAATGGCATTTTCCGTAATGGCGGTTTTCTTGTGGACGGTGATCCTGATCATCCCCAAAATTTAATCAGTTCTTCCTTGTATCATTTCCAACAACGCCTGAAAGTTTCATCGAAATCCGTCCAAAACTTTTTGAGTTATCTTGCTAACCAACAGACAAGCAGACAAACTGACAGACAAACCCCGGCAAAAACGTAACGTCCTGGCGGAGGTAAAAATCAATAAAATAAAACTAAGCTCCAGGAGCTTCAATAGCATGTGGGGATAGCCCTTGCCTGAGTCGCTGCATTTCTTCTCTCGCTGCAGCACGGTGATTCTCCGCATCCTCTGTGTTATCTCCCTGCCTTTTTTCTTTCTCATGCACTCTGCACTCTGTTGCCTTCTGTGTTTCACACTTTTAGACTTTGAACGAGACATGACTGGCAATATCGAGCAGATCTTCTTTTAAAAAAACAAAAACAAAACATAACCTCCTGGCGGAGGTAATAAGAAAAAAATCAATAAAAAAATAAATAAAACTAAGCTCGACGAGCTTCAATAGCATGTGGGGATAGCCCTTGCCTGAGTCGCTGCATTTCTTCTCTCGCTGCAGCATGGTGATTCTCCGCATCCTCTGTGTTGAAAATGGCCCTATCTCACAATGTTAAAGAATTCTTTAAAAAATTCCTGGATCCAGACGGTGATCTGGATCATCCCCAACATTTAATCAGTTCTTCCTTGTACCATTTCCAACAACGCCTGAAAGTTTCATTGAAATCCATCCAAAACTTTTTGAGTTATCTTGCTAACCAACAGACAGACAAACAGACAAACCCCGGCAAAAACATAACCTCCTGGCCTGCGGCCTGGCGGAGGTAATAAGGGAGGTTTTTCCTGCTGTCTGGGTGGTGAGGAGATTTCTAAAAAACAAAACTATAAATATAAAGAAATATTATAACAGAAATAATGGCATCCTTGGTCATTTAAGTTAATTCATTTCATTAAATACAATTTTATTAATATTTTTTCTTTGTAATCAGAGTTAAATTATTGTTCTGTTCTGACTGCAAAGTTATGGTCAAAAATGTAAATTGTTATAAGGAAAAAGTAAAAATTACCACAATCTGTTTCAAATTTATCTAAAAAAAACCCCACCTAATTTTATTTTAAAAAACAGACAAAAATTAGTCATAAAATAATCCACAAATTTATAATAAAGTGTCAAATGTACAAGAAAATTCAATTTTACAAGAGGAAATTACAAATTTGAGGAACATGGTTTCAACTTTAGATAGATTTACAGAGAAAAGTCGAAAACTATAAGAAAATTGTTATAAATTTTTGAGGAAAAACCTCAAACCTTCAAGACTGAAGTTATTACTCAAGTTTTTAAGTGGGTGCTCTTTTTACCCTTAACTCAAGTAGAAATTTTTGGTTGTCTACTTTTAATTATTTTATTTATTTATTTAGCGAATGCAAAGTCCTTAAGCCAAGCAGTTGCCTCCTGGTTTGCTGTATGGAGGGTGTGTAATCCTCCTTCCAGTCTTTGGAGTGGGCAAACCTCTATGATGTGTTCCATAGTTTGCTCCTCTCCACATGCGCACAGTGGGCTAGGGCTACTGCCCCATCTGTGAAGGCTGGCCAAGCAGGGGCCATGTCCAGTCCTGAAGCGATTGAGTGTAGACCACTGTCTCCTTGGGAGGTTGGTGCCCGGGACCTGTTGGTTGGGGTTTATCACCAGCTGTTTGTTTGGGACCTCCTTGGTCTCCCATTCCTCTTGCCAAGCTGTCTGGATGGTAAAGTCAGCTGGGGGAGGGTTTTTCCAAATCGGCCGTCTGGATGAAAGTCGAGCAGTGGGTGGGATGTAGATATCTGCATGGATTGGTAAGTGAGGAAAATCTTTAACTTTTTGGAGCATCCTTTGAGTTAATGCTGCTCGCCGGATGTGTGGAGGGGCTATGTTTGACAGTACAGAGAGCCAGGGGAGTGGTGTTGAGCGGATTGTTCCAGTTATAGTTCTCATGGTTGAGTTGAGCTGGGTGTCTACATGGTGTGTGTAAGATGACCTGGACCAGACAGGGGTACAATATTCTGCTACAGAGTATGAAAGGGCCAGTGCTGAGGTGCGCAGGGTGGAGACTGCCGCCCCCCATTTTGCACCAGCGAGCTTGCAGAGCAGGTTGTTTGGTACTTTCACCTTAGCAGCCGTCCCCTTTAGATGTTCCTTGAAGGATAAGGTCCTATCAAGGGTCACTCCAAGATAAGTTGGATTTGGGGCATGCTTAAGCTTGAGTCCGCTCAGGTGGACGTTTAGTTCTCTGGCAGCTTTTGCATTGTGGAGATGGAATACACTGGAGACGGTTTTTGCTGGGCTTGGTTTTAGGCGCCAGATTTTGCAGAACTGGTCCAGTTTAGCAAGATCTTCCGTGAGCACCCGTTCCAGTGGTTCAAAGTCTGGTGCTTGGAATGCCAAACAGATGTCATCTGCATAGATGAATTTGCGGGATTTTGTAGTAGGCAGGTCGTTTATGTAGAGGTTGAACAGAGTTGGAGCTAGAACTGAGCCTTGTGGGAGTCCGTTTTTCTGCATTCTCCATGCACTTGTGTTCTGACTAAGGTGGACTCTGAACCTTCGGTTGGTCAGCAGGGTTTTTATAATTGCTGTTGCCCAAGCAGGGATCGCCTTTATAAGTTTCAGGAGGAGGCCTTTGTGCCAGACCGTATCATAGGCAGCTGTAAGATCGAGAAACACAGCCCCTGTCTTCAGTCTGCTCTCGAAGCCATTTTCAATGAAGGTGGTTAGGGCCAGTACTTGTTCTCCTGTACTGCGGTCCTTGCGGAAACCTGCTTGATCCACACTTAGAATATCCTCTATTTATGGGGAAATGCGTTGCAGTATTAGGCGCTCCATGATTTTGTAAGGAACGCTGAGTAGGGAGATTGGGCGGTAGCTTGCTGGTAGTTTGTGGTCTTTGCCAGGTTTTGGGATGGCAATGACCTTTGCTGTCCGCCATTTCTTTGGGATCGAGTTCGTTTGTGTGATCCTTGTGTAGAATTGTGTCAACCAGGTTAGGGCTCGGGGGCCAAGATTTTTCATGAATTCTGGGAAGATGTTATCGTATCCTGCTGCCTTTCCACATTTCAGGCCCTGTAGGACTTTCTCCAGTTCAGCAGCCTCGAAGGGTTCAGGGTTCGTTTCCTCTACAGGCATTTTTTGGTGTTTTTTTAGCTCAGTTGTAACTGCTCTTCTGGTGTCTTTGTCTTGGGGTGCTTTGGCGATAGTCAGTAGGTGGGATGCAACTTGGTTGGGTGTGACGGATGCTCGACTTTGGCTAGGGAGCTTCTGTGCAGCTCCTAGGCGACGGATGAGGCTCCAACATTTCCTGCTAGAGTGCGTAAAGCTCCGGTCAGCAACTGTCTCCTCCCATTTCTTTCGCCGGGCTGTATTTAGCGAATCAATGAGATGGTCTGCTATCTCTGGGTCCCCTGATGTTTGATAGGATTGTAGGAGGGCAGCACTTTCTCCGTCCAAACATGGGACATAGAGGGGTCGGTTTGCCTCGTGGGATTGCAGTATGGGCAGCCTTGAAGATTGCGCTGCAGAAGCGGTTGTATGCTTCATCTACAGCGATGGAGTGGAGTGGGATGGTAACAACGCTCCGGTCCAGAGTTTCACTGAATTTCTTCCAGTTGGCTTTGCGGAAGTTCCAGCGCATCTTCCTTGGGCTATATATGACTGGAAGTTGTAGGCCAATGTGTACAAGCAGGGGCCGGCGTTGGCTGTGTGGAAAATCATCAAGAATGAGGATCTGTGTAGGATATGGCTCCCCATTCAAAGAGCTGACCCAACACAGGTCAGGAGAATAGTCCTTCTTCCACCTAGCAGAGTGGAAGGTTCCTCTTTGTTTGGGGTCGTATATCAAAGCGAGGTCATTTCTGGATGCCCAGTCTGAAAGTGCCTCCCCATCACTGTCCACTGCTGGGTACCCCCAGTCAGGGTGATGGCTGTTAAAGTACCCCACATAGATGGCAGGGTGGGGTAGGGTGGGTAAGACCTGCAGATCCCAGTTGGCATTAGGGGGCTTGTACACATTGACAATATGGAAGCCACCAATGATTATTGGGCTGCACGGTGGCGCAGTGGTTAGCACTGCGGCAGCACAGTTTACCCTTGGCCGGGGGATTGTGGGGATCGTGGGATCGTGGGTTCGATCCCAGCCCCCGACCAACAGTGATCTGTGTGGAGTTTGCATGTTCTCCCCGTGTTGCGTGGGTTTACTCCGGGATTTCTCCGGTTTCCTCCCACATGCCAAAAACATGCATGTTAGGTTAATTGGCTGTTCTAAATTGTCCCTAGATATTTGTTTCCTATAGGCCCTTGGAATGGAGGGTTAGTGTTGATGAAGGCGCTTTGAGTGGTCTTTGTGACTAGAAAAGCGCTATATAAGTGCAGGTTAGTTAGTTAGTTAGTTAGTGTCTGAGAAATGTGTTGTTATCAGGTGATTTGCTTCAACTATGTCAGAACGCACATAGGTGGCACGTCCATGTTTAGCATGTAGAACATAGCACAGGAGGTCAAAGCCTTTGATGGTGAAGCGGCCAGCTTCCTCTGTGCCAATATGAGTCTCTTGGAGGCAGATTACATCAATCGAATGTTGGAAGGCGAGGACTTCGATAAGGCTTCGCTTGGCTGCAGATAGGCCTTCAACGTTTAGTTGTAATATGCGAAGGGCAGATCCTACCACAAAGTGCTCTTGGGGCTGTTTGCTTTCGGCTTTAGGACTGTGACTAGGATTCTTCTTTGACTTGGCACAGAGGCGTCGTCTCTTCGAATTTAGTCTGCTGGTAGGATCATTAGCTTCCCCAGGCGAGCCCAGGTACTGGCGGAGGGCGCGACGAGAACGCTGATCCATTGCCCCCATTGCTGATCCATTTTAATTATTGATTTCAAAGCACTGCTTTTACATGAGTAGAATTTCTGGTTACTATACCCACCTGATCATATAATTTAAGTATGCTTCAGTACATTACTATTATGAATGTTTCTTTCCCTTCCCTACTCTCTCAATGGAAAAAAAGAAACACTAGAATAAAAATACAAAAAAATACACTTTTTTTTTTTTGTCATTTATGCAAACCATGACAAAAAAAAATCCTACAGGACAAAACATGACACTTGATATTTTCTAACCTGTTTGTACACCACCATAGACGGAGAGAGAACCTGAATTAGACAGAGCTCAGAGAGGGCAAGATGAGACAGAAGAGAGGAGCCAAGGAGAGGGAAGTGTTCAAGCAGAGGAAGGAGAGAAGGATAACACCACTAAAAAGTCTAAACACAGGATGTCTGGGTGGGACCCCAACTGGCCCAATATTCAAGCCTCGGTTGTACAATACTTCAAATGGTAAGTTCCATATGCAACGCTGCTGTGTAAAATTTTAAAAAGAAATAAATAGTTTAAAATTGACGTATTCCGGTATGGGGCAGCGCGGTGGCGGAGTGGTTAGCACTGCGGCAGCACAGCAACTCACCCTTGGCCGGGGGATCCTGGGTTCAATCCCAGCCCCCGACCAACAGTGATCTGTGTGGAGTTTGCATGTTCTCCCCGTGTCTGCGTGGGTTTACCCCGGGATTTCTCCAGTTTCCTCCCACATACCAAAAACATGCAAGTTAGGTTAATTGGCATCAAACTGGGGATTCTAAATTGTCCTTAGGTATGAATGTGAGAGTGAATGATTGTCTGTCTGTCTGTGTTGGCCCTGTGATGGACTGGCGATCTGTCCAGGGTGTACCCTGCCTCTCGCCCAAAAGATGCTGGGATAGGCTCCAGCCCCCCCACGACCCGAAAAAGGATTAAGCGGAAGAAGATGGATGGATGGATGGATATTCTGGTATGTTTCCCCCCCCTCCCCTCCCCCCCTTCCCCCGGGGGAAAATATGTTGCCACCACACCAAAGTCTTTAAGCCAGAGGAAACACTGGAACACATCAGGAAACAGCTCTGAGTGCCTTCTTATTTGCCACAGCGATGGACAGACTGACAGACGAGGTCAGGCAGGAGTCTCTATGGACCATGATGTTTGCAGACGACATTGTGATCTGAAGTGAGAGTAGGGAGCAGGTGGAAGAGAACCTGGAGAGGTGGAGGTATACTCTGGAGAGAAGAGGAATGAAAGTCAGTAGAAGCAAGACAGAATACATGAGTGTGAATGTGAGGTAAGCAATGGTGAAGATGAAAGGAGTAGTGGTAGTGAAAGTAGATGAGTTTAAATACTTGGGCTCAACCATCCAAAGCACTGGAAAACGTACAAGAGAGGTGAAGAAAAGAGTGCAGGCAGGGTGGAGTGGGTGGAGATGAGTGTCAGGGGTGATTTGTGACAGAAAGGTAGCAGCAAGAGTGAAGGGAAGATTTACAAGACGGTAGTGAGACCTGCTATGATGCATGTTTTTTTTTAGTATACTTTATTAATCCCAGAGGGAAATTACAGGGCATCCACTTGAATAGATGAGGCAGCCAATGTGCAGCGCCAGTGCCTTCACCATTCACACACACATTCACACGTAGGGCCACTTTGAAGTCTCCAGTTAACCTAACTTGCATGTTTTTGGCCTGTGGGAGGAAACCAGAGTACCCGGGGTAAACCCACGCAGACACGGGGAGAACATGCAAACTCCACACAGAAGGGTCACTGATGGTCAGGGGGTGGAATCGATCCTGTGACCTTCTTGCTGTGCTGCCACAGTGCTAACCACTGCTCCACCAAGCTACTTTAGACATGGTGGCGTGGACAAAAAGACAGGAGCTGGGGCAGGAAGTGGCAGAGTTGAAGATGCCAAGATTTTCATTGGGAGTGACTAGGGGGGACAAGATTAGAAATGAATATATCAGAGGGACAGCTCAGGTTGAGCGGTTTGGAGACAAAGTAAGAGAGGCAAGGCTGAGATGGTTTGGACATATGCAGAGGATGGATAGTGGATATATTGGACAAAAGATGTTGAGGATGGCGCTGCCAGGCAGGAGGAAAAGAGGAAGACCACAGAGAAGATTCACGGGTGTAGTGAAGGAGGACATGGAGAGGGTTGGTGTTACAGAGGAAGATGCAAGGGATAGGGTGAGATGGAGGCAGATGATCCCCTGTGGCGACCCCTAAAGAGAACAGCTGAAAGAAGATGATGTATATGTCTTTGTTTCCCTGGCATCTGTATCTGCCAAATGATTTTAAAACTGTATTGGTGCAAAATTTCACCACTGGTGCATCCCTTATTTTAACAGCAATTTAATGAGAGTACCAGCTAACTCCTGGGTAAAAGAAAATCTCACAAAAATACATAAAAAATGAACTTTGCCAACACAATCTGTTGTATTAAGATGACATCTGCATTTCTTGTTTCTCCTTAAAATGTCCCGTGGTCCCTTATCTTCCACAGGACGGCATGTACCTTTATGTCTGGTATTGTCTACAGAATGTCACATTGTTATCATCAGTGTCATCAGTTTTTTTTTTCTTTCATTAGCACTGACATCAGAACACTCACTCCACCCCTGCCAGATCTCCCCTGACTTTAGATTGACTTTTGTTAAGCCCTTTACTTCGATGTTCATCCTGCAGAAGAAGATTTGGATCTCAAGCCTGTCTCCTTGAGCCGATACCTGTTTCTATTCATCGATAAGTTATTCAGTTTTGTTTTTGTTGTTTGTTTTTGTTGTTGTTTATTTTGGACTGAAAGGTTTGAAATGAAGGTGGAGGGGATAATACTTTTTTCTCTTTTTGGAGTTCTGCATGGCCAACATGGTAAAGGCAGACATTTTTTGTAATTTACAATTTGCTTACGTCTTTTGATTGTTTAGTTTCTGATAATTTGGCTTGTTTTGGAAAGCTTGGTTTATAAACTAAATGGGGCTGTAAGGCTGTTAAAATAAAGTCATTAAGTGACTTTTTTTGTATCTTTTTGCCTCATTGGATAGAACTGTTGGAAGATGAAGGTAAATGGCTGATAAGCTGGGAGAGCGACTCGGACCACACAGAACCACCAGGGAAAGCTGCATGTGAGCATTTTAACCCGTAAGGCTGTTAAACACCCCAGTGCTCTGCTTTGTGTAATCACTAAACTATTATCCTGACACTACAGGGTTTGACCATGATCCTCATGATGCGGAGTTTCATAATCACTATCACAAACACTGCTGTGATAAGGGGCAGGAGCTGGCTGAGAATGGGCCAAACTGTATTGTACCTCAGCACATCTCTGACACCTGCAGGTAAGATGCTTGTTTTTAAAATGATGACGGGTCACTGGGTTCGTTAAACTTACAACATTGTTCCATGTGAAATAGTTTAACTCAGAACCATTACTTGGAGTTTAGCTTTAAAATTTTCATGTGAAATTGTGGCTGAACCAATCAGCCACAACGTTACGACAAAGTATATACAATAATACTGAGTAGGTTCCCCTTAGTACGACCGAAGCAGCCCCGGCCCAACAAGGCATGGACTCCGCTAGACCTCTGAAGGTCTGCTGTGTTACCTGGCACTGAGCTGTCTGTAAGCAGATCCTTTACAGTACTTAAAATAATTTTGAACACATCAGCATTTTTCTCAGTAAATATATTTCTAAATGTGCTATTGACATGAAATTTTCACCAGATGTTGGTAACAGTCCAACTAATCCATACATACAAAGAAATAAAAATAGATGTTCACAAATTATGTGTAATAATGTTCAATTATACAGGGAAAAAGTATTGAACACGCTTACTAAAAGTTATTTAATACTTCATACTTCATTATTATTATTACTTTTTTATTGCATGTACAGTATTTCTTCTCTGGTTAATGACTGAAGTCACTGACACAAGTGACTGATATTTGAGTTTAATTTTTTTTAAAAAGCTGTAAAAGGGGGGTAGGACGAGGAAAAGTTTTTTTAAAACTTCATCCTACTCCTTTTCAAACATGCGTTGCTGATCTGACTTGATAGAACAATGTTGTTGAAGATCTTTTGTCTACAGTGTTTCTTTTTAAAATTTCCATTTTATCTTATTTTCTTTGTTTACATGTTTGAAATAAATAAATACAAAATCAATCAGACTTTATTTACAAAGCACTTTTCATAGTGTAGCAGCTCAAAGGGCTATATAAAATAATAAACAGTATACACCAAAAGCCAAAACAGTCTCACCCACACACACATACGCTCACAACACACCGACTAATCAACCTACCATATAAAACCATGTTAAAAAAAAAAATATATATAAAACATTAAAACAAAGCCTTTGTTGGTAATGCCAGCTTCAAGACGCCTCCTGTATAGAGAAACTAGTCGCATACATTGCTCAGGTGTGATTTGGGCTCATTCTTCCACACAGTCTTCAAATCTTGAAGGCTCTGTGGGCCTCTTCTGTGAACTCTGATCTTTAGTTCTTTCCATAGGTTTTCAACTGGATCAAAGACAGGTGATTAGGTGAACCATTCTGGCAGCTTTGTTTTCTTTCTCCGAAACCAACTGAGGCTTTCTTTGGCTGTGTGTTCAGGATCATTGTCTTGCAGAAATGACCACCCTCTATTCATCTTCATCATCTTGGTAGATGGCAGCAGATTTTTAACAAGAATGTCTTGTTGCATTTTTTCCATTCATCCTTCATTCAATTATGTGAAGTTTGCCAGTACTGTATGCTGAAAAGCTGTCCCGCACCATAATGTTCCCATCTCCCCTGGTATGGTGTTTTTGGGGTGATGTGCAGTACCATTTCTCCTCCAAACATGGTGTGTATTATGGCACTCAGAGAGTTCAATTTTTGGTCTCATCTGACCAGACTATATTCTCCAAGTTATTAACAGGCTTGTCCAAATGTTGTGCAGCAAACTTTAAATGACCTTCCACATGCATTATCTTCAGCAGTGGAGTCTTGCATGCTGAGTGGGCATGCGGGCCATGACAGTTGAGTGCATTACTTATTGTTTTTTTTTTTAAATAATTGTACCAGGTTTTGTGAAGCTCTCCACAAATGGTCCTTGGCTCTTGGACAGCTCTTCGGATAATTCTTTTCACTCCTCTGCCAGAAATCTTGTCAGGAGCACCTGGTTGTGCCCGGTTATTTGGTAAAATGATGTTCTTTCAATTTATCGGATTATGGTCCCAACATTGCTCACTGGAACATTCAGAAATTTAGAAATCCTTCTAGGTTGCAGAGGTCTTGAGAGAGCTCTTTGCTTATTTAACCGTCATGAAATGTTTCTTGTATGACGCCTTTGGAGTGAGACACCTTTTTATAGGTCATCAGCTGATCCTAATTTGCACTGACAAGGGGAGTATTGCTTTCTAATTACTGATAGATTTCAGCTAGGGTCTTGGCTTTCTAGGGCTCTTTGTACCTATTTTTCTTCATGTGTTCAACAGTTTTCCCCTGTGTCATTTGTGGATTGTATGAGTTGTTACTGACATTTGGTGAAAATTTCATTACAATAGCCCCATTCTCAATATATTTACTGAGAAAAATGATGACGTGTTCAATACTTATTTTATATGCAGTAAATCCTGTAAGTTGCATGGTGGAGCCTTCATTGGTCATACTTGTTTTTCCAGCAGAGCCCACGGATGCTCAGCTCATTTGAAATATTGAAGGCCAAGGCAACACCTCAAACTCACTGTTGCATTCCTTAAACCATTCTTGATTTGTCATCGCAGAATACCATTTCCATGAAGGCGTGTATTTGGTCAGCAAATCTGAGAGATTCCACAGAAACGTCCAAAAAATAGACTGGACAAAATTATGGGCCCCTCAACTTTTTAATTATTAGTACCCTCTGGGAAAAAGTAACTTAAATCAATCACTCCTTGATAACAATGACTGAGTTGCAGTGATTGTTATCAAGGAGTTTCCCCCTTTGTGCAGGTACCCAAAGCCCCCATTTTCACATTAAACTTGCAATGTCTGTCTTTTTAGGGTATCTTTAAAATTTCAAGTTGAGAAATATTGTACTTAATTGGTGAATTTTAACTTTTTGATTTAATGATACTGAAACCTCATACAGTGGATATAAAAAGTCTACACACCCCTGTTCATGCCAGGTTTTTGTGATGTAAAAAAATGAGACCAAGATAAATCATTTCAAAACTTTTTCCACCATTAATGTGACCTATAACTTGTATAACCCATTTGAAAAACAAACTGAAATCTTTTAAGGGAAACAAAACAACAACAACAAAAAACGAACAATAACCTAGTTGCATAAATATGGACACTCTTAAACTAATACTTTGTTGCCACACCTTTGGCTTTTATTACAGTACTCAGTGTTTTTGGGTAGGAGTCTATCAGTGTGGTATATCTTGATGTGGCAATATTTGCCCACTCTTCTTTGCAAAAACGCTCCAAATCTGTCAGATTGTGACAACATCTCCTGTGCACAGCCCTCTTCAGATCACCCCACAGATGTTCGATCAGAGTCAGGTCTGGACTTTGGCTGGGCCATTCCAAAACCTTTATCTTCTTCTGGTGAAGCCATTCTTTTGCTGATTTGGATGTGTGCTTTGGGCCATTGTTGTGCTGAAAGATGAAGTTCCTCTTCATCTTCAGCAAGCAGAAGCCTGAAGGTTTTGTGCCAACACTGACTGGTGTTTGGAACTGTTCATTATTCCCTCCACCTTCACTAAGGCCGCAGTTCCAGCTGAAGAAAAACAGCTCCAAAGCATGATGGTACCACCACCATGCTTTACTGTAGGTATGGTGTTCTTTTGGTGATGAGCAGTGTTGTGTTTGCGCCAAATATACCTTTTAGAATTATGGCCCAAAAGTTCAACCTTGGTTTGATCGGACCATAGCACATTTTTCCAAATGTGTTTTGGAGATTTCAAATGTGTTTTTGCCAAATGTAGTCGGGCTTGGATATTTTTCTTCATAAAATAAGGCTTCCGTCTTGCAACCCTAGACAGGAGATTGTTGTCGCATGTACTAAACAGCCAGTACTTGCCAGAAATTCCTGCAGCTCCTTCAATGTTGCTGTTGGCCTCTTGGCAGCCTCCCTGACCAGTTTTCTTCTTGTCTTTTCATCAGTTTTGGAGGGATGTCCAGTTCTTGGTAATGTCACTGTTGTGCCATATTTTCTCCACTTGAAGATGACTGTCTTCACTGTGTTCCATGGTATATTTAATGCCTTGGAAATTCTTTTGTATCCTTCTCTTGACTGATACCTTTGAACATTGAGATCCCCCTGATGCTTTGGAAGCTCTCTGCGGACCATGGCCTGTGCTGTAAAATGTGACTACAAAATGTCAGGAAAAGCCTACTAGAACAGCTGAATTTTATTTGGGGTTAATCAGAGGCACTTTAAATGGTGGCAGGTGTGTGCTGACTCTCATTTAACATGACCTTGAATGTGATTGGTTAATTCTGAATACAGCCACATCTCCAGTTATAACAGGGTGTGTGTATTTATGCAACCAGGTTATTGTAAGTTTTTTTATTTTTTGTTTTTGGGCTGCACGGTGGCGCAGTGGTTAGCACTGCGGCAGCACAGTTTACCCTTGGCCGGGGGATTGTGGGGATCGTGGGATCGTGGGTTCGATCCCAGCCCCCGACCAACAGTGATCTGTGTGGAGTTTGCATGTTCTCCCCGTGTTGCGTGGGTTTACTCCGGGATTTCTCCGGTTTCCTCCCACATGCCAAAAACATGCATGTTAGGTTAATTGGCTGTTCTAAATTGTCCCTAGATATCTGTTTCCTATAGGCCCTTAGAATAGAGGGTTAGTATTAATGAAATCGCTTTGAGTGGTCTTTGTGACTAGAAAAGCGCTATATAAGTGCAGGTTAGTTAGTTAGTTAGTTAGTTTTTCCCCTTAAAAGATTTCAGTTTGTTTTTCAATTGGGTTGTACAGGTTATAGGTCACATTAATGGTGGAAAAAGTTTTGAAATGATTTATCCTGGTCTCATTTTTTTACATCACAAAAACCTGGCATTTGAACAGGGGTGTGAAGACTTTTTATATCCACTGTATGTCACATCCATATTGAAAATGACCAATAACCAATATAATTAGCCTTTATCCTGTTAATAAATAATTTTCTATTTATTAGCTCATTCCAACAAAGCTGAAAGACATGCATCCAATGGTGCGGCGTCTGTCGGCTGGCTGGTCACCTGTCTGTCCGTCTATCCACATTTCGAGTGAATCGCTACTTCTCCTAGGCAATTGCCTCGATGCTCACCAAACTCACTCGCAATGATCCTTACGTGAGTCTGCATCCAGGATGGGCTCGGGTCAAAGGTCAGGAGATCTGGGCACTTGCAGTGGTGTGAAAAATTGTTTGCCCCCTTCCTGATTTCTCATTTTTTTTGTATGTCACACTTAAATGTGCAGATCATCAAACAAATTTAAATATTAGACAAAGATAACACAAGTAAACACAAAATGCAGTTTTTAAATTAAGGTGTTTATTATTAAGGGGAAAAAAAATCCAAACCTACATGGCCTTGTGTGAAAAAGTGATTGCCCCCTTTCTTGATTGAGAACAGGTGTGGCAGTAATCAGGCATGGGTGTGGCTAGAGAACTTGAACTCAGCTTTCCAAAAATGTGACAAACCACAGCTAATTTATGTTTTAACGGAGGGCAACCACTTTTTCACACGGCCATGTGGGTTTGGATTTTTTTGTGTCCCCACACAATTTTTTGCAATTAGAGCAACATGTGCAATTTTTACTCCAGGTGAGGTGTGATTCTGAGTCTCCTCTGTTTTGTTTTTGTTTTTTTTTTTCTCAGAGAGCATATGAGAAGGTGCTGTGAATTTGCTCGAAGAAAGAAAAACTGCATCACTGGTGTCACTGTAGCCCTCATGCATCACTCCTGTGATGAGAGCTCCGCAGGAAACCTCTTGGAAAGCACAGTCGCAATGGTGGCAGCCCATCAGTCTTCACACTGACACTTATTCCTCATCTTCAGTACAGAGGAGAACCTTCTACAGACACTAATATCATGTATTTTCTTAACCACTTTTTCACCCCGTTTAGAAGTGTTGTGACTGCTGTTTGACTGGGATAGATGCAGCAGGAGAGGGCTCACAATGCGACTTTAATGGTGACAAGGATAAACACTGTATGGACACAGCTCAACGCTGCTGTCACAGAAGTATTCAAGAGGATTTCCCATCTTATGGTCATGGTAAAAACAAACTACTCTATAAATTACAATTTTGTAAAAAAAAAAAAAGTTACTTGCATACATGCACATACAATGACAAGAAAAGGTATGTGAACCTTTTAGAATTTCATGTTTTTTTGCATTAAGTTGTCAGAAAATGTGGTCTGATCTTCATCTAAGCCAAGGGTATTGACAAATATAATGTGCCTAAAATAACACACAAAAATTTCTGATCTTTCATGTCTTTATGGAGAACAACCATAAAACAACCATAAAAACCTGATAGCACGAGTGGAAACAGTATGTGAACCCTTGAATTAATAAGTGCTTGCCCTTGGAATTTTATTTATTTTTTTTTCTAGGTTCGGGTTATTCTCAAGTGATTCTTTCCATACAAAATGGCTGTGCAGGTTTGCCATTTCAATTTTTTGTGACATTTTCTGTTTTACGATAATCCTCATTACCTTGGATCTAGTTCTCACTCTGTGGCATATAGATGTCCTAATCTCTCTTTGGTGCTTTCAGACTCGGGTTGTTGCCACATATGTTTGGGTAATGGTAAATGCCAGTGCCATAAAGGTTATCGACTGATGGAGGATGAAAAGAACTGTACGGGTAAGAAATGTAGATTAAACCACAAATTCCCGGGGTATGGATTTACATTCCAGAAAGATGGAAATGCAAGTTTGATTTTCAAAATATTTTGTCACCATATAAACATATTCAAAACAATGTGACTCATAAAAGAACTATTATTACTAACAGATTTGTTCATAAATGTGACGTATGATCACTTTACATGAACGTTTGGGATTCACCAATCTGTTAGTATCTTGTGGAGGAAAAATAAGTTCAGGTGAGATGTGGCGAGCTGGAAGGTGGCAGAGTTTTTATTTGATTCGGGCTGCACGGTGGCGCAGTGGTTAGCACTGCGGCAGCACAGTTTACCCTTGGCCGGGGGATTGTGGGGATCATGGGATCGTGGGTTCGATCCCAGCCCCTGACCAACAGTGATCTGTGTGGAGTTTGCATGTTCTCCCCGTGTTGCGTGGGTTTACTCCGGGATTTCTCCGGTTTCCTCCCACATGCCAAAAACATGCATGTTAGGTTAATTGGCTGTTCTAAATTGTCCCTAGATATCTGTTTCCTATAGGCCCTTAGAATAGAGGGTTAGTATTAATGAAAGCGCTTTGAGTGGTCTTTGTGACTAGAAAAGTGCTATATAAGTGCAGGTTAGTTAGTTAGTAGTTAGTTATTTCCTCCATCATCATGAGACACACTGTAGCACTGTGCGCTGTGTTGTGCTGTGTGTGTTATTGAGGCATGTATAGCAAGCTCTTTTATACATGTTATACAAAGAGAGAGAATGCATGGCACATTAGCATATTGATATACTGTACATATCAGTCAGTACATATAATTAGCCTGACCTTGGCGCCCGGACATCTTCTCCTTAATCCGGGGATGTATAAACAATAGTCTATTGTTCTGGTTGTCCCCCCAGGGGTTCTCTGTCCATATGCAATCCCTGCTGAGCATGAATAGTATCAGTCTGCATTGTGCTGGGTCACCACAATCTAGAAATTTCCTACATTTACTAACAAAATTTTCGAGTTGTCCAGACCAGTTGTTAGAGTTTTGTGTAGTTTGCTGTTATTCTATCCTTAGTTTTTACTAAATGGCTATTTGTCTAATTAACTGACAAGATTCTATACTTTCATTCAAGTTATAATTAAAATGAAAATATAATTAAAAATAATAATAAAATAAATAATAAAACATAATTAAAAGCAGTATCATTCCACCAACGTCCAAATCAAATCAGATGCAAAATGTAAGATTCTAGATGTCATAGCCAGACTACAGTGTTGTAGTGTTGCAAAATTACATTTCCCCCCCCCCCCCCCCAGTGTGTCAGTTTGGTACACAAAAAGAAAACAGACTTCCTGTTTCCCTTGCGGGTGATGGTACATGTGTTTGAAATTGAGCATCTCCTTCTTGGTTAGAGTGTAGGTGTACATGGCCAAAGGTTAGGATGCTATGATATTTGAGTTTTAGATAACTTCATGCACCATTGTAGTTTGTCTGCATTATAAGTATAGGGGGTATGGCAGCAATACAAGACCCCCATCCCCACCCAGAAAGTGTGACCTTATATGGCAGTTTTAGGGCATCAGTTACAGTATGTAAATCTTCATTTCACACGCACACCCACTCACTTACACATAGGTGGAATTCACCATTTTTACGCATACTGTTTACACACGTTTGGAGGGCAGACAGGCATTTGTTGAATCAGGAATGGCTCGTTAGTACAAACACCACTTATTAAGGACCTGTGCTTATATAGTGCTTTTTCTAGTCTCAAAGACCACTCAAAGCACTTCACTAGTCTGAAGTGCTGGGGAGCCTATCTGAGCCTGAAGCTGGGGAGGGTACCACAGCTGTGGAAACATCTTGTGTGGTACCTGTACCAAAGACTTCCCACCCCAAAGACCTGAACAGCTACAGACCGGTGGCCTTGACGTCCCACATGATGAAGACCCTGGAGAGACTGCTCCTTGCTCACCTCCGCCCCCTGGTGGGACCAGCGATGGATCCACTCCAGTTCGCCTACCAGCATGGCATTGGGGTGGAGGATGCGGTGATCTTCCTCCTTCACCGTTCTCTGTCCCACCTGGAGAAACCCAGGAATGCGGTGAGGATCATGTTCTTTGACTTCTCCAGTGCTTTCAACACCATCCAACCGATGATCCTGAAGGACAAGCTGCTGTGCGCAGGGGTGGACCAGCACCTGTCATCATGGATCCTGGACTACCTCACTAACCGGCCTCAGTTTGTGAGAACCTGGGACTGTGTGCCCGACACGATCATCGGTAGCACGGGGGGCCCCCAGGGAACGGTTTTGGCTCCCTTCCTGTTCACCCTTTATACTGCGGACTTCTCACACAACACAACACACTACCATCTACAGAAGTTCTCTGACGACTCTGCGATCGTTGGCCTCATCTCCAATGGAGATGAAGCTGAGTACAGAGGGCTTATCCAGGACTTTGTGGACTGGTGCCATCGGAACTGCCTCCAGATCAACACGAGGAAAACTAAGGAGCTGGTGGTGGACTGCCGCAGGCAAGGACAACCCCTCACAGCACCAGTAAATATACAGGGAACAGACATTGAGATGGTGACATCCTATAAGTACCTGGGTGTTCATCTGAACAATAAACTAGACTGGTCACACAATACTGACACACTCTACAAGAAGGGACAGCGCAGGCTGTTCCTACTGAGGAGACTCAGGTCTTTTGGTGTACAAGGGGCGCTGCTGAAGACATTCTATGACACAGTGGTGGCATCAGCCATCACTTTTGGACTGGTCTGCTGGGGCAGTGGCATTACAGCAGCCGATAGGAAGAGACTGAACAAACTGATCAAGAAAGCTAGCTCTGTCCTGGGGCAGTGCCTTGACCCAGTGGAGGAGATGGGAGAGAGAAGGACAGTGGCTAAACTGTCATCTCTGCTGGAGTCCGAGTTCCACCCTATGCAGGACATACTGAATGCACTGAGGAGCTCATTTAGCAGCAGACTACATCATCCTAGGTGCACAACCGAGAGGTTTCGCAGGTCCTTCCTACCAACGGCTGTCAGACTGTACAACCTAAGCAGGGCTGCTCGCAGAGATAGCAAAAAGACGTGACAACCTAATAGTTTTGAATGAAAAAGACGCAATAGACTTATACAATGGTCCCCTCCGGCATACAACTAGGAAAATACCGGTCGCTATGGAGGGTGAGAATATGTATGGGCACATAATCATACCATGTAGGATAACTAAGTAGACGGTTGTGCTGTTTCATCCCATCTAGCAACAATGCTCCGCACTGTGTGTGTTTATATATTTACATATTTATTCCATCTAGCTACAGTGCTCCGCACTGGGTGTGTTTATATATCTACATATTTATTCCATCTAGCTACAATGCTCCGCACTGTGTGTTTATATATCTACATATTATTCCATCTAGCTACAATGCTCCGTACTGTGTGTGTTTATATATCTGCATATTTATTCCATCTAGCTACAATGCTCCGCACTGTGTCTATATATATATTTATATTTATATGTACATATGTATACTTGCTGCTCCTGTTTCTTTTTTTCTCTTGCCTTCTGATTGTTGCTCTGAGTGTTGCTATCCCTGTGCTGTTGCAATCCTGGAATTTCCCCATTGTGGGACTAATAAAGGCTAAAGGCTTATCTTAGTACTAATCCTCTATTCTAAGGGCCTACCAGAGACAGATACCTAGGGACAATTTAGAATGACCAATTAACCTAACATGCATGTCTTTGGATTGTGGGAGGAAACCCATGCAGCACTGGGAGAACATGCAAACTCCATACCAAAAGGTTCTTGCCCCTGCCAGTTGTGGAATTCAAATCTAGAACCTTCTAGCTGTGAGGCAAGAGTGCTTACCGGTGTTCCACTATGCAGTGGTAAACACAGCGAATTAACAAAATATGTGTGATTTACACATACTGTGGCAGCTTTGAACAGGATGAAGAATGGAAAGGCAGTTGGTCCAGATGAAATACCTGTGGAGGTATGGAGATGTTTAGGAGAAATGGCAGTGGACTTTTTAACCAGATTGTTTAACACAATCTTGGAGAGTGCAAGGATGCCTGAGGAGTGGAGAAGAAGTGTTTTGGTACTAATTTTCAAGAACAAAGGTAATGTTCAGAGCTGTAATAACTACAGAGGCATTAAGTTGATCCGCCACACTATGAAGATATGGGAGAGAGTTGTTGAAGCCAGGTTAAGAGGAGAGGTGACAATCAGTGAGCAGCAGGCCAATCGCCAGCTGGCTGGCACAGCTATTGATGCCGTCGAGGACACATTCCAAGGACGGATAATTTTTTCACATCTAGGGAGTTGTTCAGAACTCCTTATAAGAACTGCTGATACAAAGATATACAGTGATGATATAGAGTGAAGTACGTGGCGGTAGTGCACCTGTAAGCTGGTTGCCAACTGCCAATCAAATCTAAAAGAAGAAGAAGAAGAAGTGAGCAGCAGTATGGTTTCATGCCAAGAAAGAGTGCTACAGATTCAGTGTTTGCTTTAAGAGTGTTGATGGAGAAGTATAGAGAAGGTCAGAAGGAATTGCACTGTGTCTTCATGGATCTAGAGAAAGCATATGATAGGTTGCCAAGAGAGGAAGTGTGCTACTGTATGAGAAAGTCAGGAGTGGCAGAGAAGTAAGTGAGGGTGGTGCAGGACATGTATGAGGACAGCGTGCTGTATGAGTGACAGATGGATTCAAGGCTGGGTGGGGTTACATTGACTTTACTGAGCCCCTTCTTATTTGGTATAGTGATGGACAGGCTGACAGACGAGGTCAGGCAGGAGTCTTCATGAACTTTGATGTTTGCAGACGACATTGTGATCTGTTGTAAGAGTAGGGAGCAGGTGGAAGAGAACCTGTAGAGGTGGCGGTATGGTCCGGAGAGAAAAGGAATGAAAGTCAGTAGAAGCAAGACAGAATACATGAGTGTGAATGAGAGGGAGGCAGGTGTAACAGTGAAGATGCAAGGAGTAGAAGTAGTGAAAGTCGATAAGTTTAAATATCTGGGGTCAACCATCCAAAGCGATGGAAATTACAAGAGAGATGAAGAAGAGAGTGCAGGCAGAGTGGAGTGGGTGGAGACGACTGTCAGGAGTGATTTGTGACTGAAGGGTAGCAGCAAGAGTGAAAGGGAATATTTACAAGACAGTAGTGAGACCTGCTATGATGTATGGTTTGGAGATGGTGGTGCTGACAAAAAGACAGGAGCCGGAGCTGGAGGTGGCAGAGTTGCAGATGCTAAGATTCTCATTGGGAGTGACTAGGAGGGACAGGATTAGAAATGAATATATCAGAGGGACAGCTCAGGTTGAGTGGTTTGGAGACAAAGTAAGAGAGACCTCTGTCAGGTCAGAGTCAATGACTCTGCTACTGGTAACATGGTAACCCAGTTCAACCTGCCGCATGGATGGGTGGTCGGCGTCTAAATTGGCTCCCCCACCAGTGCATACTGGTGAGGAGGGTGGCATGTCACCCTGCAGGACTAAAAACAAAACCTGTCAAAGGGCGGATGAGCTCCTAGTGATCCAACAGCCAGCATGCACCCTGGGTAGGTGGCGCCCAATAGCCCTGAACGGCAAGCCCTCTAGGAGAAGGTAAGCTCTGAATGGAAAACCCAAATGCAGGCGTTGCAAACCGCACTCCCGATCTAGCAAGCGAAAGGACATATTTTTGCCCCGACCCTTTGGGCCACAACATGATGATGATGAAGAGAAGCAAGGCTGAGATGGTTTGGACGTGCGCAGAGGAGGGATAGTGGATATACTGGACAAAGGATGTTGAAGATGGAGCTGCCAGGCAGGAGGAAAAGAGGAAGACCACAGAGAAGATTCATGGATGTAGTGAAGGAGGACACAGAGAGGGTTGGTGTTACAGAGGAAGATGTGGGGGACAGGGTGAGATGGAGGCAGATGATCCGCTGCAGCGACCCCTGAAGGGAGCAGCCGAAAGAAGAAGAAGAAGTGTGATTTCCACATGCTTATACTAACATGTTCTTGCATGAGGCCCAATAATATGATGGTCAGGCAAGTGTGGGGCAGGTGCTTCCCTCTGTCTGTTTGTCCTTTTGTCTGCACTCTTAACTCCAGAACAATGAAGCTAGGGTCACCAATGTTGATACATGGGTTGACTTTTCATGCAACTTTACAACTTTTTTCTTTTTGACTTTGCAGTTTTTGTTCCCCACCGGTCAAAGCCCAAAGTGTTCTTCGACCCCTTTGGGCTTTGACCAGCGGGGTCTGTTACATGTTACGGTTGCATCCGTCCGTCTGTCTCACGTTTGTGAAATTAACTCCTCCTACAGTTTTGGTCCAATTGTTTTGAAACTTGCTACCATGGTTTGATATACACTCAGGATGCACATATTGCAATGTGGTTCTGGTCAGAGGATTTTTGCAGGAGTTGTAGCCCCTGAACTATGACCTCCTGTTTCACCTTACTTCATAGACAGTAACTGTCTTGTGAAATCAACTCCTCCAACAGTTATGGACCAACTGTTTTAAAACTTGGTACCGTGGTTTGATATACTCTGATGATGTGCATATTGCAATTTCACTCCCATTGGATGACCTTGAGGTCACAGGTCAGAGGTCAGATTTTTCCCTAAATCTTCTAAACACAATAACTACTGGAAGAAATGATGTAGGCTTTTCAAATCGATACAGTGGTTGTATCTAATACACATCTTGGACGACTTACACCCTCACCTAACAATGGGTTTGGGGTCAAGGGGCCAAAGGTGAAAGTTCAAAGTTATAACTGCAGTTGCACTATGGTAAATGCTACATTTACTATTACTGTAAAATGAGTAAAGCTAGGGCCACCAAACTAGGTGTATAGGTTCACCTTGGGATCCAGACTTTTGACTATGAGTTTGGAGTCAAAAGGTCAAAAGTCAAGGTTAACATTCCTTATGCCTTATTACTGTACAACACATAAAACTAGGGCCACCAAACCTGGTATACAGGTTCACCTTAGAACCCTGACCTTTGACTATGGCTACAGTCACACTGCAGGTCTTCATGCTCAATTCCAATTTTTTGCCAAGATCCAGTTTTTTTGTGTGGGCGTTCACCTTATAATTTAAATGTGACCCCCATCAGACTCCAGTGTGAACAGTCTACAGCTATGAAGTGACCCACATGTGCAGAAGAAAATGTAATGTCAGACACAGCGTTGTGTTTACAGAAGTAAATATGAGCCCCGAAGGACTGAGGGGGACAGAACTTCTTCACCTTGATGCAGCGCAACTAAATAAAATGTTCAAATAATTCAGAAATGATTATGCACACAATAAATGAGACCAGCTTCATTCCTCTACATGCCAGATGACCACTGTCATCGGCTCTGCTTTAACAGAACTGATCGATTAAACAGCTCTCTTGAAAATGAGACCCCGTGTTTCAGTGGGATTACCTGTATAAATAAGGTTAATAAAAAATAAACAGTGCAGCTAGTACCGGTGGTGTAACACTGGTCCCGAAGCCGCCAGAGACTCCCCTTTCCTGGACTGTGGGTCCTCATATCCCCATACTGGCCATTCCGCTCAACAGTTATGTTGGTATGCCAATAAATGTGCCTTTACTGTGCATCTGTAATGTCTGATGGTTTCAGCCCCGACCCCCCCCCCCCCCTCCCCGAAATTTCAAAGTTGTGCAGTCGGAGCCAACAAAATTACGATCCAGTGATAAAGGGAAGAAGAAGATTGATTAAAATGAGAGCACAAATTAGCTGTGTCTGCCATGCTTGCTGCATCCTCCACCACAGAATTGTCGCATCTGTCTCACTTCAGTGAGGAAAAAGTCGGATGAAATGCGACGTAACCATTCTGACTGAGGTCACTTTAGAAAATATCAGCTACGTATCTGAATTAGGACCACATATGAAAGTGGCTTGGGTCTGGTGTGAAAACACCAGATGTGTTCAGACTGTCATTAAAAAAATCAGATGTGGGTCACATGCGTGCAAAAAAATTGGAATTGAGCATTAAGACCTCCAGTGTGAATACAGGCCTATGGGTTTGGGGTCAAAAGGTCAGAGGTCAAGGTTAGTATTCCATTTGCACTATTACTATAAAACGAGTAAAGCTTGGGCCACCAAACCTGGTCCACAGGTTCATCTTGGGATCCTGACCTCAGACTATAGATTTGGGGTCAAAGGTCAAGATTTGCATTCCCTGTGCCTTGTTAGTGTACAACAAATAAAGTTAGAGTTACCAAACTTGGTACACAGGTTCACCTTGTGACCCTGAAGTGTGACTATGGTTTTGGGATAGCAAGGTCAAAGGTCAACATCAAAATGGCTTATAAACTATATCTCAACAACAAAGAAAGCTAGGGTCACCAAACATACTGCACAGGTTCACCTTGGGATCCTGACCTCTGACTATGGGTTTGGCATCAAAAGAGGAAGAAGAAGATGCCAACTTTATTGTCATTCAGTCCATACAGCCAATCATGTACAGCAGAACAAAATAATGTTTCTCCTATCTACAGTGTTAATCACATCTAGATTCAGAGGCGCCACTGCCATGCAAGGCGGTGCCACAAACAATTATTCCTTCCCCCCATTCTATTATGCTGAGTACCAAGCAAGAAAGTGGGAAGTACCATTTTTATATGATCTCTGGTATGACCCAGGCCGGGTCATACCAGCCATGGAAAAACGAGTGGGCCTCTTAACATATCATTCTGTTGGACAATCAATAATGGGTTTGAAAGAATTTCATTAATCTTGATTTTAAATGTGTGCATGAATGTTTTTTAATGCTTAAAATTATCATTTTTAATGCATATTAATTGTATGAGTATAAAGTACATGAATCACTGACTTAGCTTAAACTTTATACATAAGTATGTTAAAGAATCTTCAGTATTAAAATGGGTGTCATCCTGTGAAAAGTACCAAGTACTTGCTCCACCAATCACAGGTCAGCTTCTGCGGGACAAAACTTTCATTCTGTTGGTTGGTGACAAACAAAGGACTGGTTGCTCATTGGACTAAAGTTCATAACTCCTGCCCACAATGAGAAACAGTTGGTTATCGGTGGTGTCAATCACCCTAACGGCACAAAACTTGCTCAGTCTTTAGCAGAGAGACGCCCTAGTTTAGTTTGGTATCACTAAACCCAAATCCATTATTGATTGTCCAACAGAATGATATGTTAAGAGTCCCACTCGCTTTTCCATGGTGTCCTGAAAAACAGGATAATCTGAACAGTGAGAGTTTTGAAAAAAGGTAGTCATTCATGTCAGGGAATAAAATTCAGCTGGTTAAATCCAACATGTCCCTGGGTTGCCAGAGGATGGCAATAGAGTGGTTTAACCAATAAAACTGCCTTGTAAGGAAGGAAGTTTGTTATTTATGATGTAACTTAATCTGTTCCTTGCACGAGATGAAATCCTTACCTCTCGTACCTCTTTACAAAGGAATGTGTTCTCCACAGTGGTCCTGAGATGAAAAAGCAATTCTTGACTAGCCTTTTCCTGGGTGAAACAATGTCTTTAAGATGAAGGATAATTTTATTGATGAGCCAAAGCCAGATGATGCTACAGCACACACACAGGCACGCTATCACACATACACACACACTCACACTCTCTCATTAGTCCTGCCGGCTGCTGCCGCACACCTGCATCCACTTGTCACTCATTGGTACTCAGGGTATTTGTGAGTGACAGTGTGAGCATTCTGTGTGGCGGCATTAGTCTACATTCGATGTCCAGACTCACTCCAAGTTGGTTTCTCCTCTTTTTCTGGACTATGTATGGAGTTGTTTCCAGAGCCAGTTTGCTCCGACCCTACATGTAAGTCTTCCTTTTCATTATTATTAGCCCTTCCTCTCTGCTGCCCAGTTCCGTCGGGGAGCGTGTGGGGCTCGCCAATGGAGTTCGTAGCCAGTCATCTAATCATTGCCCATCCTGAACTGTATTCACTGGTCACCGTTGAGGCCCTGGAGCTTGTTGGTTTCCTGTTTTTGGGCTACTCAGGTGTTGTTATTTCCAGAGCCAGTTGCGCTCTGACACCTTATGTAAGTCTTCCCTCTTATTATTAACTGCCCTTCCTCTCCGCTCCAGTCCCATCTGGGAGCACATGGGGCTCCTCCTCCTCCTACCAACTGAGCTCGGTCATCCGTTACTTTTTTTGTGTTGTGTTCCTTTGTTAATAAACACATTTACTTCACCTGCATTTTGGGCTTGCATTAACTCATTTGTGCACTGCGCAGTTACGCAGCGTACATGACAGCGGGGGATATTGCACTCGTCTCAGAGTGCTCTTGTCCTCATAGTTTGTGAGGTTTTTTTTCTCCCAAATTTGCATTTTTTTTTAGATTTGACTTTACTTGCAAGTTTTTATTGACAGTTAATGCCAACATGCTGTCTCTTAAACATGAATCTCTTAAAGTTCCATACGGTATCTGTTAAGGTTTTAAAATTGAGACCAAGGATGTGTCCCATTTCACCCCTTCCCCTTCCCCTCTGTTTTGTGCATTCACGGTGAATGTGTAAAACGGAGTGGTAGGGTGAGGGGTTGAATTGGGATGCACCCTTAGTCTAAGAAATCCTGGCACTCTTCTCCGTATATTGGTAACTTGTCATGATAACCACAAGGTAGCCATACTCCTAAACTATACTACACCTTGTATCTTAGGCTAATATAGGCTGGGCACACACTGGATTTTATGCCCAAATTTTGATCCGATTTGCACCAAAAGCGATCAGTCAGGTGCAGTCTGAGTCAAGGCTTGCTGCGTCACATTATTTATCAAAATAAGCAATAAATGTGTGACATCAGTGTGATTATTTTACCGTTTCTGGTTGAGTCATAGCTTCCCCCATCTCTTACAATTCCTCCCTCAGATGGAATACACACTGAGAGTAAATCAACCCAGAGGTGGCACTAACCAGATCTTTTTCTTAAGGTGCAAAGTGTAAAAACTGGTCCATAAATCATAGAAGGTCAGTCAGTCAATTCCCATAAATCTCCTATACGATACTGTTTTTTGCAGCCATATGAGTTGCCCCCATCTAACTAATAGGTAGAATGCATGTTTAAGGCCTTCACTTGTCAGACTTGAAGACTACCTCCATATATATCCATATGTCCTTGTACAGTATACGTTGTATGTAAACTGCTTTTTTCTTAGCCATTACAAACATACAAACATGAGCTAAACATAATTTTCCCATATCTGTGTGACATTACTACTTGCAAAAATTCATGTACAGATGAATGGATTTATCGATTGGATGCTTGTCTTTTTAGATATTGATGAGTGTGAGACTTCTGATAACGACTGCCAATTTGGGGAAGCTTGCATCAATACCCAAGGTTCCTTCTATTGTCTGATAACCGGCTGTGCCTATGGATATGAGCTGAGGAATGACACCTGCATAGGTAACAGTTCGCAAAAGCTGAGAAGTTTTCAGATCACAGTAGGTTGTTTGATTTAAAATATACTAGTGCATACCTGTGCATGCCCATGCATGCCTGTAGAAACCAAGCATAAGCAAGTTATTCTGCATGCCCTTAGAAAGCAGCTGTAAGCAAGCACGTCACCACTCGTTCAATAATGCCTGCCTTTGATCTTTCATCTTTGATGATGTCATAGGGAGTCCTATGGTCTTTGATGTCATAGTGAGTGCTATGATCGTGAGTGCTGCCTGTGTTTGATCTTTGATATCCTATGATTGTGAGTGAGCGTGAGTGATGCCTGCCTTTGATCTTTGATGATGTCATAGCGAGTCCTATGATCGTGAGTGATGCCTGCCTTTGATCACACACAGACACACACAGATTTTCTTCTTCTTCTTTTAGATTTGATTGGCAGTTGACAACCAGCTTACAGGTGCTGGTTGCCAACCGCACCTGTAAACTGGTTGCCAACCAGCTTACAGGTGCGCCAATCGCCTATATGATGTCTAGGTAGCTAGTCCTATTGTCTATATGACGGCATCGCCTATATGATGTCATCGTGAGTCCTATGTAGCCTGAGATCATAGGATCATCATAGGAGAGTGGGCAGACATCATAGGCCGTCCTATGATGTCCTATGATCGTGACAGACAGAGATTTCTTAAATTTATAGATAAGATATATATTTTCAGTCAGATAACAAATGTTTTGCCTGTTTCAGATGTTGATGAGTGCTCTTTTGAGGAATGTCCGTGTGAGCCATACTTTAAATGCACCAACACCCCTGGTTCATTCATGTGCTGCCCGGACGGTGAATGTGCAGATGGGTTCATTAAAGATTCTGGAGGCAACTGTAAAGGTGAGTTCAATGTCTCATTTTGCTAATAAATGAATTAAAATAAAGCTTGCAGGTTTGGGAAAATAATCTCAAATTGTTATAAAAATTTGTTTAGAAAAGTGTAAATTCATGAATGAGAATGCAGAATGCCACAGATTTGTAAATACCAAAGTCACAAATTTCTGAGAAAAATTTCTGAGAGTGAAGTCAGTAATTTATGAGAAAAAAGTGTCAACATTAGGTGAGGGGAAAAATTGCAATTTACAGTGCTGTGAAAGGTATTTGCCCCTTCCCGATTTCTAGTATTTTTTCCATATTTGTCACGCTTAAATGTTTCACATTAAACAAACTAGTACATGCCCATGCATACCCGTGCATGCCCATAGAAACTCAAGTATAAGCAAGTATTTCTGCATGCCCGTAGAAAGCAGGTGTAAGCAAGCACGTCAGCACTCATTCAGTGATTCCTGCCTTTGATTTTTGATGGTGTCATAGTGAGTCCTATGATCTGTGATGATGTCATAGCAAGTCCTATGATCGTGAGTCATGCCTGCATTTGATCTTGGAAGATGTCCTATGATCTTAGATGATGGCATAGCGAGTCCTATGATGCCTGCATTTGATCCTTTAAATTAGTGTGTCCTATTCTTAATCGGGTGATGAGTATCTGTTCTTTCCTGTTTCTGGCAACTCCCATTCGGTTTCAAGTGCTGTGTCTTATTGGTAATCGGGTGATGAGCATGTCTTCTTTGGTGAGTGATGGTCTATATGACATATAAAGACGTCAAGGCAGGCATCATAGGACCGCATGCCTAAATCCTAGGTAGCCAGTCCTATTGTCATTATGACGGCATTGCGAGTCCTTATGTTGCCTGATATCATAGGATCATATAGGACATCATGCAGACATCATAGGCCGTCCTATGATGTGCTATGATCGTGACAAACAGACATGATGTGCTGCTTCGAATGGGTGTGGTTTAAAGTAGTGTGTCCTATCGTTAATCGGGTGATGAGTAACATTTCCAGATTTACACACAAACTGACAGAGATTTCTTGAATTTATAGAGTGATATTTGTAAGATTTCCAGATTTACTGCTTCGAATGGGTGTGGTTTAAAGTGCTGTGTCCTATTGTGTATATGATGGCATCGTCCTTTTGTCTATATGATGGCATCGCGAGTCCTGATGGTGTATATGACATCATAAAGACATCAAGGCAGGCATAGGACATCATGGTCTATATGACTTCATATAGACATCAAGGCAGGCATCACTGTATATGACATCATAAAGACATCAAGGATGGCATGATGACTTCATATAGACATCAAGGCAGGCATCAGTCTGTATGACATCATAAAGACATCAAGGCAGGCATCATATCATACACTGTCAGGCAGGCATCACTGTATATGACATCATAAAGACATCAAGCCAGGCTTGATGTCCTACGATGCAGACATCATAGGGACATCATAGGACATCATAGGGACATCACAGGCTGTCCTATGATGTCCTATGATCGTGACACACAGACACACACACAGATTTCTTGAATTTATAGACAATAACTCGAGTAAATACAAAATGCATTTTTTTAAATGATTTCATTCATTAAGGGAAAAAAGCTATTCAAACCTACCTGGCTGTATGTGAAAAAGTAATCCCCCCTTTTGTTACATCAGGAATTAACTATGACTAGTACATACTCGTGCATACCCGTAGAAACCAAGTATAAGCAAGTACTTCTGCATGCCCGTAGAAAGCAGGTGCAAGCAAGGGTGTAAGCAAGCACCTCAACACTCGTTCAGTGATGCCTGCCTTTGATCTTTGATGGTGTCATAGTGAGTCCTATGATCTTTGATGATGTCATAGCAAGTCCAGTGATCGTGAGTCATGCCTGCATTTGATCTTTGAAGATGTCATAGTGAGTTCTATGATCTTTGATGATGACATAGCGAGTCCTGTGATGTCTGCATTTGATCTTTGATGATGTCATAGCGAGTCCTATGATTGTGAGCGATGCCTATATAGACATCATCACATGGTCTATGTGACATCATAAAGACACATTTGTCTATGTGTCCTATGATGCCTGAGAACATAGGACATCCTATGATGTTCAGGCAGAGATCAGAAGACACAGACACATGGTCTATGTGACATAAAAAGACATATGGTCTATGTGACATAAAAAGACATATGGTCTATGTGACATCATAAAGACACATTTGTGTTATATGATGCCTGAGCTCATAGGACGTCCTATGATGTTCAAGCAGAGATCATAGGCCGTCCTATGATGTCCTATGAAGCGTGACACACACACAGACAGACACACAGAGATTTCTTGCTTTTATAGAGTGGTAGAGTGATTAATCATAGTTTTTTGGAAAGCAGAGTTCAAGTTCATGAACCACACGCAGGCCTGATTACTGTCAGACCCATTGGATCATTCGAAAGTTAAATAGTTAAACAAAATTAAATGTTAAGTAGAACCTGTCTGACAAAGTGAATTGGGCTAAAGGATCTCAAAAAGGATGCCCGTAGAAAGCAGGTGTAAGCAAAAGTGTAAGCAAGCACATCAGCACGCATTCAGTGATGCCTGCCTTTGATCTTTGATGGTGTCATAGTGAGTCCTATGATCATTGATGATGTCATAGGGAGTCCTGTGATCGTGAGGCATGCCTGTGTTTGATCTTTGAAGATGTCCTATGTCCTATGAAGTTTGATGATGGCATAGCAAGTCCTGTGATTCCTGCATTTGATCCTGGTTTAAATTAGTGTGTCCTATTCTTAATCGGGTGATGAGTATCTCTTCATTACTGTTTCTGGCAACTCCCATTCAGTTTCAAGTGCCGTGTCCTATTGGTAATCGGGTGATGAGTATGTCTTCTTTGGTGAGTGATGGTCTATATGACATCATATAGACATGAAGGCAGGCATTGTGAGTGATGGTCTATATGACATCATAAAGACATCAAGGTAGGCATCATAGGACATCATGCCTACATCATAGGTAGCCAGTCCTATTGTCTATATGACGGCATCACAAGCCCTATGTTGCCTGATATGTTAGGATTATCATAAGACAGCATGCAGTCATCATAGGCCATTCTATGATGTGCTGTGATCGTGACACACAGACATGATGTACTGCTTCGAATGGGTGTGGTTTAAAGTAGTGTGTCCTATTGTTAATCAGGTGATGAGTAAGATGTCCAGATTTACACCCAAACTGATGAGATTTCTTGAATTTATCGAGTGAAGGATCATCATAGGAGCCAGTCCCAGACATCATAGGCCATCCTCTGATGTCCTATGACTGTGACACACAGACAGACAGACAGACACAGAGATTTCTTGAATTTATCGAGGGATTCTGTCTTGCATATTTATTTCTTCATTGGTCTTCCTCTTCGTTGTGAATGGTCTCAAAGGGTTGTTATAGCTTATAAAGGTTATTTCACCTACCAAAAATCGATTAAAGGTCTTAATATTGATTGAAAGTTTGCATGCTTTAATTTTTATTTTTTTGGGGGGGGGGTCAGGATTAAATTGTGACTATAATACTGTAACTTGCTCTCTTGCACTTGTGAAATAATCTCAATGGACAATAATTCTGTATTCTGCCTGCCAAAAATTGAGGGTCTTAATCTGGATTGAAACTAAGGAGGCGTACACCTCATCACAACTCCCCCCACTCGGGAGATCGGACCACAGCTTGGTTCATCTCCGGCCGGTGTACAAACCCCTAGTGCACAGACAACCTCCAGCCATGCACACTGTGGAGTTATGGTCTGAGGAGACAATGGACACTCTAAAGGGCTGTTTTGAAGCCACCGCCTGGAAGCAGCTCTGCGATCCACATGGTGAGGACATCGATGGCCTCACTCACACCTTCACGGGCTACCTCAACTTCTGTGTGGACAAATCCGTTCCCACCAAGACCATACGGCGTCACTCAAACAACAAACCCTGGATCAACCCTGAGATAAAAACACTTCTGAGAGAGAAGAAGAGGATCTTCAGGTCGGGGAATAGGGAGATGCTGAAGTCCGTACAGAGGGAGCTGAGGAGAAAGATCAGAGTAGGCAAGGACAGCTTCAGGAAGAGGATGGAGGACAAGCTGCAACAGAGTGACATCAGCGGGGTCTGGAGAAACCTCAAAACCATCTCTGGGCTCCAGAATACCTCCCCCCAGGCCACGGGGGGCAGGGAGTGGGCGAACAACCTGAATCTGTTTTTCAATAGGTTTGACCAACCGCCCTCCCCCCTGTCTGCACAACAACCACTGCTGCCTCTAAAGAAATCAAGTCCTGCTGCCCACCCCCCACTCCACCAACTACCCCCCCCACTCCCAACACACAGCCCCCCATCCTGACCCTGACCAGGACCCAGGTGAGGACAGAGCTGAGGAAGATCAAGGCGAGGAAGGCGTCGGGACCGGACGGCATCAGCGCAAAGCTCCTCAAGTCTTGTGCAGACCAGCTGTGTGGGATTGTGACGTATATCTTCAACCTGAGCCTGAAACTGGGGAGGGTACCACAGCTGTGGAAAACATCTTGTGTGGTACCTGTACCAAAAACTTCCCACCCCAATGACCTGAACAGCTACAGACCGGTGGCCTTGACGTCCCACTTGATGAAGACCCTGGAGAGACTGCTCCTTGCTCACCTCCGCCCCCTGGTGGAACCAGCGATGGATCCACTCCAGTTCGCCTACCAGCATGGCATTGGGGTGGAGGATGCGGTGATCTTCCTCCTTCACCGTTCTCTGTCCCACCTAGAGAAGCCCGGGAATATGGTGAGGATCATGTTCTTTGACTTCTCCAGTGCTTTCAACACCATCCAACTGATGATCCTGAGGGACAAGCTGCTGCGCGCAGGGGTGGACCAGCACCTGTCATCATGGATCCTGGACTACCTCATGAACCGGCCTCAGTTTGTGAGAACCCGGGACTGTGTGTCCGACACGATCATCAGTAGCACGGGGGCCCCCCAGGGAACGGTTTTGGCTCCCTTCCTGTTCACTCTTTATACTGCGGACTTCTCACACAACACAACACACTACCATCTACAGAAGTTCTCTGATGACTCTGCGATCGTTGGCCTCATCTCCAATGGAGATGAAGCTGAGTACAGAGGGCTTATCCAGGACTTTGTGGACTGGTGCCATCGGAACTGCCTCCAGATCAACGCGAGGAAAACTAAGGAGCTGGTGGTGGACTGTCGCAGGCAAGGACAACCCCTCACAGCACCAGTAAATATACAGGGAACAGACATCGAGATGGTGACAGCCTATAAGTACTTGGGTGTTCATCTGAACAATAAACTAGACTGGTCACGCAATACTGACACACTCTACAAGAAGGGACAGCGCAGGCTGTTCCTGCTGAGGAGACTCAGGTCTTTTGGTGTACAAGGCGCGCTGCTGAAGACATTCTATGACACGGTGGTGGCATCAGCCATCACTTTTGGAGTGGTCTGCTGGGGCAGGGGCATTACTGCAGCCGATAGGAAGAGACTGAACAAACTGATCAAGAAAGCTAGCTCTGTCCTGGGGCAGCACCTTGATCCGGTGGAGGAGATAGGAGAGAGAAGGACGGTGGCTAAACTGTCATCTCTGCTGGAGTCCGAGTTCCACCCTATGCAGGACATACTGAATGCACTGAGGAGCTCATTTAGCAGCAGACTACATCATCCCAGGTGCACAACCGAGAGGTTTCGCAGGTCCTTCCTACCAACGGCTGTCAGACTGTACAACCTAAGCAGAGCTGCTCGCAGAGATAGCAAAAAGACGTAACAAACTAATAGTTTTTTGAATGCAAAGATGCAATAGACTTACACAATGGTCCCCTCCGGCATACAACTAGGAAAATACTGGTCGCTATGGAGAGTGAGAATATGTATGGGCACATAATCATACCATGTAGGATAACTAAGTAGACGGTTGTGCTGTTTCATCCCATCTAGCAACAATGCTCTGCACTGTGTGTGTTTATATATTTACATATTTATTCCATCTAGCTACAATGCTCCGCACTGGGTGTGTTTATATTTATATATTTATTCCATCTAGCTACAATGCTCTGTGTGTTTATATATCTACATATTATTCCATCTAGCTACATTGCTCCGTACTGTGGGTGTTTATATATTTACATATTTATTCCATCTAGCTACAATGCTCCGCACTGTGTGTTTACATATTCATATATTTATTCCATCCAGCTACAATGCTCTGCACTGTGTGTCTGTGTGTGTGTATATATATATATTTTATAGTAATATGTACATATGTATATTAGCTGTTCTTGCTTGCTTGTTTTTTTTTTTTCTTGCCTTCTGATTGTTGCTCTGAGTGTTGCTATCCCTGTGCTGTTGCAATCCTGGAATTTCCCCGTTGTGGGACTAATAAAGGCTTATCTTATCTTATCTTATCTTAACTCCAGAAATCCAATCATAACCGGTTTAGTCAAGAGTCAGACAGAATCATGAGTTTGAAGCTAGAAGTCAAAGGTGTGATGTTGAATGATGTCAGGTAGAAGGGGAAAGGGGAATTCTGAAGTAAGTTGGATGAAGTGGTCGAGAGTGTTCCCGGGGGGAGAGAGTGGTGATTGAAGTGGACTTTAATGGACATGTAGGCGAAGGGAACAGAGGTGATGAGGGGGTCCTGGGTAGGTATGGTCTTAAGGAGAGAAATATGGGTAGGTATTATGAACGGTTTCAAATACTAGTCAGTGACGACACAAAACCTTCAGGCTTCTGCTAGCAAGCTGAAGATGAAGAGGAACTTCATCTTTCAGCGCAACAATGACCCAAAGCACACATCCCAATCAACAAAAGAATGGCTTCACCAGAAGATTAAGGTTTTGGAATGGCCCAGCCAGAGTCCAGACCTAAATTCGATCAAACATCTGTGGGGGTGATCTGAAGAGGTCTGTGTACAGGAGATGCCCTCACAATCTGACAAATTTGGAACATTTTTGTGCTGACTGGTATTTGGAACTGTTCATATTTCCCTCCACCTTGACTAAGGCCCCAGTTCCAGCTGAAGAAAAACAGCCCCAAAGCATAATGCTGCCACCACCATGCTTCACTGTAGGTATGGTGTTCTTTTGGTGATGGGCAGTGTTGTTTATGCCAAATATACCTTTTGGAATTATGGCCAAAAAGTTCAACCTTGGTTTCATTGGACCATAACACATTTTCCCACATGCGTTTGGGAGATTTCAAATATGTTTTTGCAAAATGTATTTGGGCTTGGTTGTTTTTCTTCATAAGAAAATGCTTCCGTCTTGCCACCCTACCCCATAGCCCAGACATACTATTAAGAAGATGGGAGATTGTTGTCACATGTGCTAAACAACCAGTACTTGCCAGAAATTCAGGCAGCTCCTTCAATGGTACTGTTGGCCTATTGGCAGCCTCCCTGACCAACCTGATTAATTTTGGAGGGACATCCAGTTCTTTGTAATGTCACTGTTGTGCCACATTTTCTACACTTGATGATGACTGTCTTCACTGTGTTCCATGGTATATTTAATGCCTTGGAAATTCTTTTGTACCCTTCTCCTGACTGATACCTTTGAACAATGAGATCCCTCCAATGCTTTGGAAGCTCTCTGCGGACCATGGCTTGTGCTGTAAGATGTGACTACAAAAATGTCAGGAAAAGCCTACTAGAACAGCGGAACTTTATTTAGGGTTAATCAGAGGCACTTTAAATGGTGGCAGGTGTGTGCTGACTCCCATTTAACATGAGTTTGAATGTGAATGTGTTACTGTAAGTTTTTTATTTTTTGTTTGTTTTTCGTTTGGGTTGTACAGGTTATAGGTCACATTAATGGTGGAAAAAGTTTTGAAATGATTTATCTTGGTCTCATTTTTTTATATCATCAAAACCTGGCATTTGAACAGGGGTGTGAAGACTTTTTTATATCCACTGTATTTACATATATGGGATCACAATACTTAAGAAATCGTAGTAATGTGATAGTATTGCATCATGACCCATGTATCAATTCGCAATATTTATTGTATTGTGAGGATCATTGCAATTCCCACCCCTAATTAACCTTGGTTGCTTTTTCTACATTTTCTTTGTCAAATACATTTTGTGACATGATGCAGATTTTTTTTTAACTGAGCAAAATAGTCAAAATTGCTGAGCCCTGTCTAATCAAAGGATTTCAGTACTAGGGAGATAATTATGCCTCCTCATCATATGAAAGAAGTTCCCAAATGTGTTTAGTAGATTGAGCCTCTCCAAGCTGACTGCACTTTTGTCATTGTACTGGGATCCTTATTTTTAAACTACAATAATCCTCATTAAAAATCACTTTTATTTAAAAATTACTTTAAATAGAATAGAATAGAATTGGCTTTATTGTCATTGTACAGTTGTTTAGCACAACAAAATTGTGGGTGCTCCACCAGGCTACTGCACAATAAAGTAAGAGAGAAGAATTTGTATAAAACACAGTTACAGAACACACGATTAGCCATACGACTGAAATAAAAATAGCCCATAGGTATATACACAGGTACGGTAGTGGCTTAACGTGTGGAACTGTGTACATAAAAGTGTGGAGTACAGAACACATATTTAAGTAAAATGGCCCAAGGATTATGGAAAATATGTACAGTAATGATTTCATGGATGGGTCAATGTAAATGTGAGGAGTGCAAAGACAGGTGAGTTCTAGTGATAATTAAAAGGTCCTCAGTTCTGTGCATGTGAGCGTTTGGAGGGACGGGGGTGAGGCCTCTGACTGTTTGCAGTTTGGATGGCCCAGGGGAAGAAAGGAGGTATGGGAACTAATTGACATGAACCATCATCCAGAGGGAAGCAGGTCAAACAGGCGGTGGGCGAGATGTGAGGGGATCTCCTGTGATGGCCTTGATCCTTCTGAGACAGGAGGATCTGGAGATGTCTTCCAGGGAGGGCAGAGAGCTGCCGAAAATTTTTTGGGTGGTGTTGATGACCATCTGCACAGCCTTCCTGTTCTCGGCTGTGGAGCCGGCGTACCACACACCCAGACAGTAGGTGAGCCCGCTCTCCAGTGAGCAGTGATAGAAGGCCAGCAGCAGCTTCTGGTCCACGTTGTGCTGCCTCAGGATACGGAGGAAGTGCAGCCACTGCTGGACTTTTTTCACCAGGGCCTTGATGTTGACAGTTCAGGAGATGTCAGAGGAGATGTGAGTGCCCAGGAACCTGAAGGCGGGGACGTTTTCCACGTGATCGCCATTTACTGGGGGGGGGGGGGGGGATTCCTGTCTGTTCTTCCTTTAGTATGAGTTCTTTGGATTTTTGGACATTCAGTTTCAGGTTGTTTGGGCAGACTCTCTACCTCTGCCCTGTATGCCTTTTCATTATCCTCGGTGATGAACCCAACCAAGGTGGTATTGTCCGCGTATTTCATGATGATGGTGGTTGGGTGGGTTGGAATACAGTCAAAGGTGTACAGGGAGTACAGTAGAGGGCTCAGCACGCAGCCTTGGGGGGAGCCAGTGCTGAGGGACAATGTGGTGGGGCCAAGTCTGACTGTTTGTGGGTGGTTGGTGAGAAAATTCTTTATCCAGGAGCAGGTGTGTGTGTGGGGGGGGTGGATCTGGAGAAGGTGCAGTTTGTTGGTCAGGATGTCCGGGATGATGGTGTTAGAAGCTGAGCTGCATTACACAAAGAGCTTCCTCACATAGCTCCTTGGGTTCTTCCGGTGGCTCAGTGCTCTATGGAGAGTGGTGGCAATGGAGTTTTCCGTAGACCCGTTGTCCCTGTAGGCAAACTAATGGGGGTCGAAGGAGGGGGAAGACAGTCCCTGATGTGCTGGGACTCCAGTTGCTCAAAACACTTCATGACTACAGACGTGAGTGCTATGGGTCTGTAGTCATTCAGGCTGTCACTTGTGGCTTTTTTTGGGGATGGGGATGATGGTGGAGGCCTTGAGGCAGGAGGGGATGGTGGCATGTGTCAGGGAGCAGTTGAACAGCTTGGTGAGGATCCCTGCCAGCTGGTCTGCACATACTTTGACCACCGCTCCTGGGATGCCATCTGGACCAGTAGCTCTGCGGGGGTTCACTGCCCTCAGTTGCCTCCTCACCTCGTGCACCTGTAGGGGGGGGGGAGGGGGAGTGAGGGGAGGAGGGGGGCGAGTTTGGGGTGTGTGTGTGCTCAAACCAGGCAAAGAAGCTGTTAAGCTCCTCTGCCAGAGTGAGGTTGCTGTCTGATGCTGAGGGGCCCTGGCCCCTGTAGTTCATGAGGGCCTGGATGCCTCTCCACATCTGTCGGGGGTTGTTGTCTGTGAGGAAGCCCTCCACCTTCCTCCTATAAGATAAGCCTTTATTAGTCCCACAATGGGGAAATTCCAGGATTGCAACAGCACAGGGATAGCAACACTCAGAAAAAAGAAGGAAGATAAAAAGACTCAGAATTGAGCCGCTGTTGCAAAAGGCAGCCAACTCGTGTGGCGCCGGACCCTATAGGCATTTTTAGAGAGTTTTTATGCCTCTCCTCAAGTTAGCTCTGGCGGTGGTGTGCAGGGAGCTGTCTGTCTGTCTAAAGGCTGAGTTGCGGGCTCTGATCAGAGCTTGTACTTCACTGGTCATCCAGGGTTTGCAGTTTGGAAATACCTGGATGTGTTTGGTGGCTATCACATTTTCTACACAGCATTTGATGTAGAAAAGGACAGACTCAGTGTAGGAGTCCAGGTCCAGCTGTTCAAAGATGCTCCAATTAGTGCAGGCAAAGCAGTCTTGTAGCTGAAGAAGAGCATTTTCAGGCCAGGTTTTAATTGTTTGTTTGGTTGGTGGAACTCTTCCTGAGGGAAGGGGGGTGTGGGGGCAGGTATTAGAACCAAAGAGAGATGGTCTGATTGTCCAAGGTAGGGGTGGCTCTAAAGGCATGCTTAAACATGATCCAGTGTTCTTTCCCCTCTTGTGGGACACTTAACATGTTGGTAGAATTTGGGGAGTACAGTCTTTAAGCATGCTTTGTTAAAATCATCTGGTGTTGCCTTTCTTTCTTTCTAGACATCGATGAGTGTACATACGATGCATGTCACGGCCATACCTGCACCAATATGCTGGGATCATACAAATGCCATTGCGATACTGGCTTCTCCTTCAACACCTATACCCAGAAATGTGATGGTACAGAACTTTTTTTTCTTTACTTTAGAAAATTATGCATTTACAGGATGTGTGTTGAGATTAATATATATATATATATATATATATATATAGAAGTAAAGGGAGGACAAAGACTTGGAAGAAATGGTTGTAAAAATATCTTTTATTCTTGTTTTTGTAGATATTGATGAGTGCCAACGTCTTCCTGAGCCACCCTGTAGCCAAAAATGCGTGAATACATATGGCTCTTACAGCTGCCAGTGCAATATTGGCTTTGGCCTAGCTAAAGATGGTATAACATGTCAAGGTAAGGTCACACTTTCATAGTAAGTCCATATTTTTATCCCCCGCTGTACATAGTCCAAAGGAGTCGAAGCCCGAAGGGGGATTATGTTATGGGTCTGTCCGTCTTTCTGTCTGTCCATCCGTCCCACTTTTGTGAAATCAACTCCTCCTACAGTTTTGGTCCGATTGTTTTGAAACTTGGTAGCATGCTTTGATATACAATGAGGATGTGCATATTGCAATTTGGTTCTGATCAGATGATTTTTGCAGGACTTGTAGCCTATGACCTCATATTTCAACTCACTTCATAGACAGTAACTGTCTTGTGAAATCAACTCCTTCTACAAATTTGTTCCAATTGTTTTGAAACTTGGTAGCATGGTTTGATATACTCTGATGATGCACATATTTTAATTTCACTCTCATCGGATGACCTTGAGGTCAAAGTCAAAGGTCAGATTTTCCCAAAATCTTCTCAACACAATAACTACTGAAAGCAATGATGTAGGCTTTTCAAATCAATGAGTAGTTGCATCTAATACACATCTTGGACAATTTACACCCTGACCTAACTATGGGTTTAGGGTCAAGGGGTCAAAGGTCAAAGTTAAAGGGCCTATATCATGCAAAATTGACTTTTTTGAGCTTTTAAGCATGTTATAATGTTAATTCCTCACCAAAAACACCCCCAAAGTGGTATTTTGCTCCATTCACTCATCTCTGAGTATTCCTCCTCAACCCTGCTCTCTGAGCTGCTGCTCCGCCCTGTCCCTGATAATGATTGGGTACCCACGTTCATACGTATGAACGTGGGTGAGCCTCCCACTCCAGGAAGTGCCTGTGCTGCCAGCACTGCCCCCAGGCTAACGCACACACCCACTTTCTCCGCGCAGCTAACGGAGCGGTGATCGGCAAAACTCTTTCACTTTAGCATTGACGCTGTGAAGAAGTAGGTCCTCTCGCACCTAATCTTCTCACTGACAACAACTGTTTGCTTTTTTACGTAAGACAATGTCTTCTAAGTGGTGTAAATGTGTCTTTGGCTGTGAGAGATTTAGGAGTTTGTTCAGCCTTCCTAAAGAAGAGCCTACTCGTCAGAAATGGTTGGAGTTTATTATTGTCATGAACTGGGCGGCAGCCACAAGAAGGAGAGGCGGAGCCTCAGAGATCGAGGCATCTTACTTCTGGGTTGGAAAAGTAGCTCGCGAAAATAACTCATATTTCATAAGAAATTCATTCTCCAGTGTACCAAAGGTAATATACTATCACATACATGCATACAGTTTACTCTGTAAGGCTTAAAATAGCATGATATAGGCCCTTTAATATTGCAGTTGCACTATGGTAAATGCTACATTTACAATTACTATAAAACGAGTAAAGCTAGGGCCACCAAACCAAGAATATAGGTTCACCTTGGGATCCTGACCTCTGACTATAGGTTTGGGGTCAAAAGGTCAAATGTTAATGTTAACATTCCATATGTCTTATTACTGTACAACGAGTAAAGCTAGGGTCACCAAACTTGGTACACCGATTCACACTGTGACCCTGAAATGTGCCTATGGTTTTGGGATTGCAAGGTCAAAGGTCAACATCATAGTGGCTTATAAACTATATCTCAACAATAAAGAATGCTTGGGTCACCAAACCTGCTGCCACAGGTTCACCTTGGGATACTGACCTCTAACTATGGGTTTGGAGTCAAAACGTCTAAGGTCAAGGTTAGCAGTCCTTATAGTAATAGTAGTAGTAGTAGTAGTATTTGCCTAGTATATGCCTTATTACTGTACAACAAGTAAAGCTAGGGCCACCAAACCTGGTACACAGGTTCACCTTGGGATCCTGACCTCTGACTATGGGTTTGGGGTCAAAAGGTCAAAGGTCAAAGTTAGCATTCCTTTTACACTATTACTGTAAAACGAGTAAAGCTAGGGCCACCAAACGTGGTCCACAGGTTCACCTTGGGATCCTGACCTCAGACAATGGGTTTGGGATCAAAATGTCAAAGGTCAAGGTTAATATTCCCTATGCCTTATTACTGTACAATGAGTAAAGCTTGGGTCACCAAACTTGGTACACAGGTTCACCCTGTGACCCTGAAGTGTAACACTGGTTTTGGGATTGCAAGGTCAAAGGTCAGCATCAAAATGGCTTAAACTGTATCTCAACAACAAAGAAAGCTAGGGCCGCCAAACCTGGTACAGAGGTTGACTCTGAGACCATGACCTCTGACTACAGGTTTGGGATCAAAATGTCAAAGGTCAAGGTTGACAGTCCCTATGCTCTCTTACTATAGAATGTGTAAAGCTCTCTAGGGTCACCAAACTTGCTACATAGGTTTACCTCGGGATCCTGTCCTACAGCTTTGGGTTGTATACATTGTTGTTGCCGTGTTTCTGTCGGTTTGCCTCAGGGCGGCTGTGGCTGCAGGGCAGCCTGCCGCTGTCGGTGTATGTCTGGGGTGGGTAGTTGGTGGGGTTGTGGTGGGCGCTCTGGGTCATCGCTTGGCATGTGGGGTGCCGTATGGGTCCGGCCCATTATTCATTATTATTATTATTATTATTATTATTATTATTATGTTTGTGTGTACAAGGTGTCTAGGAGTAAGTGTGAGTGTGGCTGCTCCAACATGCCTGTGGTGCTGGGGAGCGCCGGGGTGCGACGCTGGTGGGTCCTGGGCTGCTCGGCCTGGTGGCCCTTGCCCTGAGTTGGGATCTGGGGGCAATGGGTGGCCTCCTGAGCCAGTTTGGGAGCTGGCTTCTGGGGGATGACGGGTTCCCTTTTGTACGGCCTCCCTCCCAGTCTTACCTCTCCCCCCTCCCCCAGATTCTAGGTAGAACCTACAGTACATCTTATTGGATACACTTAGGGTTTGAGCACAGGTATGAGAAGAGGATGGGTTTTTTTTGCAATCGAGGAGCACTCTTTATCAAGCCATTCCGGGGGTGTCTAGTCATGTGTCATAGAGGGCTAAAGTGATTTTACTGGATCCCTTCCCACTTGTTGCTGATCAGTGAAAACACCTGCTTTTGTAGCTGGCTCCAAGGAAAGCCTGCAGCGTCTTAGTCCTTCATTGTACATGATTGAGACTAGACACCGCTTGTCTAGTCCATGCTGGGTTTCTGTAGATCGTTCTTTTGTCACTACCTTGTGTTCTTGGCTGGCCCCTGTTCACACAGTTGAATAGCTCAGATTTTAGTAGAAAACAAAGACATGCTTTCTGTTTAAAGTAGAAGTTAACCTACAACACAGGTGGCTGCTCTGCGTGAGTGACATCACCGTCTTTGTTGTCACCATAGTAGGTCAAAGCTCACTGGCTTAAAAAAGCACCATTTTGCCATCACTTGAGTATCAACAATGGAAGGTAAACTAGTTTAAAAATGAGATCACCACTCATCAGAGAGAGATGGACCAGCTTAGATGGAGTGTCTGTAGTGTTAACTCCTGCTACCGCTGTGCTAACGAGGGCTAGCAGCTCCTGAAACTGGACAGTGGCCAGCTTTAGTTTAGTGCTAAAAACAACCGTCTTCCAGGTGCAGTTTCCGGAGGAGGCAGTGACATTTACTGATCAGCCCCACCTAGCTAAGCTAATGCTAATGGTTTGATGTAGCATCATGGCAAAAAATATAACAAAATAAGCTAGAATGACTTGATTATTGACTGTGCATTAGTGAACCAGGTGGAACAAGCATGTCTGTAAGGGTGACTGAAATTGAAAGAAAATAACAATATATCACATTTGGTAAGCTAACTCCCTAGTAGCACTGTTAGCTCTGAACCTAACACTTTAGGCTTCTCACTCCTCTGGGCGGGGACTGGATCATCACAGCCAATAGTACGGTGATGGTTGTAACTAATTGTTAGTGACGTAGGGGAAAGGATCCAGAAGAGTAACATTGGCTTCTGTCCATTCTGCTGCTAAAATAAAATGTTAAAATATAATTATTTCTAAGTGAAGAGAGATTTTAACATTTTTACTGTTGCTATGTGACCCAAGAAATCATTTTACATGGTGAAAACCCACAAGCACAACATGTTTGAGTGAATGGGACCGTTAAATATATACAGTGGTGTGAAAAAGTGTTTGCCCCTTCCTGATTTCTCATTTTTTATATGTTTGTCACACTTAAATGTTTCAGATCATCAAACAAATTTAAACATTAGACAAAGATAATGTAAGTAAACACAAAATGCAGTTTTTAAATGAAGGTGTTTATTATTAAGGGGGAAAAAAATCCAAACCTACATGGCCCTGTGTGAAAAAGTAATCCCCCCCCCCCCCGTCAAAACATAAATTAACTGTGGTTTATCACATCTTTGGAAAGCTGACTTCAATTTCTCTAGCCACACCCAGGCCTGATTAGTGCCACACCTGTTCTCAATCAAGAAATCACTTAAATAGAACCTGCCTGACAAAGTGAAGTAGACCAAAAGATCCTCAAAAGCTAGACATCATGCTGCGATCCAAAGAAATTCAGGAACAAATGAGAAACAAAGTAATTAAGATCTATCAGTTTGGAAAAGGTGATAAAGCCATTTCTAAAGCTTTGGGACTCCAGCGAACCACAGTGAGAGCCATTATCCACAAATGGCAAAAACATGGAACAGTGGTGAACCTTCCCAGGAGTGGTCAGCCAACGAAAATTACCCCAAGAGCACAGTGACGATTCATCCAAGAGGTCACAAAAGACTCCACAACAACATCCAAAGAACTGCAGGCCCTACCTGCTTCAGTTAAGGTCAGTGTTCATGACTCCACCAAAAGAAAGAGACTGGGCAAAAATAGCCTGCATGGCAGAGTTCCAAGACGAAAACCACTGCTGAGCAAAAAGAATATAAAGGCTCATCTCAGTTGCAGGAGAAATTAGTGTTCTAAGTGTGATACGGTACAAGGATTATTTAATTTATACATAGAGGTGTGTGTGTGGAAACGGAGGTTTACTTTGTGACCACAAACACTCACAAACAAAAGGAAAACAACTCGTAGGGGCACCAGTCCAAAACTTGGGACAATTTGTTAATAACTAATCCTTGTTCCTTTAATTAACCAGTCTCAATATTCATGAATTCTTCTGCCGTGACCCAGGAAAGGAGACGCACAAAAAAAAAAAAATCAAGCAGAAACTTCTATATACCGTTAACAGTTTTAATGATCAAAACTCAAGTTAAATGTCATTACATTCAATTGATTTGTAAGCATGTGAAATGATCAACAAGTATCAAACACCATATCAACTTGTAACGGAGTAATGAACCTAAAGTATATAGTTAAACCTTTGTGGAAACAAGAGAAACCAGATTTTGAATTTGTAACTGTAATGCAATGGGAGACTGTGAAGTAACTGTAACAAAAATATGCATACAATTGGACGCGATTTTATGGAGACAATCGTAGCTTATGGACTAACTTTTAACATGAAAAGTTAGTCATATTAAATTAGAATTAGACATCACGTTTAGCCCAGCAAATAGAAAGTTGGAGTCAAGCTTACGACCAGCTGTGTCTTCAGAGTTGAGAGATGGTCTTGAACGCCAGCAGATGGCAACAGTGGAAAGACTGCCTTCAGTCCTTTTCAGTCGGTTCAGCAGTCCGCTTAGATTCAGCAGCAGGGGATTCAGTATAGCAGGCAGCAGAGTGGGCATCTGGCCCCCTGGGCAGGTGACGTCTTCTCCTGGGCAACAGGTTTCCCTTACCCGCAACTTTGGGGTGTCCACCGGCCGACAAGAGCCACAGGACTGAAGGAAAAATGGATGTAAAACAGTTCCACCCACAAAATCCTAGTTCTTCTGACATCGTGGTACGTAGGTGAGACAGTCTCGAGAAAAAAAGTTCAAAAATCACTATCAGTCCACTTTAACAGTGAGTTAAGGAAAATTAATAGAAAAAGTATAACAGAATAAAACAGCATCTGAGGAGAGGGAAAAAACAGAGTTTTGGAGTTTTACTCCAAGTAAGAGGGGTTGAGCTCAAGGACAGGATGATCTCTCCTCAGATACCAGAAAAAAAACGCACACAAAAGAGACAGAATTCAGACCAACCGAAAGGACTTCAGAAAGACAGCAGAAAGAACTGAACTGAAAGACAACTGAAAGAACGCTCTGAACTACTAGGGTGTTTCCCTCTTTTAAATGAGAGCAATTCTTTGGTCATAACATATGACTGGCAGCAGGAAGAACCAATTATCGGCTATTGTGGGAGATTTGAATGGACTATGGTCCAATAAGAAAGTGGTCCTTTGTCTGTAACTCACCAATAGAATGAAAGGGGGTGTTGTCCAACAGAATTGGCCTGGTGAATGGCTGGTACCAGTCAGTCAAAGATACAATTTAACTGTGAAATTCACATTATACTTATATATATATATATATATATATATATATATATACACACTACCGTTCAAAAGTTTGGGGTCACCCAGACAGTTATTTTGTGTTTTCCATGAAAAGTCATACTTATTTACCACCATGAGTTGTATAATGAATAGAAAATATAGTCAAGACATTGACAAGGTTAGAAATAATGATTTGTATTTGAAATAATAATTTTTTCCTTCAAACTTTGCTTTCGTCAAAGAATCCTCCATTTGCAGCAATTACAGCATTGCAGACCTAACATGATTGCACAAGGTTTTTCTAATCATCCAGTAGCCTTCTGACGCAATGAGCAAACACATTGTACCATTAGAACACTGGAGTGATAGTTGCTGGAAATGGGCCTCTATACACCTATCTAGATATTGCACCAAAAATCAGACATTTGCAGCTAGAATAGTCATTTACCACATTAGAAATGTATAGAGTGTATTTCTGATTAGTTTAAAGTTAGCTTCATTGAAAAAAAGTGCTTTTCTTTCAAAAATAAGGAAATTTCTAAGTGTCTATCCAAGATGGCGCCCACAGCGGTCGACATGGTGCTTCGCTGCGCTCTTTGTTTGTTTTTGTTTGTCAATTGTGTGTCTGCTTGCACTTATACCCGTGAAGAACTTTTAAATATCAGGACTTTGACCCCCACGGACCTCCTCCCAGTTTTTCTAGCCCCTGCCGCCGATCTGGTTTATTGTTTGGCTCGGAAAGTGAGACGGCGGAAGAGAGGAAGACGAGCGGGCGCTCTCGTACGACTTCGCAGGAGAGGCTCGCGAACGGCGCTGCCTGGCATATTTCTGTCCAATACCAACTCTCTCTCTAACAAGGTGGATGAACTGAGACTGCTGATGCGTTTTAAGGACCTCGCCTCCTCAGCTGTCCTCTGCTTTACTGAGACCTGGCTCCGGGAAAATATACCGGACAGCGCGCTGCGCCTCGACGGCTTCCAGCTCTTCCGTGCTGATCGTGACACAGAGCTTTCCGGCAAGACCACAGGAGGCGGTGTCTGCTTCTACATCAACTGTAGCTGGTGCTCTGATGTAACGGTAATTTCCAAACACTGTTCTCCTGCCTTGGAATTTCTTGTTATCAACTGCAAGCCTTTTTATTCCCCACGGGAGTTTGCTTCTTTTATACTGATCGCTGTGTACGCCCCTCCCGACGCGGACACGCGCGAAGCTCAGCGCGTGCTCGCGGATCACATTCAACACACAGAGCGGAGTTTTCCAGACTCGCTGATTATTGTGGCTGGCGACTTTAATCAGTGCAATCTGAGCCACGATCTCCCCCGCTACAAACAGTTTATTAAATGCCCCACCAGAGGATTAAACACACTGGATCACTGTTACACCACAGTGAAAGACGCATATCACGCTGTCCCTCGAGCTGCGCTGGGATTATCTGATCACGTGATGGTTCACCTCATTCCCACATACAGACAGAGATTGAAGCTCACTAAACCTGTTGTGAGCACTACGAAGATACGGACCAGTGATGCTGAGGAGAAGCTGGAAACGTGCATGGAAATATCTGACTGGGGCATGCTTAAAGGAGCCACGCATGATCTGGATGAGTACACGGACACTGTGAACTCATATATCCACTTTTGTGAAGAGAACATTCTTCCATCACGCACCAGGGTGAGTTACTCTAATGACAAACCCTGGTTCACAGCTAAGCTCAGACAGATCAGGAAGGAGAAGGAAGCAGCGCTGAAAAGTGGAGACAGGGACTGCTACAGGGAGGTTAAATACCGGTTTAACAGAGAGCTGAAGAGGGCTAAATCTGTGTACTCAGAGAGACTCCAGCAGCAGTTCACTGCTAATGATTCGGCTTCCGTGTGGAGAGGACTGAGGCAGATCACCAACTATCGGCCTCAGGCTCCTAAAGGTCAGGATGACAAAGCCCTTTGTCAGAGACTGTCCCAACACTATGCCCGTTTTGACACCTCGTCATCTGTGTCCAACTCCCCCCCTCCCTCCAGCTCCACAGCCTCCACATTCCCTACTTCATTTAAGGCACCCCCCCCCACCTCCCCCCCTCCCCTTATCATCAGTGAGCAGGATGTGCTCAAACAGTTCTCCAGACTGAACCCGCGCAAGGCCCCCGGCCCAGACGGCGTGTCTCCCTCCACCCTGAGACTCTGTGCGAAACAGCTGGCTCCTGTATTCACAGACATTTTTAACACCTCCCTTAAGTTATGCCACGTGCCGTCCTGCCTCAAATCCTCCACCATCATCCCTGTCCCCAAGAAGCCACGGATCACTGGACTTAATGACTACAGACCTGTAGCGCTCACCTCTGTAGTCATGAAGTCCTTTGAGCGCCTGGTCCTGTCCCACCTCAAGTCCATCACCACCCCTCTCCTGGACCCGCTGCAGTTTGCCTACCGAGCCAACAGGTCTGTAGACGATGCAGTCAACCTGGCCCTCCACTCCATCCTGCAGCACCTGGACTCCCCGGGAACCTACGCCAGGATCCTGTTTGTGGACTTCAGCTCCGCATTCAACACCATCCGCCCCGCTCTGCTCCGGGACAAGCTGTCCCTGCTCAACGTGCCTGACTCCCTCTGCAGGTGGATCATCGACTTCCTGACGGACCGGAGGCAGCATGTGCGGCTGGGAAAGACTGTCTCAGACTATACTAGCATCAGCACCGGATCACCCCAGGGCTGTGTACTTTCCCCCCTACTCTTCTCCCTTTACACCAACTCCTGCACCTCCAGCCACCAGTCTGTCAAGTTGATCAAGTTTGCGGACGACACCACCCTCATCGGGCTCATCTCCAACGGCGACGAGTCCGCCTACAGGAGAGAGGTGGCCCAGCTGGCGTCCTGGTGCAGCAATAACAACCTGCAGCTGAACGCTCTGAAGACAGTGGAGATGATTGTAGACTTCAGGAAAGTCACTACTCCTCTGCCCCCCCTCACCCTCTCAGGCTCTCCCATCACCACTGCTGATTCCTTCCGCTTCCTAGGCACTACCATCACCAGGGACCTCAAATGGGAGCTGACCATCAGCTCACTCATCAAAAAAACCCAGCAGAGGATGTTCTTCCTGCGGCAGCTGAGGAAGCTCAAGCTACCCACCAAGATGTTAGTGCAGTTCTACACAGCCATCATCGAGTCCATCCTCACCACCTCCATAACCGTGTGGTACGCAGGAGCCACTGCCAGGGACAGACTAAGGCTGCAGCGCGTCGTGCGCACTGCTGAGAAGGTGATCGGCTGCAAGCTCCCATCTCTCCAGGATCTGTACATCTCCAGGACCCGGAGGCGTGCTGGCCGGATCATAGCCGATCCCTCACACCCTGGTCATGTACTGTTTGCCCCCCTCCCCTCTGGTAGAAGACTTCGGTCCATCCAGACTAAAACCTCCCGTCACATGAACAGCTTCTTCCCCTCTGCCATTAGACTGCTGAACACTAAGTGACTCTCGTGCACCATGTACAGCAGCTCAACCAGACTCATGTCAATCATCACTGTTTTCTTCCTGCATTACCGACTGCACTATATAGTTCTCCACAGTATCTGCTGCTGGCTAATATATATTTTAACTGTTGACCAGTATCACTTAATCTTATCCTACACTTTATTACATGTATAGTTTATTTCTCTTATCTTATCATGTTTAATGTTGCAGCATTGTACCGAGACAAATTCCTAGTTTGTGTACTACATGAACAATGGCAATAAACCTGATTCTGATTCTGATTCTGACCCCAAACTTTTGAACGGTAGTGTATATACAGTGGGGTAAAAAAGTATTTAGTCAGCCACCAACTGTGCAAGTTCTCCCACTTAAAAGATGAGAGAGGTCTCCAATTTTCATCATAGGTATACCTCAACTATGAGAGACAAAATGAGAAAAAAAAATCCAGATTATTTGGTCAATAACAAAAGTTCATCTCAATACTTTGTTATATACCCTTTGTTGGCAATGACAGAGGTCAAACATTTTCTGTAAGTCTTCACAAGGTTTTCACACACTGTTGCTGGTATTTTGGCCCATTCCTCCATGCAGATCTCCTCAAGAGCAGTGATGTTTTGGGGCTGTCGCTGGGCAACACGGACTTTCAACTCCCTCCAAAGATTTTCTATGGGGTTGAGATCTGGAGACTGGCTAGGCCACTCCAGGACCTTGAAATGCTTCTTACGAAGCCACTCCTTCGTTGCCCGGGCGGTGTGCTTGGGATCATTGTCATGCTGAAAGACCCAGCCACGTTTCATCTCCAATGCCCTTGCTGATGGAAGGAGGTTTTCACTCAAAATCTCACGATACATGGCCCCATTCATTCTTTTCTTTACACGGATCAGTCGTCCTGGTCCCTTTCCAGAAAAACAGCCCCAAAGCATGATGTTTCCACCCCCATGATTCACAGTAGGTATGGTGTTCTTTCTTCTCCAAACACGACAAGTTGAGTTTTTACCAAAAAGTTCTATGTTGGTTTCATCTGACCATATGACATTCTCCCAATTCTCTTCTGGATCATCCAAATGCTCTCTAGCAAACTTCAGACGGGCCTGGACATGTACTGGCTTAAGCAGGGGGACACGTCTGGCACTGCAGGATTTGAGTCCCTGGCAGCGCAGTGTGTTACTGATGGTAGCCTTTGTTACTTTGGTCCCAGCTCTCTGCAGGTCATTCACTAGGTCCCCCCGTGTGGTTCTGGGATTTTTGCTCACCGTTCTCGTGATCATTTTGACCTCACGGGGTGAGATCTTGCGTGGAGCCCCAGATCGAGGGAGATTATCAGTGGTCTTGTATGTCTTCCATTTTCTAATAATCGCTCCCACAGTTGATTTCTTCACACCAAGATGCTTACCTATTGCATATTCAGTCTTCCCAGCCTGGTGCAGGTCTACAATTTTGTTTCTGGTGTCCTTTGACAGCTCTTTGGTCTTGGCTATAGTGGAGTTTGGAGTCTGACTGTTTGAGGTTGTGGACAGGTGTCTTTTATACTGATAACGAGTTCAAACAGGTGCCATTAATACAGGTAATGAGTGGAGGACAGAGGAGCCTCTTAAAGAAGAAGTTACAGGTCTGTGAGAGCCAGAAATCTTGCTTGTTTGTAGGTGACCAAATACTTATTTTCCACCATAATTTGCAAATAAATTCTTTAAAAATCAGACAATGGGATTTTCTGGATTTTTTTTCTCATTTTGTCTCTCATAGTTGAGGTATACCTATGATGAAAATTGGAGACCTCTCTCATCTTTTAAGTGGGAGAACTTGCACAATTGGTGGCTGACTAAATACTTTTTTGCCCCACTGTGTATATATATATATATATATATATATATATACAGTATATATATATATATATATATATAATCTAAGCTAACTTCAGTGATTCATGACTAACTTTCATGACTACTTCCAGTGAACATGCACTTTTATAACTCGTTTAAACATTTCAGACATGCAATACATTTAAAATCAATGATTAATGAAACATTTCAAACCATCAGTGTTCATCACAGGGGCTGTCATCTTCAACAGTGTTCTGAGCAGTATTTCCTGGAAAAATATCAAAGTCTTGAGGAGAGGTGATTATTTTAGGCAGATAAAAAACAATCCAATGTTGATTAGAGTATGAGCAAACATGTTCCTGAGTTGAACAGAAAGGGGCACTGTTGGGCTTTGGATAATGGTAGCAGGCTCCAGGAATGTTTGATGATTCTGGCTTGTGTTAAAAGGCTTCTTAGCACACAAAACTGTCTGAGGCTAAGTGCTCCTAGGGGACTTATGATAAAAGTCCAGGTGTCTTCCTGGTACGAAGAGGATCCTTGGGGTCTTAAGTCAAGCAAGGAATGTGGCGTTATAAGGCTTTATTTAGGAAACAGGGAGAGTTGGAGGTCTCCTGTTCACAGAGACTGTTCATGTAGATTGGAACTCAGATGTAACGTTACAAAGTTTTGCCAGAATACATCCTGATGATCCCCGAGACTTTTGGGAAAATACTCTGTGGACTGACGAGACAAAAGTTGAACTTTTTGGAAGGTGTGAGTCCCATTACATCAGGCGTATAAGTAACACAGCATTTCAGAAAAGGAACATTATACCAACGGTAAAATATGGTGGTGGTAGTGTGGTGGTCTGCAGCTGATTTGCTGCTTCAGGACCTGGAAGATTTGCTATGATAAATAGACTCATGAATTCTGCTGTCTACCAAAAAATCCTGAAGGAGAATGTCCGGCAATCTGCTTGTGACCTCAAGCTGAAGCGCACTTGGGTTCTGCAGCAGGACAATGATCCAAAACACACCAGCAAGTTCACCTCTGATTGGCTTAAGAAAAACAAAATGAAGACTTTGGAGTGGCGTAAAGTCCTGACCTGAATCCGATTGAGATGCTGTGGTATGACCTTAAAAGGCTGTTCGTGCTTGGAAACTCTCCAATGTGGCCGAATTACAACAATTTTGCAAAGATGAGTGGGCCAACATTCCTCCACAGCGCTGTAAAAGACCCATTGACAGTTATCACAAACCCTTGATTGCAGTTGTTGCTGCTAAGGGTGGCCCAACCAGTTATTAGGTTTAGGGGCAATCAGTTTTTCACACAGGGCTATGTGGGTTTGGATTTTTTTCCCCCTTAATAATAAACACCTTCATTTAAAAATTGCATTTTGCTTTTGCTTGTGTTATCTTTGTCTAATATTTATATTTGTTTGATGATCTGAAACGTTTAAGTGTGACAAACATACCAAAAAATGAGAAATCAGGAAGGGGCTAACACTTTTTCACACCACTGTACAAACTAATGTGGGCACAACACAATGTTAGTTTCTTTAAGTAATTAAACAGTAAAACCATATACAGTAAACATTAAAATTGTTACAAGATTTATCATTAAAATATATTGAATATTTTTCAGATGTCGATGAGTGTGCTGAGGGGACACACGTCTGTGGACAAAACTTTGCTTGCGCCAACACAGAAGGCTCATTCATTTGCTACATAGAATGTCAAAAAGGTTTCGTCAGAGGTACTGGAGACAAGTGTCAAGGTAAGTGCGATGTACTGCTTGAGGAAAAAAAAACATTCCCACAATCAAAGTGGTTTACCTTCAAGGTTTCCCTAAAATATACTTAGGACCTAAAGGGCCTGTATTGTTCTTGTGAGTTTTAACATCATAAAATACAGCCATGTTCACATGTATACTGTTGAAATATTAAAATGCCTGCTTCACAAATATGCACCATGTTTATTGAGTTGCACACTTAAAAAAAAAAAACAACAAGATTGCATTTCCTGCGTGATATGGTGTCATATACCAACAAGCTCTGCCTTCATTTCTCCAAGTTAAAGAAGCAAACAAACTTTGTCTGACTTATTACTTGGGATCGGCCCACTTAGAAAACATTTACCCAATCATATTAGGGGCTCATTAATATTGTAACAACCTGGGTGATATTCTATATTCCAAGCATTATGTAGCCAAGGTTATGTTTGTCATGTTCAGCATATTAGGCTTTCTTAAGCAGCTCAAAGTTCCGAAATGTACTGTAAGTGAAGGTGTCAGGCAGAGTTTGCATATATGTTTGGTCTGAAGCCCGTCATTCATTCCTGTTACCTATGGTAGCCAGTGTTTGCTGATTACTAGCATTCCATTGGTTGGGGAGAAAAGGAAGGAGCTTTGTCTTTCTGGGTATGTTTTTTGCAGGCCGGATCGGGATTATTCTTTCGGAGCTCATGAGTTGCTGCTGGTGTGGTTTTTTTTTTTTGCTTAGGCTACGGCCGACAGTAGCCAGTGTTGAGGACAGAAATAAAGTGGATAAAAAGTGATAACAACTCGTAACTTTATTTTCACCGAATGCTACATTTGGTGTCAGAAGTGATGGACATTCGCCTGCTTGGCCTCCTTTGCTACTTATCATTACTGACCTGGGTGTTGTGCATATACTGTGACTGTGAACAGGACATGAGCATGCTAGCAAGTTTGAGTGGGAGGAAAATATGGATGATTATGGACTTTATGGCGCATTTGCAGCTCGTACTTCGGCAGAGCACAGAGACCGGGTGAGAGACATGACTGCAGGATTAGCTGCTGAGGCTAGTTTTGGCTCAACACAACGCTCAGACACAGTGCATGCGGGAAAAGTAGATACAGCACCAGCCCAGAGCAGAGATGTACAAAGCAACACGAAGATGGACAGAGGAGCCTGCCTGCCCAGAATGAAAACACCCAGGCATGATGGCAAAGCAGACTGGAAAGCTTTTCATGCACAACTCAAACTGCTAGCGGAGGCTGCTAAATGGACAGTTGATCAGAAAGCCCTCCAGCTGGCCATATGCCTTACTGCCAATGCCCTATCCAGCCTACTGCTACTGAGCCCCCATGATAGGAGAGACTATGATGCTTTGGTTGCGGCACTGAGACGGAGATTTGGGCTGTGTTCCGCGATTACTTTGCTTCGCTCTGAATTGTACAATCGCAAATGCCATTCTGGTGAGCCACTGAGGGAGCTTGCTAATGACATTGAAGGACTTGTTCACCGTGCCTATGCCCACATGCCACCTGCAATTCAAAGTGAACTAACCCAAGACTATTTTCTCCAAGCCCTGTTACCATCTGATCTGCGTGTTTAGACACTGTTGGTCACCCCTAGTCTCTCCAGGAGACTTTGAAACTGGCTACAAAGAGAGAAGTGTTGTGTGCTGAATTGACTGGAGGCCTGGGTCCTGAACCACTGCAAGTGAGAGCTACAAGCCTGCCTGAGCCCAACACACTGGAGCCTGTCTGGGTGGGTGACCTAGGCCAGCTTGTGCAGGCAGCCACAATGAGGGATGGACAACAATACAGACCATACCAGCACTTGTGTTGGGTGTGTGGTCAGCCTGGCCATCTGGTACAACAGTGCCCCAACATTACGACAAAGCAGGGAAACGAGAAAGGGATCGCATGTCCAGGACTGTGTGGGTCCCTGACACCATGTCCCGACCTGGCCCAGGTGAGGGTGCAGTGCCGCTGAGGATGTCACGACCTACAGACTATTTTGATGGCCAGCTGGAGCGTGTTGTGATGCTTGGCCGGACCTGGGCGGGTGACTGCTGGTATACCCCAACATCCATCGGGAAGACATGTTGTTCAACATTAGTAGACATGGGATCCTCAGTAACTCTGGTCACACGTGGGGCACTGGACAATGAAACTTCCATTTCTCAAACACCGTTAAGTTGCAGATGGTTACAGGTGAGTGAACTCCCTTGGTAGGTGAGACATCTGTGACAGTGGGGGTGGGGAAAATGTCAGTTTGCTGTCCAGTACGGATCACGTCCTTGGACAATTGTATACTGGCGCTGGACATTCTGGGGACATGGGGCTGTATTATTGACACAAAAAGGGGCACTCTGACTTTTCAAGATGGGTACATGGTTCAAATGCACAAGTGCCCACCTCATTCACTCTGTCCCAGGGCCCACACGGTCAGTGTGTTGCCGACGGACACATCATCCAATGCAACCACCAAAAACAGTTCTTGGGGTGGGGGGTGGGGGCTCCCACCCCAACTGCCACCCAACCCACAGGGGATGTACACGATAGACCAGTCATCAACATGCTGGAAAAGCCCACTACACTTGTACAGCTGCAGCCACCTATTGATGATTCCCCCCCCATTCACCACTGACCTTGTTGCACTGGCAGTCACGTGGAGACCACCCACTGCCCCACCTACCCCTATTGCACGATTACCATCAGCCTCAACTCTATTGGCTGACATGAAGGATGTTGTTGGGGCCTGAGCAAGGTTTTTGATAAAAACTGTGATGAACTGTCGATCGCAGAGCAGGGTCTACTATGACAGATCCTACTCGAATTTATGGACTCATTTTTGCTGTCACAGGACGATGTGGGACGAATGACTCTCATCCAATATCACATCAACACAGAGGATGCACAGCCCATCCGGATGGGACCCCGGCATCTCCCCCTGGCACGACAGATGGTGGCAGATAAAGCCCTGCAGGATTTGCAACAGGCAGGGCTCATTGAACCGTCCACTAGCCCATGGGAGTCTCTGGTTGTGATGGTTCCTAAGAAACAGAAAGATGATTGGCAGTTTTGCATGGACTTTAGGCCCCTCAAAAAAATGACCAAGAAGGATCCCTACCCACTCCCACGCATCAATGAGGCCTTGGACGCTGTGGTGGGGTCCTCGTGGTTCTCCTCCCTAGACCTGCGCAGCGGGTATTGGCAGGTCTCCTTGGCTTCCAAAGCTAAGCCCAAAACAGCTTTCATCAACAACAATGGACTTTAGCAGTTTAAGGTCCTGCCATTTGGACTCTGCAATGCCCCAGCCACATTTGCATGGATAAGGTCCGGGCTGGCATCCCACAGCAGGAGTGTGTTGTGTATTTAGATGATAGACTCATCCATAGTGGGTCCTTCGAAACAGCTCTGGAGGCCCTCAGATGCGTGTTGGGGAGAGTGGCAGCAGCAGGATTGAAACTACACCTCCACAAGTGCTGCTTTTTGAGACGTGAAGTCATGTTCCTGGGCCACAAGCTTGGAAATAGTGGGGTCAGCACCGTGGAGGACAAGGTACAAGCAGTGAGAGATTGGTCCGCTCCTACCTCTGTACCCGACCTGAAGAGCTTCCTGGGCCTAGCCTCCTGCTACAGTAGATTTGTGAAGGGGTTTGCCTGCATAGCTGCACCACTGTTTTGCCTGTTGAGAAAAGGGGAAGTATTTCTGTGGTCAGATGAGTGTCACACAGCATTCACCACACTACAGAAGGCCCGTGTGGAGGCCCCGGTCCTCTCCCCACCTGATGTGACACTGCCTTTCATCTTGGATACAGACGCCAGCTACAGTATGTGGGGTCAGGCACTGTGCTGGCTCAGATTGGACCAGAAAGTGAAAGAGGGGTGGCATGCTACAGCAGAACATTCAACAAATCCGAGCGCCACTACTGCATCACCAGGCAGGAGTTGCTTGCAGTGGTTAGCGTCATTCAGCACTTCAAATATTACCTGGGGGGCCTCTATTTAATGGTGAGAACTGACCATTCTGCCTTGCAGTGGCTCATGTCGTTCAGGGAACCTGAGGGCCAGGTGGCGCGCTGGATCAAAGAACTGCAAGCCTATGATTTTATGTTGATCCACAGGCTAGGGACACATCATGGAAATGCGGCCCTGCTATGCAAGTGACTGCCACTATTGTAACAAAAGGGAAATACAGGAAGAGGAGGGACCGTGATGAGATGTGGGATGTGCAGCTGCAGGCCTGAAGAAGCAGCCAGATAGCCTGAGGCTGGCAGCAGTCGAGGAGTTTGAGTGGGCACGTAAAAAGGGACAGGACGCAGATATCATGCCAGTGCTCCAGTGGGTGAGAACCCAGTGCCAACCATCGTGGGAGGAGATCTCCATGTTTTCTCGAACCACAAAGGGTCTCTGGTCCATGTTTGAGACCCTGCGCCTGTACAGTGGGGTGCTGCAAAGGGAGTGGAAAGACCAAGCATCTGGGGAGACGAGGTGGCAAGTTGTTGTCCCGAAGGCCCTACGGGGGGGGGGGGGGGGCGTTCTGCAGGCTGCACATGGCGTGCTGGGTTCTGGACACTTTGGGGTTACCAAAACACTAAGCCACCTTCGCCAAGGGTTTTACTGGGGTCTGCAGAGGCGTAATGTGGAGGATCACTGCCACCGCTGTGACAGCTGCATTGCCCGCAAGGGCCCCACAGAGAGTTCCCATGCCCATCTCCACCAGTTCCCAGCAGGGTCCCCTATGGAAAGGGTAAGGATTGATGTCTTTGGGCCATTCCCACACACAGAGAAGGGTAATCGCTGTGTTCTCACCACAATGGACTATTTCACAAAATGGCGCAAGGCGTATAGTCTCTTAGACCAGGAGGTGGAGACCATAGTAGATGCACTAATAGAAGGAATGTTCAGCAGATTCAGAGCCCCTGAAATCATTCACACTGATCAGGGACGGAATTTTGAGTCCCGTGTTTTCGGCTCCATGTGTGAGAGGCTTGGCTCCCACAAGACCCGCACCACACCCCCTCACCCCCAGAGTGACGGGTTAGTCGAGAGATTTAACCACACATTAGCACAGCAGCTAGCCATAGTGACTGCTAAACACCAACATGGCTGGGATGCCCACCTCCGCCTGGTACTGATGGCATATCATTCTGCTACCCAGGACTCTACAGCCTGTTCTCTGGCTCTCCTCATGCTGGGCTGAGAAATCTGTATCCCAGCAGAGATGATGGCGGGTAAGCCCCCTGATGCCCCATTAGACCCCCCCGGGGCCAGAATATGCCAGGAGACTCCAGGATCGTTTGGAATCTGCCCATGAGTTTGCGAGAGGGCAACTTCTGAGTGCAAGACAGAAGAGGAATTATGACATGCACACCAAGGGATGACACTTCTCTGCAGGGGAGCTGGTGTGGGTCTATAGCCCACAGAGAAAGAAGGGAAGGTGCCGGAAGCTGGACAGTGACTGCAGGATCGGCTATGAGAAATGACATACAGGGTCCAGCTGCCTCCTAAGGGATGCAAGGTTGTCTTACATCGAGCCAGGCTCACCCCATACCATGGGGTGGCTGCCACACAAGGTCCCACAGAAGGAATAGGCGGACACAAAAACACCACCACAAACCCTCACCAGGCCCCTTGCCTGAACCACAACCACGCTTCTGAGAGTGACCAAGACATCTCCTTCCCTTCCCTTTCCCCCCAAACTGGACCTTGTTCCCCTGACCCCTTTTCCCCATCTCCCTCCCCTTCCCTTTCTCCGCCTTGCTTCCCCACCCTTGTTGCGGCTGGTTCCACCCCACATGCTCCAGGACAACTTCAGAGGAACCGCAGGATTCCATCATACCTAAGGGACTTTGTCTGCCCCTCGGGGGCGAATGACTTTGAGGAGGGAGGGTAGTGTAATGACCTGGGTGATATTCTATATTGGATTCATGCATTATGTAGCCAAGGTTATGTTTGCCATGTTCAGCATATTAGGCTTTCTTACGCAGCTCAAAGTTCTGAAATGTAAGTGAAGGTGTCATGCAGAGTTTGCAGATATGTTTGGTCTGAAGCCCATCAGTCATTCCTGTTACCTATGGTAGCCAGTCTTTTGCTGATTCTTAGCATTCATTGTTGGGGGATGGGCTTTGTCTTTCTGGGTATGTTGTTCACGCGCCAGACCGGGATTATTCTTTCGGAGCTCGTGAGTTGCTGCTGGTGTGTTTTTTTTTGGCGTAGGCTACAGCTGACAGCAGTCTGTGTTGAGGACAGAAATAAAGTGGATAAAACCTGATAACAACTTGTATCTTCATTTTCGCAGAATGCTACAATATTAATGAGCAAACTGTAAACAGATTGTTTAGGGCAGATATTTAGAGACTTTTTTATGATCTGTAAGACAACATGAACTATTTTGTTTTTGGTCTTCAAAATTACAGTGCTGTGAAAAAGTATTTGCCACCTTCCTGATTTCTCATATTTTTGCATATTTGTCACACTTAAATGTTCCGGATCATTAAAAAAATTCAGTATTAGACAAAGATAACCCAAGTACATACAAAATGCACTTTTTAAATGATGATTTCATTTATTCAGGGGAAAAAAAGCTATCAAAACCTTCCTGGCCCTATATGGAAAAAGTAATTGCCCCTAAACGTAATGGCTGCTTGTGCTTCCTTAGCGGCAACAACTGCAATCAAGCGTTTGTAGTAACTGCAATGAGTCTTTTACATCACTGTTGAGGAATTTTGGCCTCTTCTTCTTTGCAGAATTGTTTTAATTCAGCCACATTGGAGGGCCTGAGCTTGAGGTCACAAACTGATGGCCAGACTTTCTCCTTCAGGGTTTTCTGGTAGAGAGCAGAATTCATGGTTCCTTGAATTACAGCAAGTTATCCAGGTCTTGAAGCAGCAAAGCAACCCCAGGCCATCACACTACCACCACCATATTTGACTGTTGATATGATGCTCTGTTTATGAAATGATCCGTTAGTTTTGCGCCAGATGTAATGGGACGCATGGCTTCCAAAAAGTTCAGCTTTTGTCTTGTCAGTCCACAGAATATTTTCGTAAAAGTCTTGGGGATCATCAAGAGGTTTTTTGGCAAATGTGAGATGAGCCTTTGTGTTCTTTTTGGCCACCAGTGGTTTTCACTTTGAATCTCACTTATGGATGCCATTTTTGAACAGCCTTTTTGTTATTGTGAAATTATGGACCAGTGTCCGAACTGAGGCAAGTGAGGCCTTCTGTTCCTTAGATGTTCTGGGTTTTTGTTTCTCATCTGTTCTTGAATTTCTTTTGATTGCTGCATGATGCAGGGCGGCGCGGTGGAGGAGTGGTTAGCACTGCGGCAGCACAGTAACTCACCCTTGGCTGGGGGATCCTGGGTTCGATCCCAGCCCCCGACCAACAGTGATCTGTGTGGAGTTTGCATGTTCTCCCTGTGTCTCCCTGGGTCTCCCTGTCTGTGTGGGTTTACTCCGGGATTTCTCCGGTTTCCTCCCACATGCCAAAAATATGCAAGTTAGGTTAATTGGCATCAAACTGGGGATTCTAAATTGTCCTTAGGTATGACTGTGAGAGGGAATGGCTGTCTGTCTCTCTGTGTTGGCCCTGCGATGGACTGGCGATCTGTCCAGGGTGTACCCTGCCTCTCGCCCAAAGATGCTGGGATAGGCTCCAGCACCCCACCCCCACCCCCCGCGACCCGAAAAGGATTAAACGGAAGAAGATGAAGGAATGCTGCATGATGCAATGCTTTTTGAGATCTTTCAGCCTACTTCACTTTGTCAGACAGGTTCTAGTAAACATTTTGTTAGTTTAGTTTAACTGTTTAACTTTCTGTTGATTGAACAGCTCCCCCAGTAATCAGGCTTTGGGAGAGCGGCTAGTGAACTTGAACTCTGCTTTCCAAACAAAATGTGGATAATCACAGTTAATTCTTGATGTAACGAGGGGGGCAATTACTTTTTCTCATCGGTTCTTGAATTTCTTTAGATTGTGGCATGATGTGCTGCTTTTTGAGATATTTTAGCCTTCTTCACTTTGTCAGACAGTTTCCATTTAAGTGATTTCTTGATTCAACGGGTTGGGCAGTGATCAGGCTTGGGGGTGGCTATGGAAAGTGAATTTGACTTTCCATAAAAAATGTAGTTAATTACATTTAATTCATGATGTAGCGAGGGGGGGGCAATTACTTTTTCGCAATGGGCCAGGTAGGTTTGAATAGCTTTCTTTCCTTAAATAAATGAAATCATCATTTAAAAACTGCATTTTGTATTTACTGAAACATTTAAGTGTGACAAATGTGCAAAAGTGTAAGAAATCAGGAAGGGGGCAAATACTCACAGTACTGTACATACAGTATGTACTGTATGTCCTTGAGGATGTCAGGACTTTGAATTGATCCCTGGAAAATGAACAATATGAGCTGATTACTCAGTGTGTGGCCCTGTTTGTACCAGCCTGGTCTGAGCTTGTATCAACTCAGTGGGCTCCCCTTCATCAGTTCCTTTTTCTGTGCTTTTCTCTGTTGCCCTTCAGATGTGGATGAGTGTTCTTTCGGTAATATCTGTGGTGCCCATGGTTGTGTCAATCTGTGGGGCTCATTCTACTGTAGCTGTAAAGATGGATACCACTTCAATGAGGAGACAATGAAGTGTGAAGGTATAGTACCATTGTTTCTGCATTTTCTCCATCATTACATTGATCTCAAAGAAAAACAAAGAAACTACCAGAGACGCATAAACAGAAGTAACTAAGTGCTTATCTTGTTCTCCGCAGCAAAAACTCTCAAAATTAAATATGTTCCCAGTTTTTTTGTTATTGTGAATACAACTATTGTAGAAACATGGTAAAGCCAATTTTGATTAGAATTGTAGAGTAAATTTGACATTTCTGGACAAAAAATATAGAGCTGTAAGATATGTGAACCCTAAGATGAAGCCAAAATACCACAGTTATAAGTATGACCAGAGGTTGCGTTAACTGAAAATTGTCCTTCATTGACAGAAAAATCTTAAAGCTGTCTGTCATTTTAACAGATGATATTGAGGGTGATCTAATTAAAATCAATTAAAATAACAGCTAATAATAGATGACAGAATTTTTACAACCGTGTCTGTCAAAACAACCTCTGAAGTATGACATTGGACTATTAATCACATTTTTTTTCCCTGAACATTGATCTTTTTGCATGTATATTAGTATAATTTTTTTTTCAATTTAAGATTTCTTAACAATGATTTTGCAGGTGAATTTGCACCATTTTATGATGTATAGACTTTTTTTAAAATTCTATTAAATGATCAACTTTTTCACACATTTTAAAATGCATTTTTAAAACTGTAACCTTTTCCTCATAAATTTGTGACTTTTTCTCCTATTTTTCTTCTTGCCAATTTGTGTTTTTTTCCTTGTAATTTTGTGTGTGTGTGTGGGGGGGGGGAGTCTCACAAATGTGAAACTTTCTATTGTAAATTTATACGTTTTTACATATTTTTTGAGAATTTTTTTAATGGAGAAAAGTGCCACAGGTTGTAAGCTCTTGGGCTATATACAGTGGATATAAAAAGTCTACACACCCCTGTTCAAATGCCAGGTTTTTGTGATGTAAAAAAAATGAGACCAAGATAAATCATTTCAAAACTTTTCCCCCATCAATGTGACCTATAACCTGTACAACCCAAATGAAAAACAAACTGAAGTCTTTTAAGGGGAAAATAATAAATGAAAACCTTACAGTAACCTGGTTGCATAAATATGCACACCCTGTTATAACTGGAGATTTGGCTGTGTTCAGAATTAACCAATCACATTCAAGCTCATGTTAAATGGGAGTCAGCACACACCTGCCACCATTTAAAGTGCCTCCGATTAACCCCAAATAAAGTGCAGCTGTTCTAGTAGGCTTTTCCTAATATTTTTGTAGTCACATCTTTCAGCACAAGCCATGGTCCACAGAGAGTTTCCAAAGCATCAGAAGGATCTCATTGTTCAAAAGTATCAGTCAGGAGAAGGGTACAAATGAATTTCCAAGGGATTAAATTAGGAATGAGCCGATACCACTTTTTCAAGACCGATACTGTGACTTTACGTATCGGCCGATACTGATCCAAACCCGATACTGTCTCTCTTATTTAAAACAACGGCACAGAACATACTTTGGTAATGACTGGTTGCATTTTGCATACATATAAAAACATAAGGGGCCATTAAGCTGAAGAAGGAGTCCTATCAAGCTTGGTTGGCTTGTGGGACTCCCGAAGCAGCTGAGGTGTACCGGCAGGCCAAGCGGAGTACAGCTCGGGTGGTTGCTGAAGCAAAAACCCGGGTATGGGAGGAGTTCGGTGAGGCCATGGAACAAGACTTTCCGTCGGCTTCGAAGAGATTCTGGCAAACTGTCCGGCGGCTCAGGAGGGGAAAGCAGCTGCCTGTCCACACTGTGTATGGTGCGGATGGGACACTGTTGACTTCAACTGGGGATATCGTCGGGCGGTGGAAAGAATACTTTGAGGATCTCCTCAATCCCACTGATATGCCTTCCACAGAGGAAGCAGGGTTTGGGGACAAGGGGGATGACTCGCCTATCACAGGGGCTGAGGTCGCCAAGGTGGTTAAAAATCTCCTTGGTGGCCGGGCCCCGGGGGTGGACAAGATTCGCCCTGAGTACCTCAAAGCCCTGGATGTTGTTGGGCTGTCATAGTTGACACGCCTCTGCAACATAGCGTGGAGGTCGGGGGCAGTGCCTTTGGCATGGCAAACCAGGGTCGTGGTTTCTCTCTTCAAAAAAGGGGACCGGAGGGTGTGCTCCAGCTTTAGAGGGATCACACTCCTCAGCCTCCCTGGGAAGGTCTATGCCAAGGTACCGGAGAGGAGAGTCCAGCCGTTGGTCGAACCTCTGATTCAGGAGGAGCAATGTGGCTTTCGTCCTGGCCATGGCACATCGGACCAGCTCTTTACCCTCTCGAGAATTCTTGAGGGTTCGTGGGAGTTTGCCCAACCAGTTTACATGTGTTTTGTGGACTTGGAGAAGGCATTTGACCGCATCCCTCGTGGTATTTTGTGGGGGGTGCTTCAGGAGTATGGGGTATCGGGCTTGTTGATACGAGCTATTCGGTCTCTGTACGACTGTTGTGAGAGTTTGGTTCGTATTGCCAACACTCGGTCGGACTCATTCCCAGTGAGAGTTGGACTCCGCCAGGGCTGCCCTTTGTCACCGAGCCTGTTCATAATTTTTATGGACAGGATTTGTAGGCGCAGCCAGGGAATGGAGGGTGTCATGCTTGGTGACCACAGGATCTCATCTCTGTTGTTTGCAGATGATGTTGTCCTGTTGGCTTCATCCAGCAATGACCTACAGCTCTTGCTGGGACGGTTTGCCGCCAAGTACGAAGCGGCTGGGATGAGAATCAGCACCTCCAAGTCCGAGTCCATGGTCCTCGGCCGGAAAAAGGTGGATTGTCCTATCTGGGTTGGGGACAGGCTCCTGCCCCAAGTGGAGGAGTTTAAGTATCTTGGGGTCTTGTTCACGAGTGAGGGGAGAATGGAGTGAGAGATTGACAGACGGATTGGAGCAGCATCTGCTGTGATGCGGACGTTGTACCGGTCTGTTGTGGTGAAGAGGGAGCTGAGTTCTAAGGCAAAGCTGTCGATTTACCAGTCAATCTACGTTCCTACTCGCACCTATGGTCACGAGCTTTGGGTAATGACCGAAAGAACAAGATCGCGGATACAAGCGGCTGAAATGAGCTTTCTCCGTAGGATTGCTGGACTCACCCTCAGAGATAGGGTGAGGAGCTCAGTCATCCGGGAGAGGCTCAGAGTAGAACCGCTGCTCCTCCACATTGAAAGGAGTCAGTTGAGGTGGTATGGGCATCTGATTAGGATGCCTCCTGGATGCCTCCCACTTGAGGTGTTTCAGGCATGTCCCACTGGGAAGAGACCCCGGGGCAGACCCAGGACTTGGTGGAGAGACTATGTCTCCCAGCTGGTCTGGGAACGCCTTGGTATTCTCTCTGAAGAGCTGGAGCAGGTGGCTGGGGAGAGGGAAGTCTGGGCTTCTCTGCTTGAACTGCTGCCTCCGCGACCCGGACCTCCAGAAAAGCGGTAGAAGATGGATGGATGGATGGATGGATAAAAACATAAATTTAAAAGTCAAAGAATATATTACAAATTTTACTCAGTTCAGCAACGCTGCTGCTTGTTTTGATTTTAAACTGCAACATTGGCAGCATTTCACTAGTTAGCACTATGTAAACATGCATTCTGAAGTTTTAAGTGCACGTTTATTGCAGAACTTTAAAGCTGAGTATTTAAGTAAACATTCAGATGAAATTCAAAATGTCACTGCATGAGGTCAAAAATGCTGTAGATCTGAAAATAAAGGAACTAATCCTTTAAGCTGTATTTTTGTCACCCATTATGATCATCATCATCATAAGTACTAGTACATACCCATGCATACCTGTCCATGCCTGTAGAAAACAAGTATAAACAAGTATTTCTGCATGCCTGTTGCTGAAGGGTCTCCTCCTGTCTCAGACAGCTGTGTTGTTCACAGTCATGCCTGCGGCGTACTGCTGGAACCTGAGGTGTTTCACCTTCACGGCATCTTTTCTGACGTGCAGCAGTTCTCCTCACTGTATTGCTCTTCATCTGGTGGGTCTTCTTCTTCTTCGTTCAGACCAGTGGTTGAGGGATAGGTGCGTCGTAATTCCAGTTCGTGGACAGGATCATGAAAATAGATCTGAACAAAAAGTGGCTTTCGACCCTGTTCAGGAAGGCCCATGCATGCCCGTAGAAACCAAGAAACCTGAGCACTCAGAGAAAATCAGCACTTTTCTTGGCATTTTACACATTTGTAGTGTAGACTGGCATTCTTCAAGGTTACACATTTTTACTGTGTCAGCACCTCTTTAAAAACGACATTGCTGAGAAGGCGACACTTTTGCTTAGTTTGTTCATCTTGAGCAAGAATACGAAGACTGCTTGATCTGGCAACTCTGCTCGCGGCAACGTAGATTTGGCCACGGCTGCAGAAATCTCTTGTGCAGAAAACACAAATGCGCTGTAAAGACTGGCCCTGTGACTTATACACCTTGCCAATTTTGAGCCATATGACATAAGTGTTAGCCTGGCATTCGTCAAGGTTACACATTTGCCGTCATGTAGGCATGGCGAGTCGTCCTATGATGCCTGAGTTCATAGGATGCGCTATGGTGATGAGGCAGAGATCCTAGGCCGTCCTATGAAGTCCTAGAAACGTGCTTTAAAGTCTGTCGTACCCTATGCTGGTGAAGGGTGTCCTCCTGTCTCAGATGGGGATAGGTGCGTCGTAATTCCAGTTCATGGACAGGATCATGAAAATAGATCTGAGCAAAAAGAGCCTTTCCGGCATGGACTCACTGTATGACATCATAAAGACATGAAGGCAGCCTTGATGTATATGACATCATAAAGACACATTTGTCTATGTGCCGTGGGCTTGATGTATATGACATCATAAAGACACATTTGTCTATGTGCCGTCATATAGGCATCGCGAGTTGTCCTATGATGCCTGAGTTCATAGGACGTCCTATGATGTTCAGGCAGAGATCATAGGCCATCCTATGATGTCCTATGAATGTGACAGACACACAGATTTCTTGCTTTTATAGAGTGAAGAGTGATGAAGTGAGGCTTTGTGAGCACAGGTCTCTACCGAGGAAACACCAACTTGTGGAGCCACCGATGGTGGGCGTCCGCGCCGGGGAGCTTGGGCCAACACCAACTGCTTGTCTGCCAACACAAAAGTGGCCTTCAGCCTGTTGATGCAGACGGTCTCACTATGTCCCTCAAAGTCTAACACAAAATGCTTTGCCCCACATTCCAGCACCCTGAACGTCCATCGTACGGTGGGTGCAGCGGGGTCCGGTGTGCATCATGCCTGACAAAAAAAAAACTGGCGTTCTGCAAGCTTTTTGGGACGAAGGTGCGGGGAAAACAATGGTGGCCAGGCCTGGCACGTTAAAAACCTGCATATTGTGCAAAAATTGTGCAGGCGGATTGGCCCCGGGCGCGGGGTTTTCCGGTTAAAAACTCTCCGGGGATCCACAGCGGCTGAGAAAAACGAGTTCTGCCAGGGAGGCTGCCAGATCCTCCTTAGGCACGGAGCGCAACCGTAAAAGAACCCAGGGCAGGTGGCCGACCCAATTTGCATCCGTGAGTGAAGCTCTGAGCACTGCCTTAAGCGACCTATGGAAATGCTCACTTAACCCGTTAGCCTGGGGGTTGTACACGGTAGTGCGGTGAATTTTGACCCCCAGGCTCTGGGCCATCGCGGACCAGAGTTCCGAAACGAACTGTGGACTCCTGTCAGAAGTGATGTTCGGCAGGGATCCGAACCATGCAACCCAAGCTGACAAAAAATCGCGAGCCACTTCCAAGGACTTGGTGGAAGCCAGCAGGACCACTTCAGGCCAGCGTGTGGTGCGGTCCACGATTGTCAGCAGTTGCGTGAAACCTTGCAACGGTGGAAGGGGTCCCACCAAATAAACGTGGACATGGTCGAACCTTCTGGCCGGGATTTGGAACAGCTCGAGGGGGGCTCTGGTGTGCTTGTGCACTTTGGCCCGCTGGTACACGACGCACGCTGCAGCCCACTCTTTCACATCCTTGCTCGAGCATGGCCAGACAAATTTTGGCCCCACCAGTTTAACCGAAGCACGCACGCTGGGATGCGAAAGGGAGTAGACTGCCTCAAAAATGTGGTGGCACCAAATGCTCGGCCGGTGGAGACATCTCAGAGCAAGGGAGGGCACCCTTCTTGCACCACCCTGCTCTCCAGCTTTAACCCAGTAGGCGCAGACTGGAGCGCGCAAATGTCTGCGTCCCCGGCTTGCTCCACGGCTATGGCAGGGAAATCTGTTCCCATGTAGACCGGGAAGACTAAAGCGTGCGACAGGCAATCAGCCACGATGTTGAGCTTACTGGTGACATGTTGAATGTCGGTTGTAAACTCCGAGATCGCGGCCAAATGCCTTTGCTGCTGGGCCAACCACGGTTCCGAGACCTTGGACATCACATACGTCAGCGGCTTTTGGTCAACAAATGTGGTGAACTCGTGCCCATCTAGCAAAAACTGGAAATGGCGCATTGCCAGGTGGAGAGCTAACAATTCTCTGTTAAACGTGCTGTATTTGCGTTAGTTGTCGTGCAAAGTTCGACTGAAAAATGTGAGCAGCTGCCACGAACCGGAGATGTACAGCTCCACCACTGCCCCTATGGCAACGTCAGATGCGTCCGTAGTGAGCGCTATCCGTGCCAACGGGTCAAGGTGGGCTAACAAAGCGGCATCCGCAAGCACTGTTTTGGCGTCTGTGAAAGCCTGGACTCGCTCAGGAGTCCAGGTGATGTTTTCCGCGTGCTTCTTTTTCTTAAAGCGCAGCATTCAGCAGCTGCATTAGCTGGGCTGCCCAAGAGGGGAAACAGTTATAAAAATTGACCATTCCCAAAAACTCCTGTAGGGTTCTCACGGTCTGCGGACATGGAAAGTCCGACACGGTGTGCACCTTATCCGGTAGCGGAATCGTGCCCTCCGGCGAAATGCAGTAGCCCAAAAAAATCAATCACTGGCACACCGAACTGGCACTTCGCTGGGTTCACTATCAGCCCGTGCACTTCCAGCCTCTGGAAACCCATCTTGAGATGGGCGATGTGCTCTTCCTCGGACACGCTAGCCACTAGAATGTCGTCTAATTAGACAAAAACGAAGGACAAGTCACGGAGCACTGTGTCCATCATTCTCTGGAAGGTCTGCGTTGTGCTCTTTAATCCAAGCGGCATGCGTAAAAACTTGAAAAGGCCGAAAGGAGTTATTAACGCCATTTTAGGAACATCTTCCGTGCGCACCGGGACCTGGTAGTAACCGTGGACCAGATCCACTTTCGAAAAAACACACGCCCCGGCCAGGTTCACTGAAAACTCCTGGATGTGCGGGATGGGATACCGATCGTGTTCCATGGCGTTGTTCAAGCGCCGGAAATCGCTACACGGTCGCCACGACCCATCAGCCTTAGGCACCAGGTGTAGCGGGGATGCCCATGGGCTGTTGGAGCGCCTGACGATGCCCAACTGCTCTAAGTTGGTAAACTCCTCGTGCGCGCTGGCCAGTTTAGCCGCATCCAGGCACCGAGGTCACACGAACACCGGCGGACCTTTTGTAGTTCTGAAATGTTCGACCCCATGTTTTGTTACCGTAGCCGAAAAAGTTGGGACCGTGAGTGCTGGGAACTGTGCAAGTAATTGCTGGTACTTACCCCCTGGAGCTATAACGTTAGCCAGTGTTGTTGGCCCAACTCCCCAAGCTGTGCCGGGCAGTGAGGTGAAAGAAACGGCATCCACTAATCATCTGTTGGCAAAATCGACTAACAATCCATAAGCACATAAAAAATCTGCTCCTAAAATGGGGGCAGAACATGCAACTACCACAAAGTCCCACTGAAAATGGGATCCTGGGCTTCGGACCAGAGACTGCAGGAGTGTCCATGTGAAGCTGAGCCTCATCAATTCCTCGACAGCGCTGTAAAAGACTCAGTGCCAGTTATCGCAAATGCTTGATTGCAGTTGTTGCCGCTAAGGGTGGACCAACCCGTTATTAGGTTTAAACCTGGCGGTGATCCACAGCGGCTATGAAAAAAAAAAAATTATGTCTCTGACTCCTCTCGCTGCTCGATCCAGCAATGATGTGGGGAAGGCGAGCAGCCAAATTCCCCGAGGATGCGTAGCGGCTGTGGAACAACTGCAGCTGTGTGAGGGACCTGGCGGTTTGGCTTTTAGGTGCAGGAGCAGCCCTAAAGCCATCGGGGACAGCAATCGGCTAAATTCCCCTTGTGCGCCGTGGCTGAAAAACCCATACAAAGTCCTGTGTGCAGGCTGCACATCTGCTTCAGGTGCGTGAGCAGCCCTGAAGGTTCCGAGGGTGGCGATCGGCCGTTTTTCTCGGGCATGTGCAGCGGCGGAGGACGCTGTATCAGTCTGTGGAGCCGACTTGACCCTGTGTGTGGCGCGCGTGTGGCACAGTGACCACTTAGCTGGCAGTTGCGCTGTCCTCGTAATCCTGCGGTGTGCGTGCAGAGCTTCTATGCGTGGGAGGTCTGCTTGTCGCGAGCTGAGTCAGGGTCGGGGAGCTTGGTGGAAATCAACGCAGTCGGTGTCGATGATTTCCCCGTTCAGGCTGCTTCCTTCGTTTCGCTCGTGTCGCGGTTCATGGTGCGTGTCGGTCCAAGCGCTGCCCGCTCCGGGGCACGCGCTCCGGTGAGGATAAAGAGGTTGCAGGCATTCTCTGGTCCTCTGCTGTCCACAGCGCGGTGAGAGGGAGCAGTCGGTCATTCTCTCTCGTCAGGTCACCAGTGTGGAGGGATAAGATCAGGCGAGGGGCGCACCATGACACGTGCTGGGGCTTCCCGTCTGGGTGATCTCCGGGGTGTTCGCCTCGTGTTCCATTCTTTGTCAAGGGTCACCAGTGTGGAGGAATAAATTCAGGTGAGACACGGCGAGCTGGAAGGTTGCAGAGTTTTATTTTCCTTCATCATAATGAGACGCACTTGTAGCGCTGTGCGCTACTGTGCTGTACAGTGCTGTGCTCTCTTTGAGGCATGTCACACAAGCTCTTTTATCAGTGATACAAGAAGAGAGAATGCATGGCACATTAGCATAACAGTCAATACACATTGGTTGGTTCTTTGTCCGTCTGTGCATTGTCCTGTATGCAAATTGCCTCCCGTTTCCTCAACCCTTGTTGAGCGTGAATAAGAGTCAATCTGCATTGTGCTGGGTCACCACTGTGTATATATATATATATATATATATATACAGTATATACGTATATATACACACATACACAGTCATGTGAAAAAATTAGGACACCCTGTCTAAGCCCGTTTTTTTTTTTAACATATTTGGACATATGGATATTTAATATTGTGGTGACATTAGTTGTTGGTCTCACACACAAATTTGATCTTTTAATGTGAAGGTGTAGTTTCTTCCGGTTTTGGGAGGAAAGTATATAAAAAACCTGGAGGAGGAAAAACAGGAATAAAGTTAAGACAGACTCAAGTGTGTTCCGTCTGTTTTTCTGCAACTTCCACATTGGTGACCCCGACGTCATTGAGGACTGCGCTGCTGGACGTCGCTTTCTGGTGGATTCGGGAGCGCAACGGAGCATCGTTCCCCCCTCGTCGGCTGACGCTATGGGATAAGGACACGGACCCCCACTGGACGCTGCTAATGGTACTCCTATCCGCACCTTTGGCACCAGGTTCATGACTATACGTTTTAACGGCCGTGAATTTAGTTGGGACTTTGTGGTAGCATCTGTAGCAGTCCCTATCCTTGGTGCAGATTTTTTGTGTGCTTATAGACTGTTGGTTGATGTAGCTAACAGATGTTTGATTGATGCTGTGTCCTTTGATTCCTATCCATGTACACTGGGGGCGGGGGGGGGGGGGTGTTGGTCCGCTGCTTGCTAATATACTCACCTCAGGAGACAGGTGCCAGCGCCTTCTCTCTGAGTTTCCCACGCTCACTGTGCCTACGTTTTCTGCGGCAGTAGTCAAACATGGGGTTGAGCATTATATTACTACTGTGGGTCTACCTGTTTTTGCCTGCGCACGCCGTCTGGATGCTGCTAAGTTAGCCATCACTAGAGATGAGTTTGCCAACATGGAGCGGTTGGGTATTGTGCGCCGTTCCGACAGTCCGTGGGCCTCTCCCCTCCACATGGTCCCTAAGTCAGATGGTGGTTGGCGCCCTTGTGGAGATTTCAGGCGCCTTAACAACGCTACTACCAACGACAGGTACCCAGTCCCCCACATTCAAGATTTTTCTTCACGTCTGGCAGGGACGGTCATTTTTTCTAAAGTGGATTTAGTGCGTGGTTATCATCAGGTGCCTGTCCATCCCCAGGACGTCCCCAAGACAGCGGTGATAACTCCTTTTGGACTGTTCGAGTTCTTGAGAATGCCATTCGGCCTTAAGGGTGCTGCACAGACGTTTCAACGGCTTATGGACTCTGTGTTACGGGACATGCCTTTCCTGTTTGTATACCTAGATGACATACTGGTTGCGAGCGCTTCGGTGGAGGAACATGTGTCGCACCTTCGTCAGCTCTTCAGGCGCCTTTGTGACCATGGACTGATAATGAATCCCGCAAAGTGTCAGTTTGGGCTCTCAGAACTTGATTTCCTGGGGCACAAGGTATCCCAGCAGGGTGCCGTACCCCTCCCGGCTAAAGTCGAAGCGGTTTTAGCCTTTCCGCGCCCCTCCTCTGTCAAGCCCCTGCAGGAGTTTTTGGGCATGCTCAATTTTTACAACCATTTCATACCTCATGCTGCCCATATTATGCGCCCGCTGTATGAGGCCTTGAAGGGTAAGAGGGGTAATCAGGACGTTGAGTGGACCCATGAGAGGTTATGTGCTTTTGACGGGGCTAAAGCTGTGCTTGCTGATGCTGCCTTGTTGGCTCATCCAGACCCCACGGCCGCCATTGCTCTCACCACTGATGCATCCGATTATGCTGTCGGAGCAGTTTGTGAGCAGAGGGGGGGCAATTCCTGGGAACCTCTAGCCTTTTTCAGTAGACAGTTACGTGAGTCAGAAAGGAAGTACAGCACTTTTGACAGGGAGCTGTTGGCCCTTTTCTTGGCGACAAGGCATTTCAGGTTTCTCCTGGAGGGCCGTAAATTCACCGCTTTTGTTGACCACAAACCCCTCACGTTTGCTATGGCCAAGTCCACTGAACCTTGGTCAGCTCGGCAACAACGGCAGCTTTCGGCTATTTCTGAGTTCACTACTGACATTCAGCATGTGGCTGGTAAGACCAACTTGGTTGCGGACTGCCTTTCGCGTGCTCCAGTTGCCGCTGTTCATTTGGGCATGGACTATGCTGTGATGGCTGCCGATCAGTTGTTAGATCCGGGGGTGCAGGTGCTTCGTTCCACTGAGTCCAGTTTGCAGTTGGAGGATGTCCGCTTTCAGGACAGTGGCGCTACTCTCCTGTGTGACACTTCATTGGGAAAACCACGACCTTTGGTGCCTGCGGCTTGGCGTCGTCGTGTTTTTGACGCTGTTCACTCCTTGTCGCATCCTGGTGTTAAAGCTTCGGTTAAGCTGGTGGGTGCCAAGTTTGTATGGCCGGGTCTTAGAAAGGATGTTAAGGCTTGGACAACGACCTGTGTGGCGTGCCAGCGTGCTAAGGTGCAGCGCCACATAAAGGCTCCATTGGGGCCTTTTCGGATTCCGGAGCGACGTTTTGATCATGTTCAGGTGGACCTGGTCGGCCCTCTTCCTCCGTCTCGTGGTTTTACTCACCTCTTCACTATGGTGGACCGGACTACGCGGTGGCCGGAGGTAGTTCCCCTGGCATCAACTACGGCATCTGATGTTGCCCGGGCGTTCATCTCCTCTTGGGTGTCTCGTTTTGGTGTTCCCTTGGACGTTACCTCTGACAGGGGCCCGCAATTTACCTCCGAACTTTGGAATGAAGTAGCTGGTAGCTTGGGGGTTAAACTCCATCGGACCACAGCGTACCATCCGCAAGCTAACGGGCTATGCGAGCGGTTTCATCGTATTATGAAAGCGGCCCTCTCCACGCGTCTTTGGTGGACAGTGGATGGGTGGACAGGTTGCCGTGGGTTTTGTTGGGTTTGCGTTCAGCCCCCAAAGAAGACCTGCACTCCTCTTCTGCTGAGTTGGTCCTCAGCCAGACCTTGAGGGTCCCAGGGGAGTTCCTTCCTACCATTCCAGGGTTAGGTCCCAGTGTGGTTAAGAGGCCTAATTGTCGGGAGGAAGCTAGGGCTTTTGCTGCCGTGACTGCGCATCACTGTCTTCCTCAGTCCTACGTTCCTGACAGCCTTATGTTGGCTAAATATGTTTTTGTCCGGCACGATGCCTATCGTTTTCCCCTGCAGGCACCTTATGATGGCCCTTTCCGAGTGTTAGAAACAGGCCGTAAGGATTTTTTGGTTGAGTTGGGGACTTGTCAGGATCGGATTTCGGTGGACCGTTTGAAGCCCGCCCATGTCCTTTGTGATGATGAGGTTAAGCTAGCCCGCCTGGCTCGGCAGGGGCGCCCTCCCAATCCTCTGCCAGAGGTTGTGTCTGCTCCGGTTACAGTTGCGCCCTCTAGGACTGCGCAGCGCAGTCATCGGGGCAGAGTAATAAGGTTGCCTAAGAGGTTCTCTTGAGTTATTTCTTCTTTTGAATTTTGTCCATGCTGTTTTAGTTTGTTTTTTGTCAGCATGTTTATTTATATTGTTATTTGTGTGTTCTGGGGGGCCTGTGTGGTGACATTAGTTGTTGGTCTCACACACAAATTTGATCTTTTAATGTGAAGGTGTAGTTTCTTCCGGTTTTGGGCGGAAAGTATATAAAAAAACCTGGAGGAGGAAAAACGGGAATAAAGTTAAGACAGACTCAAGCGTGTTCCGTCTGTTTTTCTGCAACTTCCACAATATCAATGTTTAAAATACTGGGAGATTCTTTTTTTTTTTTTTTTTTTTTTGTTACTTATTTGTACCCGTAGGTAGATTTGGTTTGCAGTCTGGTGACAAGCCACCGGCTGCTGGTCGCTGCGTGCGCGAGCTCCCTAAACCTACATGTTTTTGGTATGCGGGAGGAAACCGGAGAAATCCCGGAGTAAACCCACGCAACACGGGGAGAACATGCAAACTCCACACAGCTCACTGTTGGTCGGGGGCTGGGATCGAACCCACAATCTCATGATCCCCGCGATCCCCCGGCCGAGGGTAAAACTGTGCTGCCAAGAGTGCTAAACCACTGCGCCACCGTGCAGCCCATGCAGTTGTATTCATGTAATACACAGGGATGACAACAGGAAATTCTGATTTCAGCTGAAATCTAATTTGGTCGATTGACTTATGGGGGGGCTGGGGGGGCGCAACCCCCCTGAAGCTGGGAGGTTTTCAGTAAAACAGAAGTAATTTAGACTGAAAAAAATGATTTAAAAAAATGAAATACTAGACTTAGACAAATCATTAAATTTAATGAAAAGTTAACTTACTTTTTCTTCAATGTTGTCTCACTGTCTTTAGTCCAACATATTTAACAGTTCTATAAGAGATTTTTACACTATTTACACTGGTCACCAAGTCACTTCTAATGTGAAACTTTCTTCCTTTTGGCAGCAAGCTGTGTCAGTCTCTGAACTTTGAACTTCATCTCCTTTTCTGGTTTCTTCAGAAACTGTCCGAGTGTTTCTGTTACCTCATTGAACTTTGAGCCAATTTTCACCTTTACTGTCACTTCGCCCCCCGAAGCTCCTGGGTTTTTATGATTTTTAAGTACCAGAACTGTGCTTACATGACATAAAACAAACAGCTGAATGCCACTTATTACTGCATAATATTGACTTATGTTCCAAGAAGATAGCATTCCTAAACTAGAAAAGCACTCAGAGCGCATCCCTCCGCCAAGGCTCCTTCCGTTAGTCATGGATCAACTCCAAAATGTAATGGGTTTGTGTGTAGGCCTATAGCCACTTGTGGTGAAAATTGCATCAAAGTCTGTCCATCAGTTTTGGAGTATTGTTGCTAACACACTGTGAGAAGATAAGCGCCTTGGCTGAGGTATGAATTCTCAGATCATCACCAAAATATAATGGGTTCCTCCCTAGTCCAAGAACCACCTCTGGTGAAAATTTCATCCAAATCCATCCAGTAGTTTTTGTGTAATCCTGCTGCACAAATACAAAAAAGCCCTTGGTGGAGGTATGCACTCTCAGATCATCACCAAAATCTAATCATCTGTTCCCCGTACCATTACACACCTTTCCTGAAAATTTCATGAAAATCCGTCCATAACTTTTCCTTGCTAACAAACAGACAGACAGACAAACCAACGCCGATGAAAACATAACCTCCTTGGCGGAGGTAAATATTCCAACAAGCATTATCCATCACATGCTTTAACACTTGATCAAATCAAAATCAGTTAATTTTATCTATTCCATAATAGAAATAAAATTCCAACATACCATTACTTTTTATAATTTCAGCATTCATTTCAGATCACCAGTTTCAATCTCCATTGAGTCTTGAGCAGCTCATTTTCCTCCCCCGCGCAGCCCAGTTCAAACAGCCTTGTACGCTGCACTCAAACGGAAACCGGCGGGCAGAGTCGACTGGACTCCTGAACGGGAGCAGGCGTTCTGAGGTTAAAACAGCGCTCACTACCAACGCCTCGGACATGGGCATAGCGGCCGTCGTGGAGCAATGCGTTGCCGGTTCTTGGCAGCCGCTCACCTTTTTTTTAAGCAGGTCTTTGCACGACAGTGAGCGTAAATACAGCGTGTTCGACAGAGAGTTAATGGCTCTCCACCTGGCCATACGCCACTTCCGGTTCTGGCTGAAAGGGCGCACCTTCACTGAGTTCGTGGACCACAAGCCACTAACGTACTTAACGTACTTTATCTTCCTGGAAGATAAAATAAAGCGGAATGAGGCGAATTAGCAGAAAATCACATCCCTGAGAACACGCCGCCATGAATCTTTTGAAAAAGCATACAACGAGCTATTTGATTGGTCCAATCGCAGGGCTGTCAAGCTAGTAGCTTGAACACAACACATCCGGGTTATCGCGGGAGACGACTTCCGGGGAAGCGCCGAGCGCTTATGTACTCGTGTTGATTTTCGCTAAAATCGGTAACAATAAGGTACCTTACCCCCCCTAAAATTTTTTCAACGGATTTAGACGATTCACAGAAATGATCAATTTGAAAATAAATCGGCGGAAATCCGTGGATCGGCGGAAAATTGCCATCCCTGAATACAACTAAACAATTAAAAAGGAATTAAAGGCTTTTTTCAAATTTTCTGTAAAATGTAATTCTAAACAAATAGTGAGGAATAAATTGGGACACCCCCCATCTTTTTTAGGACAGCCCCACATTCATTCCCACTTAAAATGGCTACAATAAATGTTAAAAAATGCAAATAAAAACAAAAATAAGGTTAGACATAGATATGTGAACATTTATTAATAAAGAACTGTATTTAATGGGGTGTCCCTATTTTTTTCACATGACTGTAGGTCACATTAATGGTCGAAAAAGTTTTGAAATGATTTATCTTGGTCTCTCTTTTTTTTTTAATATCACAAAAACCTGGCATTTGAATAGGGGTGTGTAGCCTTTTTCTATATCCACTGTTAATAACTTTGTATTCTAGATTAACAGTGTTATAATGTCATTTATGATTTGCTGTTTCCTTTTTTTTAAAGATATCGATGAGTGCAGCGACGATTTTGGCAGACGAGTCTGTGCCCAAAGCTGTGAGAACACAGCAGGGTCATACTCATGCAAATGCAAACGTGGCTATACGCTCACCTCAGATCGCAAAAACTGTGTCGGTAAGTCAGTCAGTCCATCCATCCATCCATCCATCCATCCATCTGCACAATAGCTATTTAAAACATGCTAATTTGCATACAGATTTTAAAGGTAGGAAAAGAGAATTTGATTAATAATAACAATAATAATAATAATAAGTTTATTTATAGAGCACCTTTCACAGACAGGGTCACAAAGTGCTTAACATGGAACAAAACAAAATAAAAACACAGGCATGTAAAACAGTAAAAAAAAACAAAACAAAGTAGACAGTAAAAGCACATAAAAATACAATTGGCACATAGTTTAAAAAGCCAGGCTAAAAAGGTGGGTCTTTAGTTGCTTCTTAAATACACCAATGGAAGGTGCAGATCTTAGTTCAAAAGGCAAGGAGTTCCACAGTCTGGGAGTAACAGCAGCAAAGGCTGTATCACCTTTGGTTCTGAGCCTAGTACTAGGGACTACCAATAGATTCTGATGAGAAGACCTGAGAGACCTGCAGGGCTGGTATAGAGAGAGCAGGTCACTAATATAAAAAGGTGCCTCTTCATGAATGGCTTTGTAAGTAAGAACAAGAACTTTAAAATCAATTCTATAATTTACAGGAAGCCAATGCAAGGAGGCCAAAACAGGAGTGATATGACAGAATCTACTGGACCTAGTTAGTAATCTTGCAGCAGCGTTCTGGACTAACTGTAGGCGGTGTAAAGAGGATTTGCTAAGACATGTAAAAAGAGCATTACAGTAGTCCAAATGTGAAGAAACAAAGGCATGAATAATGATTTCTAACTGAGTGTAGGAAAGCAATGACCTAATTTTAGATATATTCCTAAGGTGGAAAAAACAACTCCGGGTCAGAGATTTGACATGCTGATCAAAACTCATCGATTGATCGAAAATGACACCAAGATTTTTTAGTTTAGACTGTACGTTAGAGCTTAATGAACCAATGCTATTAACCAACTTAGGAATTAGATTATCAGGTGCTACAATAAGGACTTCAGTTTTATCAGCATTAAGTTGCAAAAAGTTACTAGACATCCGGTCCTTAATTGCGGACAGACAATCATGAATAATTTTTAAATTGTCAACATGGTCAGGCTTAAAAAAGAAAAGTAGCTGTAAATCATCAGCGTAGCAGTGATAAGACACACCTTTAAATTTGCTGATAATAGAACCAAGTGGCAGCATATATAGGGCAAATAAAAGTGGACCCAGAATAGAACCCTGAGGCACCCCACAGGTTAAAGGAGCAGAGTCAGATGAATAAGAGCCAACAGCCACGGAAAAACTCCTACCAGAAAGGTAGGAGAAAAAACCAATCCAGAGCTTTTCCAGAAATACCTACCCAATCTCTAAGCCTTTGTAACAAAATAAAATGATCAATAGTATCAAATGCTGCAGTAAGATCTAATAACACTAAAACAGAGCATTTGCCAGAGTCTGATGACATTAAAATATCATTTGACACCCTGAGAAGAGCGGTCTCTGTCGAGTGTTTCTGACGAAAACCTGACTGAAATTTGTCAAAAATATTGTGTTCAATCAGAAAGTCAGTGAGCTGCTTGGCAACAACTTTTTCTAAAAGCTTAGAAATAAAAGGAAGCTTAGAAATTGGCCTGAAGTTTTTAAATTGAAGATTAAATTGGTATTTTACTCAGTAGGTGCCCATTTGTACATGTGTTAGATGGACAGAAAATATATGAAGCCTTGTTGGCAGCACTGGTGTACTCCACATTGTTGCGTAGTGTTCAGATGTTGGTTTTCCTTAATATGAACATTCACCAGTGGGAGAAAGGACTTTTTTTGTGTTGCTATAGAAATGGAATGGTCTGTTGCAGAGATGGGCAGTACTCTTTTCCAGGGGGGCAGCATGACTGACAATAACAGTAAGCAAAAGGCAACATTATCCTAAAGGTTTTAAAACCTTTCCACCTGCGTACTACTTGGGTCTATGTGTGCTAACCTTTCATGTACTGTACTTGCACTTATACAACGCCACCTTGACTTACCTGTATCCCACCTACATTGCAGGTGAAAAACAGTATTTGCAGGTTTTCACAGGTGTGCTATGTGTGACTGAGCATTAAAGTCCAACAGACATATAAAAGTTATCCCCCCCCCCCCAAAAAAAAAAAAAAAACTGCAGAGAGATGGTCTCTTCATTCATCTTCTTCCATTTAATCCTTTTCGGGTCGCGGGGGGGCTGGAGCCTATCCCAGCATCTTTGGGCGAGAGGCAGGGTACACCCTGGACAGATCGCCAGTCCATCGCAGGGCCAACACAAAGAGACAGACAACCATTCACTCTCACATTCATACCTAAGGACAATTTAGAATCCCCAGTTTGATGCCAATTAACCTAACTTGCATGTTTTTGTCATGTGGGAGGAAACCGGAGAAATCCCGGAGTACACCCACGTAGACATGGGGAGAACATGCAAACTTCACACAGATCACTGTTGGTTGGGGGCTGGGATCGAATCCAGGATCCCCCGGCCAAGGGTGAGTTGCTGTGCTGCCGCAGTGCTAACCACTCCTCCACCGCGCCACCCGAGATGGTCTCTTAAAAAGTCATATTTGTTTCAAATTTCAGGTAGTGTATTTTACGTTTTGGCATCCTCAGTGACATTTAGATGTTGTTTTAAAGGCCAAAAATCAGTCCTGTGTTGTTTCACAGCTCATTAAAAACAGTTCCTGTCCCCCTTATTTAAAGCACAGCATTTTCTGTCTGTTCATGAACATTCATGAACCCCTTTTCTGGCGAATTTTTTTTCCAAGAGAATCCCGTAAAGGCCAGTCAAAAGTAACGAGTAAGCTATCGCTAACAGCTAACTCTATTATACTCAGCTCTCATCACACTGCACGGTGGTGCAGTGGTTAGCACTGTTGCCTTACAGCTAGAAGGTTCCAGGTTCGAATCCCCAGGTTGGCAGGGGTTGGAACCTTTCTGTGTGGAGTTTGCATGTTCTCCCTGTGCTGCGTGGGTTTACTCCAGGGGCTCCGGTTTCCTCCCACAATCCAAAGACATGCATGTTAGGTTAATTGGCTGTTCTAAATTATCCCTAGATATCTGTCTCCTATAGGCCCTTAGAATAGAGGGTTAGTACTAGTGAAGTGCTTTGAGTGGTCTTTGTGACTAGAAAAGTGCTATATAAGTGCAGGTTAGTTAGTTAGTTAGTAATTGGCATTTACATACAAAACAGGACAGCAGCAAATCCAGCAATAATAAACTTGTTTTTAGCAAATAATACACATATTTCCTTATTTGGCCTTATCTGGCCTTTTAACCATTCCTACTGTCAGAACACACACCCATGGTGAAGCGGCTTTTAGTTATTATGGCCCACGTCTGTGGAACAGCCTGCTGGAGAACATCAGGGCTGCTGAGAATGTTCATGTTTTTAAAAGCAGGCTCAAGACCTACTGTTTTAACCTTGCTTTTTATTAGTTTCCTATTTTAATTCTCTTAATTTCTGATTTTAAATCTATTTTATGTTACAATCTCTCATTTTATGAATCCATGTCTGTTTGACTGTATTTAGGTGTTGTTTTATTTTTCTAGTCATCCTAACTGCCTAGCGTTTTTATCAGCAAACTATCTCATTATTTATCAGTGACTTTTTATCACCCTGTCCAAGCTCTGGCATTTCCTCATGGGGGCAGGGCCTCCTGTGAGGGTTGTGCCTGTTTTCTGGCTGTGGGGTGCTGGCCTGTGATTGTCCTGGTCTGCCCGGCTGAGGGGGTTGTGCGCTGCAGTGTCAACCCCTCGGGTTGGACTTGGGTGGTCTCAGAGGTGGTGTTCCTGTAGCCGTGGACTTGGCACCTTCCCTGCTGGTGATGGCTCCCTAGTGATGGTGCTTCCACACTTGGATCCTCAGTGCCCAGCCTTATGGCCTTAAGCCATAAGTTTTACACTGATGAAAGTTTCTTTGTGTGTGTGTGTGGGGGGGGGGGGGTGTTAAATTGTGTTTTATTTCAATGTGTGAAGCACTTTGCATTGCATCTTTTTGTTTGAAAAATGCTATATATAAATAAAGCTTTGATTGATTTAAGTGGCATATCAATGCTAGGCTATCAGCAGCATCTACCTCTTCTTATTCATCATCATCATCATAGCAGCCTGTTGGGGGTGTCAATGACTGTTTCATTTAGGTCTGATCAGATTCCTCCACACAGCTCTGTAATTCACCTTCCGCTGCCAGGAACTCCTGACCTTGTTAACCCAGGCGACGTCCGAGCCGGTGTGAGTTGCTCTCTGACTGACCATTTCATGAAACTGCTTGCAAAGTATTTGAGTACCGCTAGCTTTTGCTGGACTAGCGACACATTCTATTCAGCCTAATTTAAATTACTTGTTTCCCTTCTGTGGATCAAAATGTAGGGGTTTCTGTGCCCGAATGATCCCAGGAGTTATGTTGGCGGGGGCAGCTTACCCCTGGTAGGGTCTCCCAAGATAAACTGGTCATTGGTGAAGAGCCAGACCAACAGCAGTCCAGTAGATCCCCATGAAAGCAGTTACATCCCTGTGTACCCAAAGGAGCCCCATGACCCCACCAGTAGGCTCACCACCTGCAAGATTCAAAATTTCTTTGTCATTTAGTATGTGCATGCACATAAAAAATGAAATTATGATCCCCCAGCATAGCACAGTACCACAGTATACATAGAGAATAAGTTTAAAAACAACAGCATAAAAAATAAAATACAACAATAAAATATCAGTTAAAACACTTATGGTCAGACCAACCTAACAGAATACGAATACATATTGTAATGTCGGGGCCGTGTTAAGGGGGGCAGGGATTTCCCAGCATGCTTTGCCAGCTGAAAACGTTACTGTGTGTGTGTAATAAATGCTATTACTGAGTTATTATACTGCTGTGCCATTATAACTGCGTTATAATGACCCAGCAGTGTTTATAGGCAGGATTAGGGCAAGATGTATCATGTGTTGTATAACCATGATTGAAACGGAGGTCTGGGAGAATGACCTCCCCTCCTGTCTGTGCTCAGGGGTGTTGGGGTTGGGTGTGTTTGAATAAAGCCTGTTCGTCACAACCATCTGCTCCTCTTCTTTGTGTGAACCTCGCCAACGTCACACTGGTGTCAGAAGTGGGATGGAGCAAGATGGTGGCCAGGACCCGGGCGGAGGTTCAGCGGCCGGGGCGGTTCATCGCCCGGCTGGGAACGGAGCGCAGAGCTGAGAAGCCGACCCCCGGAGTGGCTCGCCGCGATGGACGGACCAGCGTACCCCGCCTTCCGCCTTTTTCAAGGCAGAGCGGGCCAAGCAGAGCAAACCAGCCCTGCTTCCCGCCCTTTTCAGGGCAGGACGGGCTGGCAATTCCAGGGCGATCAGGAGCGGCAATCGACCGGGAGGCGACCGTCCCATCCATCCAGCAGCGGGCCAAGATTCCCCACTACAACGGCGAGAACCTGTTGGATGACCACCTGGCCCAGGTCGAGTTGGCTGCCGTGCTGAATGTCTGGTCACCGGAGGAAACTGCCGTGCTGACAGCGAGGGGGAGGAGGAGGAGTTACGGCAGACCATGACGGCGCGTCCACGGAGGAGACGGCCGCGGCAACGCGAGGAAGGGTGCTTCCGCTGCGGAGAGCCAGGGCACATCGCACGGTACTGCCCCGCGCCCACCCCACGGGAAACTGGCCCCTCACTGACGTTAAATTAGAGCGAGGTGGCATGGATGGGGAAAGGCCGCCTCCCGCAGATGCTTCCCCCGGCGGTGACGTCACAGAGGCCCTTGGCGCGCAGCAGTAGCGGAGCGAGCAGGACAGATTCGGTCTTTTCCCGGGCTTGGCAGGGGCTGGACGCCTGGACACGGGCCAGCAGCCGCCTGGGAGGTCCTGGCAGTGGTGGGAGTCGTGACTCCCGCTGCCAGGGGAGGGACTGTGCGTAGTCCTACTGAAGCTGTTGGATGTGCTGGTCGTCGGCGTCAAAGCCGCTCCCAATACCTGGACAGATTCGCGTTGGACTTCTGGGTTGGACTTTGATTTTTCTGGGGACAGAAACCAGCCCGGGGGGGGGGGCAGTGTAATGTCGGGGCCGTGTTAAGGGGGCAGGGATTTCCCAGCATGCTTTGCCAGCTGAAAACGTTACTGTGTGTGTGTAATAAATGCTATTACTGCCTGAAGACACCTGTACCGCTTCCCTGAGGGCAAAAGAGAAAACAAACTGCGGGAAGGATGGTAGCAGTCTTTAATCATGTTAACAGCTCTGTTAGCACAGCGTTTATTGTAAATCTCCTCCAAGGAGAGGAGGGGGTCTCCAACAATCTGTAGCAATATTTAATAAAATATAGTGTAATAAGGTACAGGAATTATTTATTTTATTTAATACTGGGAGTGCAAGGGGACAGCGTTAAACAGTCACCCCAACACTCACTAAATAAAATAGAAAAGCACTCGCAAAAAGGGGGCACCAGTTCTAAAAGAACGAATTGTTAATTAATTCATTTCAATTAATTAATTTCTGTACCTTCAATTACTTAATAAATTCAGTCTAAAAATTTAGTGAGTTCTTTGACTGCTGTGACCCAGGAAAGCATATATGCAAAGGAAAATGCTTCAATTTCTCTTGTTTACAAGTTTATTAAATGAAACTCATTCAGGTTAAATGACATGGCATTCAAATGATGGATAAACAGATTCAAATGATAACCAGGTGTTGGGCATCACAACAATCATTAATGGATTCCTGAGCATAAAATCTATAGTTAAACCTTTGTGGAACCAAGATGAAACCAGATTTTATGTTTCAACTGTAATGCAATGGCAGGCTGAGGTATCTAACAAAATCAGAACACAACTTTATGGTGAAAAATTACATAAGCTGATTATCTAAAAAGGGACTTCTGAATTAATCTACAAAAATGAAAGGAGGTTACTTAAAAATTAATAAGAATTTTCCTTCAGTTTATAGCTTTGTCCTACAGCCGAGGGACTAATTGTACCATGAAATATTGGTTATGTTCAATTATAACTGATGTTTAGGACATCTTGTTTAAACCCAGCAGATAGGAAAATGGGAGTCTCACTTACAAACAGCTGTAGGTACAGGTATTCAGCGGTGGTCGGCGCCAGCCGCTGGTATTGTTCGGGAAGGCTCAGCAGCTCTTCTAGACAGCGTTCGGAACACAGGACTCAACTGGGGGGGGGGGGAAGCTTGTGAGAGTGTAGCCGGTGGAGTTAGCAGCTAAGCCCCAGGCCAGGCGTGATGTCCTTTGGCAACCAGTCCGAAATTTAGTATGTCCCTGGCCCGCAGGACAACCCCAAAGGCTGAAGGAAAAATGTTTTTAGTCAGTTTCATCCACCAACTCCTGGTTTCTTAATGTGGTCAGATGTGGGTGAGGCAGGAGTAGAAGGTCCAAAAATCTCTATCAGTCCACTTTAATGACAGGAAAAGTCAAAAAGTCCAAGAAAAAAAAGTTCAATAGAATAAGAATGGCTTCTGAGGTGAAAAAAAAAAGGATTTGAGAGTTTAACTCTCTTTAAAGGCGAGCACATAGGAAAAGAATAGTTTCTCCTCAGTTAGCCAGAAAACAGGCAAAAGCTTATCAAAAGGCGACTTAAGAAAGCTAGCGCAGGACTTGACAAGGTTCAGACACACACACAAAAGACTTCTTAAAACTCACAGAACAACTTAGATAAAGACAACTGAAAACAACCTAAAGACAACTCAGAGACTGCCTAGGGCGGCTCCCTCTCTGTTTTTAAAGGGTCGCACTTCTGATATCATAAAAGTGTGACTGGCAGCAAGACAGACCAATTATCTTCCATAAAAAGGAGTTTGAATGGGCTTTTGTCCAATGAGGGAACAATTCTTTGTCTGTGAACAGCCAATCAAATGCAAGGGCGTTATCCAACGGAGAAGCAGCCTGGGGAATTGGTCAGAAATAGCTGACTCACAAGTTTCAGAAAACGTTCATTCAGTTCCTCGGAAACTAATTATATACTCAATATAAAATCTAACTAAATTAAGTGACTCAAGGCTAATATTCAGTGACCATGCATGTATACTATTACTAATAATTTTAACATTCATTTGAATAACATTCATGAAAAAGACATTCCTAAGACATGCACTCACATTTAAATCAAGGATTAATGAATTATTGCAAACCCTTACTGGCGATCAAAAGGGCGTTGATCTTCACAGTGTCCAGAGTTATCCTGTGGGATGTAGGCTATAAAAAGTGTTAATGTTCAGTCAGAAATAGAAGTTCCAAATTGCACAAGTAATGAAACATATCCCGTAGACGTCCACTAGGAGGTACTGTTGAGCTGTAGATAATTTTTAGGTCTTGAAATGTGAACAAGGGGGCAGCCGAGAGGGTTCTGCTATATATCCAAAAGAAGGAGGCAACCATATAACCATATATCTGTCAGCTTAAGGAGTTTATGACTTTTTAAGAGTATCAGTTCCTGGTACGAAGCTTCTTATCTGCTTAGGGAGGAAGCTTAAGAATTTTATGACGTACTTTTTAAATCCTTTAAAAGCAAGTCCTTATCAGGTTTCTCTACAAACGGGAAATTGTTTACACTGGAGTCCTGATGAAAAAACACAGCTAATCTTGACCAGAGCTGAGTGAGAGTTTCTTTAAGATGAAGAAGAGTGATTTCCTGAATTAGCCTGAGGAGAAGCTGATGCTACAAATCTTACTAGCTGTTTTTACAACCCTATTCAGCTGGTGCTTCTCTAAACCTATGCAATTCCCAAACCAGGTAGTCAGGCCATATGAAAGGACAGATTCCAGGGTACCTCTGTAAAAAGTGGTGAGGAGCTGAGTGGGAAGACCTGCCTTTTTCAGCTGCTGGAGAGGGTAGAGTCGCTGATGAGCCTTTTTAATAATGGCGGTGGTGTTGGTGTTAAAGGTCATGTCATTTGCCAGGTAAATCCCCAGAAACTTAACATTGTTCACCCTCTCCACAAAAATGCCCCCAATAGACAGCGGTGTGTGATGGTACTTGCTCACCTTCCTGCAGTCGATCAACATCTCCTTAGTCTTCTCTACATTAAGGTGAAGATTATGTAATCTGCACCATGCTGTTAGCTGGTCCACCTCCCTTCTGTACGCAGACTCATTGTTTTCATTAGATCAACTACAGTCATATCATCAGCAAACGTAATGATGTGATTGGTGCTGAATGTGGCAGTATGATGTTTGAGATAGAACTGTCCACCTTGACTCGTTGCTGCCTTTGCATCAGGAAGTTGAGAATCCAGCTGCGTGTGCTAAGGTCCACCCCCAACAATTGTAGTTTTTCCACCAACTGCCCTGGAATGATGGGATTAAATGCAGAGGAGAAGTCAATGAAGAGGAGCCTATCATAGGTATTCCTCTCCTCCAGATGTGATAGGGTGAGGTGAAATACAGAGGAGATGGCATCTTCCGTTGAGCAATTAGCTCTATATGCAAACTACAGGGGGTCCAACTCTGGAGGGAACTGGGCCTTAATGTGCTGCAAAATAAGCCATTCAAAACATTTCATCACTATTGGTGTTAATGCCACAGGACGAAAATCATTAAGGCAGTCAGGGTTTGGTTTCTTTGGCATGGGGATTATGATGGCACTCTTCAGGCAGGTGGGCACAGCACCCTGAGAGAGGGAGGTGTTAAAGATATCTGCAAAGACATCTTTCAACTGTTCAGCACACTCCCTCACCACACACCTAGGAATGCTGTCAGGTCCTGCTGCTTTGCATGAATTAACCCTGTCAAAGACTAACCTGTGTGGCTGTCACCTGAAATGCCTGCTCAGTGGATGATGATGATGATAGTGGTGTCTGTACCTCATCATTATTGCTGCCATTTCCAACTTCAAAATGTGCATAAAAGTCATTGAACCTGTCTGGGAGTGTGACATCCTTGTAACTGGCCAGTGGGGGAAGGGGCTTATTTTCAGCAATTGTGTTAAAACCTTGCCACATCCGCTGTGAATTGTCATTGTTCATAAAGTGGTTGTTTAGCTTCTGCCCACACAGTCTCTTGGCCTCCCGGATGCCCTGGGACAGATTTTGTCTTGCCAGCCTGTATGCAGCAGTGTCTCCTGACTTAAAAGCTGAATTCCACACCCTAAGCAAGGTGCCCATTTCTCCATTCAGCCAGGGCTTCTGTTTTGCTTGTTTCTTGATGCTTTTGATTACAGTTACAGTGGGGCAAAAAAGTATTTAGTCAGCCACCAATTGTGCAGGTTCTCCCACTTAAAAGAAGAGAGAGGTCTCCAATTTTCATCATAGGTATACCTCAACTATGAGAGACAAAATGAGAAAAAAAAATCCAGAAAATCACATTGAAGGATTTTTTAATGAATTAATTGGTAAATTCCTCAGTAAAATAAGTATTTGGTCACCTACAAACAAGCAAGATTTCTGGCTCTCACAGACCTGTAACTTCTTCTTGAAGAGGCTCCTCTGTCCTCCACTCATTACCTGTATTAATGGCACCTGTTTGAACTCGTTATCAGTATAAAAGACACCTGTCCACAACCTCAAACAGTCAGACTCCAAACTCCACTATGGCCAAGACCAAAGAGCTCTCAACCCCATAGAAAATCTTTGAAGGAAGTTGAAAGTCTGTGTTGCCCAGCGACAGCCCCAAAACATCACTGCTCTAGATGAGATCTGCATGGAGGAATGGGCCAAAATACCGGCAACAGTGTGTGAAAACCTTGTGAAAACTTACAGAAAACGTTTGACCTCTGTCATTGCCAACAAAGGGTATATAACAAAGTATTGAGATGAACTTTTGTTATTGGCCAAATACTTATTTTACCGAGGAATTTACCAATTAATTCATTAAAAATCCTTCAATGTGATTTTCTGGATTTTTTTTTTCTTATTTTGTCTCTCATAGTTGAGGTATACCTATGATGAAAATTGGAGACCCCTCTCATCTTTTAAGTGGGAGAACTCGCACAATTGGTGGCTGACTAAATACTTTTTTACCCCACTGTACGTCATCTATGCATTTAATTATGTACCCCTTGACATCCATCCATCCATCTTCTTCTGCTTTATCCTTTTCGGGTCGCAGGGGGGCTGGAGCCTATCCCAGCATCTTTGGGCGAGAGGCAGGGTACATCCTGGACAGATTGCCAGTCCATCACAGGGCCAACACACAGAGACAGACAACCACCCACTCCCACAGTCACACCTAAGGACAATTTAGAATCCCCAGTTTGATGCCAATTAACCTAACTTGCATGTTTTTGTCATGTGGGAGGAAACCGGAGAAATCCCGGAGTAAACCCACACAGACACGGGGAGAACATGCAAACTCCATGACAGACTCTGCATATTCCTGCAGATCCGTGACTCTGTCCTTTGTTGCAACTTCTCTAAAGATCTCCCACTGTGTGTTCTCAAAGCAGTCTTGTATTGCTGGAATAGCCTCCTGGGGCCACAATCTCACTTCTCTGAAAATTTGTTTCACCATCGGTTTATATACAGGCACAAGCTTAAAGCTGGAATCATGCTGCACCTCTGCTGTCCGCATACATGTAACCGGAAACCTCGTGTGACGAAATTTACGTCATCGTCTCCATTCCGCTAGTGTCCGCAGTGCTTGACCACGGACGACTACGTGCAGCCCAAATTTTGTGACCGCGCCGCCTGCCCACGACCTGAATGCATTGAAAAGCGCAAGACTGAACATTCCATTCACGAGGTGGCAATATCGGCACAGCATACCAAGACAAAGAGATGAAGAAGACAACGAGGAAACAGAGATGAGAATAAGCACACAGTACATGAATCATACATACAGTGGGGCAAAAAAGTATTTGGTCAGCCACCAATTGTGCAAGTTCTCCCACTTAAAAGATGAGAGAGGTCTCCAATTTTCATCATAGGTATACCTCAGCTATGAGAGACAAAAAGAGAAAAAAAAAATCCAGAAAATCACATTGTCTGATTTTAAAAGAATTTATTTGGGACTTCCGGGAAGATGGCGGAGAGACATAACACTGAAACAAAGAGCTCTCCCTAGCCGGATTAAAAATCATCGGTAAATGGCCAACTCGACATAAACGGATCAATAAACTAAGGGATGAAAACACGAAGGAACCGGGCACAAGGACAAAAACAGGGTAAAATTGAAGAATTCCTCTCCAACAACGCAGGAAAAACCGCTGTACGCAAAGCCCAAAAAAACGAGATGTCTACAGCAGAGAAAATGGAGGACACCAGACTCGACAACATGACCACTGGCATCGCCAGTTTGGGTGAAGAGTTAAGAGAATTCAAGCGACAGCTACAACAGGATTTAGCGGCTCTTAAGGAGGAACTGAAAAAAGAAATTAAGGAGGAAATCATGGACCTCCGAAGAGAAATGGAGCGTAAATTAACGGAAATCATGGAGGAGCTGCGCTCCCAGCGGGCGTGTACGACAGAAGCGCAGACCCGAATTTCGGAACTAGAAGATTGGAAAAGCGAGGCAAACGAACAACTACAGACCCTGACGACGCAAACGCAGAGGATGCAGGAGAAAATAAACGACTTGGAGAGCAGATCCAGACGAAGCAATATGCGCATCTTTGGAATTCCGGAGGGCATTGAAGGCAACTCGATGACAAAATTCATGGATCAGTTCTTAAAAAAAGAACTGGAAATACCCGGAGAAACGGATCTGCAGATTCAACGGGCGCACAGAACACCGGCACAGAACCCGAAAACAAACGCTACACCCAGGTCAGTTGTGGTAAACTTTGTGAAATATGACATAAAGGAAAGAATCCTGACGCAAGCATGGAAAAAAAAGATACGAATCAGCGACAAACAGGTATTTTTTGACCATGACTACCCGACAGAAATCGTGCAGCAGCGGAAGAAATATGCCAACATTAAAAAAACGCTGAAAGAGAAAAAAATTAGATTCCAAACGCCGCTAACGAAAATGAGGATTCATTGGGAGGAAGGCACAAGAACCTACAACACGGCCGAAGAGGCAGCGCGGGATATGATGGAGCGGGGCCTTGAGGTGAGCGTGCCGAAGGAGACGGCTGGAGCAGCGGCGGCCCTGAACGCACCACGACAGACGGAGTGGAGACGAGTGAACGGCGGAAGAAGGGGGAGAGACGTAGAGCAGCGGGCCCAGGACAAGCTACAAGGCTTTCAACTGAAAGCCTAGATCATAACAAAGATTAAGAAAGGCACAGAAGAAATGAAGGCCAAGAAGACAAGGTAAAAGAGAAACAGACGGCTAGGAGAGGTTTAAGTGATATTTGTTGGACATTTCTAGACTTATGACTATTACTTTGATAGTAATTAGAAGTCTAGGGAGGGCCCTTCACTCTGTGAAGACAAACCCCCCACCCACCAACAGGGACCAGTGGGCAGAAGAAAGGCCCAAAGTACGGAGGTCGAGATTTTTTAATGTGTTTTTATATAAATATGTGTTATTTTTGTTGTTAAAGGGGCTAGGAGCACAAGTTAAAAAAATGGAAAAACATGAATATGGGTAAAAATCTTAAGATAATGACACTAAACGTGAATGGTCTGAACTCACCTGTTAAAAGGGAAAGAATAATAAGAAAATTCAAGAAGGAAAAAGCTGAAATTATATTTATGCAAGAGACACATTTGAGCAAGGCAGAACATGTGAAACTAAAGAGATTTGGCTATAAGAACTCCTACTACAGTTCATTTAAGGGAGGAGCAAAAAGGGGGGTTATGATACTAATCTCAAACAAAATACAATTTGAAAGTGAACAGGAAATCCAGGATAAAGAAGGCAGGTATGTAATAATAAAGGGAAGAATAGATGGTATGCAGATTACATTAGTGAACATCTATGCCCCACCAGAAAGTGACAAGGGTTTTTTCAACATCTGTTTGATCTCATAGCAACATACAGTGAAGGAGTCCTAATTTGTGGAGGAGACTTAAATGCTGTCATGGATCATGAAGTTGACACAACAAGTGTTAAGAAGACAAAAAAACATGTAACAAAGTTCATAAGAACCTCACTGGCAGAAATGGGTATGGTAGACATATGGAGGGACCTACACCCACTCGAAAAAGACTATACACATTATTCAGCAGTCCATAAAGTACACTCTAGAATAGATTACTTCCTTATGAATGAAGGTGACAGACACAGGGTGAGAAATTGTTGGATTGGAGGGGCAGAAATATCAGATCATAATCCTATATACATGGAAATATATATTTAAACAATAGAAAACGACAAACAACATGGAAACTTAACGTAGGACTGTTAAATGATGAGAAAATGAAAGAAAGAATAAAAATAAACATAAACGAATATATCCAAGAGAATGACAATGAAGAAGTGGACCCAACAATACTATGGGACGCACTAAAAGCCGTGTTAAGGGGTAAATTAATTGTTGAAACAGGAAAAGCAAATAAGACTAAACTGGAAGCGTATGAACAAAGATGTGAGAGACTGAGGGAATTAGAACGTAAACATCAAAGCACAAATGATCCAAAAATATATCAAGAAATTAAAGAAGAAAAAACAAAGATAAAAGAAACACAAATGGATGAAATTGAAAGGAAAAATAGATATCTAAAGCAAAAATATTATGAAACGGGGCCAAAAGCCACAAAACTGCTGGCAAAACGGTTAAGAAAACAACAAACAATGAATAATGTATACAAGATTAAAGACCCCACCACAAATAAAACCACAGTTAACCCAGAAAACATCGAAGAAATTTTCCATAATTTCTACCAAGAACTATACTCGCAACCTGAAGAAACAAATACTAAAGATATCAAAAAATTTCTAGACACATTGGACTTGCCATCAATAGGAAATCAACAAAATGAAAAACTAACAGCAGAAATAACAACACAAGAGATCAGAGATGTGATTAAGTCACTTAAAAACGGTAAATCACCAGGTAGTGATGGATACCCATCTGAGTTTTATAAACTGTTTATAGAAGAACTCACGCCACAACTCCTAAAGTCATTTAATTGGACGCTGAACAACAACAAAATACCTCCATCATGGAACGAAGCAATCATTTCAGTTATTTTAAAACCAGGGAAAGATAAAGAACAATGCGGAAACTATAGACCAATCTCTTTATTAAATGTAGATTATAAAATATACACAACAATTATATGTAAACGAATAAAGACATTCTTGACGGAATTGATAGAAGATGATCAAACTGGATTCATAGAGGGACGCCAAACACATGACAATATCAGGAGAACAATACATATAATTAACCAAATACATAAAGAAAAGAAAAGCGCAGTAATAATGAGTTTAGACGCAGAAAAAGCATTTGACAGGGTTAACTGGAAATTCCTATATAGTGTACTGGAGCGCTTTGGATTTAACGAAAAATCAGTACAATGCATAAGGACGCTATATCAAGAACCTGTGGCAAGAATCAAGATAAACAGTAGCTTAACAGACAAAGTAAATATACAAAGATCAACTAGGCAGGGATGCTGCTTATCGCCCACCTTGTTTGCTCTGTTCATAGAACCATTGGCTCAAGCGATACGACAAAATAAGAAATTAAAAGGTGTAACAATAAAGGGGGCGGAACACAAGATTGGGCTATTTGCAGACGATATTATAGTTTACCTTGAACAACCAGATAAATCAATAATGGAAATGATGAACTTGATAGAAAATTTTGGAAAATTATCAGGATACAAGATAAACATAACAAAAACACAAATACTGACATTCCACTATAACCCTCTAAACCAGATAACTGATAAGATCAAACTAAACTGGAACCAAAAAGAAATAAAATACCTTGGAGTGAACATACCTAAAGACCTAAGCAAAATATATAAAGCAAACTATGATAGGTTGGAACAAGAAATAAAAAAAGATATTGATAGATGGTCAATCTTAAATATGGATCTGAATTCAAAAATTGAGACAGTCAAAATCAGCATACAACCTAGATTACTTTACCTCTTCCAGGCTATACCAACAGAGATTCCAGATGCCCAATTCTCAAAGTGGGACAGGATGATATCGAGATTTGTTTGGGGAGGTAAAAAAACCAAGAGTGAAATATAAAACCCTCCAATTACCAAAAGAGAAAGGAGGCATGGGCCTACCGAGTCTAAAGGAATATTACTACTCAGCACAAATAAGATATATCATATGTTGGTGCGACGAGGGATATGAGGCAAAATGGAAAGAAATGGAAAAGGAAATTGAGGGACTCCCAGTACAAAGCATAATAGGGGATAAAGATGCATATAAGCAAATCAAACAAATAGACCCAATCACTAAATTTACTTTAGAACTGTGGTATAAAATAGTACAAAAATATAATATAAGGGAAGACATAAAACTATTGAAATGGGTAGCATTTGACAGTCAGTTTGAACCGGCAAAACAAGATAGGGGATACAAAAATCTGGTGAACAAGGGAATCACAGCATGGGGCAATATCGGAAAAAAAGATCTCGGGAGCTTTGTAAATATCAGGAGAAAATTTAAATTAGAAAGATGGGAATTTTTCAGATATCTGCAGATGAGAGATTACTATATGAAGAAGATTAGGCATAACCTCCAAACAGATGTGAACGAGATTATACAACTTATTTTAAGCTCATATGCAGGAAATAAAATAAGAATTATTTCAAAACTATATCAGAAACTTATGACAAACAATCATACAAGTAACTATATAAAGGAGAAATGGGAGAAAGAGCTCAATTTAAACATAACAGAAGAAAGCTGGCAGGAAATATGGAAAACACAACACACATCAACAAATTCAAGGACATGGAGGGAATTTGGATGGAAAAACCTGATTCGCTTTTTCATTACACCACAGATTCAAGGAAAATATACAAATACCCATTCTTTATGCTGGAGGGGATGTGGGGCTCAAAATGCAGACCACTCACATATGTTTTGGAAATGCTACAAAATATCATCATTTTGGAAATCTATGCATGTGACAATACAGAGGATATTAGGATATAATATACCAATGAACTGTAACCTGATGTACTTATGTGATCTTAAAAAAGACAATGTTATACAGGCTGAGGACAGATATCTAGTTAAAATCTTGTTGATTGCATGTAAAAAAACTATCACAAAAAAATGGCGATCAGAAGTTCTTCCTGACCAAGAACAATGGACTGACATTGTTGAGGACATACGTATGATGGAAAAACTAACATATCGACGAAGAATGCAAGAAGGAATATGGGAGAAAAAATGGCGGAAATGGACACACTACAAAGTGCAACAACGAGGCAGAAATTGAAAGAATAACCAAAGACACTGAAAAAACCAGAAGAATTAAGAGATGGAAACTAAAAACTTGATGCTCCAACATTTGTCCCCCCCCCCCCTTTTATTTTTTATTTTTTTTATTTTTTATTTTTTATTTTTTATTTTTCCCTACCCTAACCCCTTTGTTTTTTAAATGTAGAATGTGATCTGAATGCATTATATATGATGAAAAATGAATAAAAATCTAAGTTACAAAAAAAAGAATTTATTTGCAAATTATGGTGGAAAATAAGTATTTGGTCACCTACAAACAAGCAACATTTCTGGCTCTCACAGACCTGTAACTTCTTCTTTAAGAGGCTCCTCTGTCCTCCACTCGTTATCTGTATTAATGGCACCTGTTTGAACTCGTTATCAGTATAAAAGACACCTGTCCACAGCCTCAAACAGTCAGACTCTAAACTCCACTATGGCCAAGACCAAAGAACTGTCAAAGGACACCAGAAACAAAACTGTAGACCTGCACCAGGCTGGAAAGACTGAATCTGCAATAGGTAAGCAGCTTGGTGTGAAGAAATCAACTGTGGGAGCAATTATTAGAAAATGGAAGACATACAAGACCACTGATAATCTCCCTCGATCTGGGGCTCCACGCAAGATCTCACCCCGTGGGGTCAAAATGATCACAAGAACGGTGAGCAAAAGTCCCAGAACCACACGGGGGAACCTAGTGAATGACCTGCAGAGAGCTGGGACCAAAGTAACAAAGGCTACCATCAGTAACACACTACGCCGTCAGGGACTCAAATCCTGCAGTGCCAGACGTGTCCCCCTGCTTAAGCCAGTACATGTCCAGGCCCGTCTGAAGTTTGCTAGAGAGCATTTGGATGATCCAGAAGAGGATTGGGAGAATGTCATATGGTCAGATGAAACCAAAATAGAACTTTTTGGTAAAAACTCAACTTGTCGTGTTTGGAGGAGAAAGAACACTATACCTACTGTGAAGCATTGGGGTGGAAACATCAAACTTTGGGGCTGTTTTTCTGCAAAGGGACCAGGACGACTGATCCGTGTAAAGGAAAGAATGAATGGGGCCATGTATCGTGAGATTTTGAGTGAAAACCTCCTTCCACCAGCAAGGGCATTGAAGATGAAACGTGGCTGGGTCTTTCAGCATGACAATGATCCCAAACACACCGCCCGGGCAACGAAGGAGTGGCTTTGTAAGAAGCATTTCAAGGTCCTGGAGTGGCCTAGCCAGTCTCCAGATCTCAACCCCATAGAAAATCTTTGGAGGGAGTTGAAAGCCTGTGTTGCCCAGCGACAGCCCCAAAACATCACTGCTCTAGAGGAGATCTGCATGGAGGAATGGGCCAAAATACCAGCAACAGTGTGTGAAAACCTTGTGAAAACTTACAGAAAACGTTTGACCTCCGTCATTGCCAACAAAGGGTATATAACAAAGTACTGAGATGAACTTTTGTTATTGACCAAATACTTATTTTACTGAGGAATTTACCAATTAATTCATTAAAAATCCTTCAATGTGATTTTCTGGATTTTTTTTTCTCATTTTGTTTCTCATAGTTGAGGTATACCTATGATGAAAATTGGAGACCTCTCTCATCTTTTTAGTGGGAGAACTCGCACAATTGGTGGCTGACTAAATACTTTTTTACCCCACTGTAAATACTTCAGCAACAGCAACAGCAGCAGCATCTTCGTGGAAAAGGAGTGAAAACCGGGAAGTCAAGCAGCAGAAAGCAAGCAGCATTTCTTCGTTGGTGAAAATCCTGGCGGGTCAGCGCATTGGCGCTACCTATGGGCAGGAGTGAAACTACAAATGATGGTTGTGCGCATGCATCAACCGCTTGGCCTGGGTAGATGAAAAAAATGAGCATGTACAGCGCCGCGTGTGTGCTGGGCTCGTCCAAAGCGCACGCGGATCAAAGCGGAATAGAAGGGAAATGCAGCATGAATAAGGCTTAACAGCTAGGTGATCAGAGTTTCCAATGTTGGGGAGAGCGGCTGCTCTGTAGCAGTTCCTGATGTTTGTATACACATGATCTTGTGTATTATTTTCCCTAGTGGCACAGTTCACATGCTGATGAAATTTAGGTTAAACAGACTTGAGGCTCGCCTGGTTAAAATCACCTGTAATGATGATAAAAGCGTCTGGGTGAGCTGTCTGCAGCAAACTGATGATGTGATACAAGTCATTCATAGCCTCTCTCACATTAGCACTTGGAGCAACATAAACTGCTACAATCAAGACAGCTGCCAACTCCCGCGGCAGATAAAACGGTCTGCATTTCACAGTCATGTCCTCGATGTTAGGTGTAGAATGAATGGTGATCGCCTTTGCATCCTGGCACCACAAGTTATTAATGTAAACAGCCAGCCCCCGCCTCTTCGCTTACCTGACACAGCTGTCCTGTCTGCTCTGTGGAGAGTTAACCCTTCCAGCTGAATTGCAGCGTCCAAAATGTTAAGATTCAGCCACGTCTCCGTAAAAACCAACACACAGCAGTTCCTCACGCTACGCTGGGAAGCTGTCCACAGTCTGATGTAATCCATTTTACAATCCAGGGAGCGCACGTTAGCCAATATGATGGTAGGAACTGCTGGCCTGTATGAATTAGCCGTTATCCTGGTGCGTAATCCTCCACATTTACCCCGCTTCCTTGTTCTCTCACACCGTTTGCATCTTCAGGACAGATCATGGGGATCATGGTGTTAAGTATTTACTTATTTTTATTTTTAACCTTTATTGATACAGGGGAGGTCCATTGAGAGGCAACCTCACATATTCACACCTGGAGCCTGCCGATTACAACCACAGACTGACATGTGGCCACTGAGCAGCTCCACTGGAGCAATTGGGGTTAAGGGCCTTGCTCAAGGTTAACACAATGGGGTTTAGGAGAGTGAGGCAAATATTGTTTTGACATCTGTCCCATCCAGATCTAATCCTGCCGGTCCAAGGATTGAACCAGCAACCCTCCAATCACCAGGTTGCGTCCCAAACCATTAGGCCACCACTACTTAATTACTTGTTGTAGGACTGAAGCATGGCTCAACTGTGTAGAGACCATCCCTAAGAAGTGGCTTTTGTTTTAGTCAAGGTATTGGTACTAACGTTAGTTGTGATGCTAGCAGACCTCACTAATCCCTAGCTCTGACTGAAGGCTCTCCAGCCAGATGAGCCAGTAGCACGGAGGAAGAAGTGGTGGTCATGTTAATGGAACAGGGACTGCTTCGTGTTTATTAGCTCATTCCGGTGAAGCCGTAAGGAACTAATTCAATGGCTCAGCATTGATCCTACCGTCCGTCCATGTTTCATGGGAATCGCTACTCTTCCATGGTCATTTTTAGGGTCAAAGGTCAAGCGATCTGGCTGCATATATGATTTTAAACATATCACTGCTGCTATTACTACTAGGTAATTGCAGTGACTCAATGCGCAGCGATCCTGCAGTGGGTTTGCATCCAGGTTGTGCTCAAGGTCAAGGCCAACAGTCAGGAGATAAGTTAAGATAAACCTTTATTAGTCCCACAGTGAGGAAATTACAGTATTGCAGCAGCAAAGGGATAGCGGAACTCAGAGCAATAATGACTAAGATAATGAATAAGATAAAGAAATTGGGTAGACAAACAGTAAATATAGATGCATACACAGTGCAAGAGCATTGCAGTTAAATGGTATTTGCAGCATTACAGTTAAGTTAAATTACCCGGCAATATATAAATATAAATCCAGACAGTATATTTCACAGTTAAATGAAAAGTGTTGTAGCCACCTTCAATAATAATTGTAATTGTATTAGCGTATTGAAGGGAACAATCCCTATTGTACAGTAGTGGTGTTATGTACAGTTTCTATGAGCAGCACAGATTAGATTATAAAGTCTGACAGCAGCAGGTAGGAAGGACCTGCGGAACATCTCTCTCAAGCACTTAGGATGGTGCAGCCTGCTACTAAATGAACTCCTCCGTGCATTCACCGTGTCCCGCATGGGGTGGGACTTGGAGTCCAGTGGAGATGACAGCTTAGCCATCGACTTCTTCCCCCCTATCTCCTCCACTGGGTCGAGGTGGCGCCCCAGAACAGAGCTGGCTTTTTTGATCAGCTTCTTCAGTCTGTTCCTGTCGGATGCCGTGATGCCGCTGCCCCAGCAGACCACTCCATACATGATGGCTGATGCCACCACAGAGTCGTAGAAGGTCTTGAGGAGTGCCCCCTGCACTCCAAAAGACCTAAGTCTCCTCAGGAGGAACAGCCCGTGCTGCCCCTTTTTGTAAAGCGCATTGGTGTTGTGAGACCAGTCCAGTTTATTGTTCAGATGAGCACCATCTTGTAAGACAGACCGGGCAGCACGGTGGTCCAGTGGTTAGCACTGTTGCCTTACAGCTAGAAGGTTCCAGGTTTGAATCCCCAGGCTGGCAGGGGTAGGAACCTTTCTGTGTGGAGTTTGCATGTTCTCCCTGTGCTGCATGGGTTTACTCCGGGGGCTCCAGTTTCCTCCCACAACCCAAAGACATGCATGTTAGGTTAATTGGTTGTCCTAAATTGTCCTTAGATATCTGTCTCCTATAGGCCCTTTGAATAGAGGGTTAGTACTAGTGAAGTGCTTTGAGTGGTCTTTGAGACTAGAAAAAGCGCTATGTAAGTACAGATCTTTATCCCTTATCCCTTGAGATGTCACCATCTCAATGTCTGTTCCCTGGATGTTTACCGGTGCTGTGGGGTGGGGTGGCAGTCCAACACCAGTTCCTTGGTCTTCCCCACACTGATCTGGAGGCAGTTCTGCAGGCACCAGTCCACAAAGTCCTGGATCAGTCCTCTGTAGTCCGAGTCATCTCCATCAGAGATGGGGCAGACGATTGCAAAGTCGTCAGAGAACTTCTGTCGATGGCAGTGTGGTGTGTTGTGTGAAAAGTCAGCAGTGTAGAGGGTGAACAGGAAGGGAGCCAGAATTGTTCCCTGGGGGGACCCCGGACTGCAGATGATGGTGTCAGACACACATTCCTGGGTCCTTACAAACTGTGGCCGGTCTGTGAGGTAGTCCAGGATTCACAATATCAGGTTCTGGTCCACCCCTGCAAACAGCAACTTGTCCTTCAGGATCACTGGTTGAATGGTGTTGGAAACCCCCCCCCCTGCTATTTATGCTCACTGTACATAGTGTTTGGGCATTACACCGCCAGGTCCAGTTACGGATGTGTGTGCTTGCAGTGTTTCCTATGAGATGCTTGCCAAACATAAGATGTTAAGCTTTGAAAATATGATCAGGTATATACAGTTGGTCTTTAAAATTATCCATAGTTCTGCACTTCCACCCCTTAAGACTTTTGTGTACATGACTTCTGAACAAAACACTAGAGTAACAAGGACTTCCTCTGTATGGCATTGTTGCATCCCCCTACGTAAAACTGCTTTTGGACAATCAGCATTCTCATACAAAGCTATAATGGAATGGAAATAGCTCCCCACTGCTTTGAAGACCAGAACAAATTACAGAGACTTTTCCACAAAGACTAAAAAATGGATTTTAAGTAATCAAGCTTGCCAGCATTGACTCGCCCCCTTAAATGGGATTTGAAATTGTACTCATAAATTGTTTTTATGTGTGCCATTTCTCTTATCTTTTTACCTTTTAGACTTACTCCCTGCTTGTTTCAGGGTCAACAGCTTCTGAAGCACGACCTAAATTGCTTTCTATATGTGCTGTTTTTCTTTTAATATCTTCCTGCCTGCCTCAGGGACGACAGATGGAAATTAGTGAGAATGCTATAATCCGGTACAGAGCATCTTTACCCTGTGTTTAATGTTTTTTTTGTACATGGTCCCTGACAGATAAACCAATAGACTAAACAAAACTTTAGTTAGCTTAATAAGCCTGAAAAAAAACCCAACAACATAAAAATGCTGTAATCTTAGGTCGACTGTTCGGCAGCAGTTCTGCCACATGCCATTTCACTGTACAATGACTCACTCTAATGCTGAATTCTGGTCATAACAATGCTGCCATACTGCACCTTACAGTCTAATTGGTACCTCACATTTCACCATGTGCCTTATAATCATTCTTTGTACAGTCGGTACTATCCATAGATTCAAAAGGGTCATCCTCTATTTAACCTAGTAGTGGCCTCTGTAGTATATAAAGTTATCTAAGCATTTTTACTTCCCAGGGTTACTCCTTTTCTATTATGCTGTGTGTATTTCTGTTGGTTTGGGTCAGCTACTGTGTCATGCTGCTGTTACACTGTATTTTCCCAGTTGGGGATCAATAAAGTACCTCCACCCACCCACCTACCTACCTACCTTCCTTCCTTGGATATAAAAAGTCTACACACCCCTGTTCAAATGCCAGGTTTTTGTGATGTAAAAAAAAATAAGATCAAGATAAATAATTTCAAAACTTTGTCCACCATTAATGTGACCTATAACCTATACAGCCCAATTGAAAAACAAACTGAAATCTTTTAAGGGGAAAAATTAAAAAAAAAAAATTACAATAACCTCATCATTATCATCATCATTGGGTTGCATATATACAGTATATATGCACACCCTTAAACTAATACTTTGTTGCAGCACCTTTGGCTTTTATTACAGCACTTAATCTTTTTGGGTAGGAGTCTGTCAGCATGGCACATCTTGATGTGGCAATATTTGCCCACTCTTCTTTGCAAAAACACTCCAAATCTGTCAGATTGCAATGGCATCTTCTGTGCACAGTCGTCTTCAGATCACCCCTCAGATGTTCGATCGGATTCAGATCTGGACTCTGGTTGGACCATTCCAAAACCTTAATCTTCTTCTGGTGAAGCCATTATTTTGTTGATTTGGATCTGTGCTTTGGGCCATTGTCGTGCTGAAAGATGAGTTCCTCTTCATCTTCAGCTTTCTAGCAGAAGCCTAAAGGTTTTGTGCCAGCAATGACTGGTATTTGGAACTGTTCATTATTTCCTCAACCTTGACTAAGGCCCAGTTACAGCTGAAGAAAAACAGCCTCAAAGCATGATGCTGCCACCACCATGCTTTACTGTAGGTATGGTGTTCTTTTAGTGATGAGCAGTGTTGTGTTTGCGCCAAATATACCTTTTGGAATTATGACCAAAAAGTTCAACCTTGGTTTTATAGGACCGTAACACATTTTCCAACATGTGTTTTGGAGATTTCAAATGTGTTTTTGCAAAATGTAGCTGGGCTTAGGTGTTTTTCTTCATAAGCTAAGGCTTCGGTCTTGCCACCCTACCCCGTAGCCCAGACATATGAAGAGCACAGGAGATTATTGTCACATGTACTAAACAGCCAGTACTTGCCAGAAATTCCTGCAGCTCCTTCAATGTTGCTGTTGGCCTCTTGGCAGCCTGCCTGACCAATTTTCTTCTCATCTTTTTGTCAGTTTTGGAGGGACGTTCAGTTCTTGGTAATGTCACTGTTGTGCCATATTTTCTCCACTTGATGATGGCTGTCTTCACTGTGTTCCATGGTACTGGTACATACCCGTGCATACCCGTCCATGCCCGTAGAAACCAATTAAAAGCAAGTATTTCTGCATGCCCGTTGCTGAAGGGTCTCCTCCTGTCTCAGACGGCTGTGTTGTTCACAGTCATGCCTGCAGCGTACTGCTTGAACCTGAGGTGTTTCATCTTCAGGGCATCTTTTCTGACGTGCAGCAGTTCTCCTCACTGTATTGCTCTCCATCTGGTGGGTCTTCTTCTTCTTCATTCAGACCAGTGGTTGAGGGATAGATGCATCATAATTCCAGTTCATGGACAGAATCATGAAAATAGATCTGAGCAAAAAGTGGCTTTCAACCCTGTTCAGGAAGACCCGTGCATGCCCGTAGAAACCAAGAAACCGGAGCACCCAGAGAAAATCAGTGCTTTGCTTGGCATTTTACACATTTGTAGTGTAGACTGGCATTCTTTAAGGTTACACATTTTTACTGTGTCAGCACCTCTTTAAAAACAACATTGCTCAGAAAGCGACGCTTTTGCTTATTTTGTTCATCTTGAGCAAGAATACGAAGACTGCTTGATCTGGCAAATCTGCTCGCGGCAATGTAGAATTGGCCATGGCTGAAGAAATCTCTTGTGCAGAAAACACCAACACGCTGTAAAGACTGGCCCTGTGACTTTTTCACAGTCATGGCAAAGCACGGTCTTACTGGAAACTGTTTACGTTACAAGGTGAATGGAAACATGTCAGATGGTGTGAGTATGATTCGTGGAATCAGGAAAGTGCATCCAGCACTGACACCAATCACAGATGTTGCAACCAACAGATGAGGTTGTATTTGTTCAATGATGTATCTTGAGCCATTGTAATGTCCGTTTTGTTGGTCAAATGTGCTGCTTCGAATGGGTGTGGTTTAAAGTAGTGTGTCCTATTGTTAATCGGGTGATGAGTAAGAGTTCCAGATTTACTGCTTCGAATGGGTGTGGTTGAAAGTGCTGTGTCCTATTCTTCTTCTTCTTCTTTTAGATTTGATTGGCGGTTGGCAACCAGGTACAGGTGCATTACCACCACATACTTCACTCTATCATCACTCTACAGTATATCGTATAAGGAGTTCTGAACAACTCCTTATATTCGTAATTGGATGATGAGTATCTCTTCTTTGGTGAGTGATGGTCTATATGACATCATAAAGACATGAAGGCAGGCATCACAGGACATCATGCCTACATCATAGGTAGCAGTCCTATTGTCTATATGACATCAAAGGTAGCCAGTCCTATTGTCTATATGACGGCATCAGGAGTCCTATGTTGCCTGATATCATAGGATCATCATAGGACATCATGCAGGCATCATAGGCCGTCCTATGATGTCCTATGACCGTGACACACAGACACACAGATTTCTTAAATTTATAGAGTGAAGTGAAGTGATAGTCCAAGACACCTGTTTAAGATAAGATAAGATAAGATAAGCCTTTATTAGTCCCACAACGGGGAAATTCCAGGATTGCAACAGCACAGGGATAGCAACACTCAGAGCAACAATCAGAAGGCAAGAAAAAAACAAGCAAGAGCAGCTAATATACTACATATGTACATATTACTATAAAATAAATATATACACACACACACACAGACACACAGTGCAGAGCATTGTAGCTGGATGGAATAAATATATGAGTATATGAACACACAGTGCAGGGAAAAGCCAGTGTGAACACACAGTGCAGAGCATTGTAGCTAGATGGAATAAATATGTAAATATATAAACACCCACAGTACGGAGCATTGCAGCTAGGTGGAATAAATATGCAAGTATATAAACACACACAGTGCGGAGCAATGTAGCTAGATGGAATAATATGTAGATATATAAAAACACAGTGCGGAGCATTGTTGCTAGATGGGATGAAACAGCATAACCGTCTACTTAGTTATCCTACATGGTATGATTATGTGCCCATACATATTCTCACCCTCCATAGCGACCGGTATGTTCCTAGTTGTATGCCGGAGGGGACCATTGTGTAAGTCTATTGCATCTTTTGCATTCAAAAAACTATTAGTTTGTTACGTCTTTTTGCTATCTCTGCGAGCAGCCCTGCTTAGGTTGTACAGTCTGACAGCCGTTGGTAGGAAGGACCTACGAAACCTCTCGGTTGTGCACCTGGGATGATGTAGTCTGCTGCTAAATGAGCTCCTCAGTGCATCCAGTATGTCCTGCATAGGGTGGAACTCGGACTCCAGCAGAGATGACAGTTTAGCCACCGTCCTTCTCTCTCCTATCTCCTCCATCGGATCAAGGCGCTGCCCCAGGACAGAGCTAGCTTTCTTAATCAGTTTGTTCAGTCTCTTCCTATCGGCTGCAGTAATGCCACTGCCCCAGCAGACCACTCCAAAAGTGATGGCTGATGCCACCACCGTGTCATAGAATGACTTCAGCAGCGCCCCTTGTACACCAAAAGACCTGAGTCTCCTCAGCAGGAACAGCCTGCGCTGTCCCTTCTTGTAGAGTGCGTCAGTATTGTGTGACCAGTCTAGTTTATTGTTCAGATGAACACCCAGGTACTTATAGGATGTCACCATCTCGATGTCTGTTCCCTGTATATTTACTGGTGCTGTGAGGGGCTGCCCATGCCTGCGGCAGTCCACCACCAGCTCCTTAGTTTTCCTCGCGTTGATCTGGAGGCAGTTCCAATGGCACCAGTCCACGAAGTCCTGGATAAGCCCTCTGTACTCAGCTTCATCTCCATTGGAGATGAGGCCAACGATCGCAGAGTCATCAGAGAACTTCTGTAGATGGCAGTGTGTTGTGTTGTGTGAGAAGTCTGCAGTATAAAGAGTGAACTTTAGATGTCTATATGACATCATGTGATGTCATATAGACATCCTGTCTCTAGATCATCGGAACATCATAGGTCATAGCAAGTCCTGTGATTGTGAGTGATGCCTGCCGTTGATCACATATTGAAAGACACCTGTCTATATGTCTCTGACATCATATAGACATCATATCTATATGACGGCATTGTGAGTCCTATGATGCCTGCGATCATAGGATCATCGTGACTGATGCCAGCTGTTGATCACCCAAAGACACCTGTCTATATGATGTCACCTGTCTGTATGTCTATATGATGTCATATAGACATCATATATTTATGACGGCATCGCAACTCCTATGATGCCTGAGATCAGGAAAAGCCTACAAGAACAGCTGAACTTTATTTGGGGTTAATCGGAGGCACTTTAAATGGTGGCAGGTGTGTGCTGACTCCCATTTAGCATGAGTTTGAATGTGATTGGTTTATTTTGAACACAGTCACATCCCCAGTTATAAGAGGGTGTGCCTATTTCTGCAACCAGGCTATTATAAGTTTTTTATTTTTTATTTTTCACCTTAAAAGATTTAAGTTTGTTTTTCAATTGAGTTGTACAGGTTATAGGTCACATTAAATGGTGGAAAAAGTTTTGACATGATTTACAGTATCTCACAAAAATGAGTACACCCCTCACATTTTTGTAAATATTTTATTATATCTTTTCATGGGACAGCACTGAAGATATGACACTTTGATACAATGTAAAGTAGTCAGTGTACAGCTTGTATAACCCTTTAAGGTCCGCACCAAGAAAAAAGCAATGGAAAAATTTTTTCTTTGCATTTTTTACTCACTTAGGATAGCAATAACAACAATCAACTGTTTTTCCAAAATCAGACCCCACAGTTTTTTTAGATATAGGCCTCTACCAAATGGTTGAGGGGTCTGTTCATAGTAAAAGTATTATATACCTTTAAATGCATACCAAAAAACATTGAGAACAAGTCAAATAAAATGCTAATTTTCTTCAACAAATGAGTAGAATTTGCTCATGGGTTAGGGTTAGGGTTAGGGACTGCTCAAACACGCAGTGCCATCTAGAGGATTTTTTTTAGCATAGCGCAACTAAATCAAGTGGCAGAGATGGCTCATTCAGGTTGAGTTAAGCTCAATGCATTATTCAATGAGATATTATGACTCAAAGTGTGGTCGACCAAACGGTTGCGCAGAACCTTAAAGGGATAACAGTGTAAATTTGCTGTCCCCTCAAAATACCTCAACACACAGCCATTAATGTCTAAACCGCTGGCAACAAAAGTGAGTACATCCCTAGTGAAAATGTCCAAATTGTGCCCAATTAGCCATTTTCACTCCTCGGTATCATTAGTGTTACAAGGTGTCAGGTGTGGATGGGGGGCAGTTGTGTTAAATTTGGTGTTATTGCTCTCACACTCTCTCATACTGGTCATGAAGTTTAACATGGCACATCATGGCAAAGAACTCTCTGAGAATCTGACAAAAAGAATTGTTGCTCTACATAAAGATGGCCTAGGCTATAAGAAGATTGCCAACACCTTGAAATTGAGCTGCAGCACGGTGGCCAAGACCATACAGCGGTTTAACAGGACAGGTTCCACTCAGAACAGGCCTCGCCATGGTCGACCAAAGAAGTTGAGTGCACATGCTCAGCATCATATCCAGAGGTTGTCTTTTGAAATTAGACATATGAGTGCTGCCAGCATTGCTGCAGAGGCGGGGGGGGGGTGTCAGCCTGTCAGTGCTCAGATCATACACTACACACTGTATCAAATTGGTCTGCATGGCTATCGTCCCAGAAGGAAGCCCCTTTTAAAGATGATGCACAAGAAAGCCCGCAAACAGTTTGCTGAAGACAAGCACACTAAGGACATGGATTACTGGAACCATTTCCTGTGGTCTGATGAGACCAAGATAAACTTAATTGATTCAGATGGTGTCAAGCGTGTGTGGCGGCAACCAGGTGAGGAGTGCAAAGACAAGTGTGTCTTGCCTACAGTCAAGCATGCTGGTGGGAGTGTCATGGTTTGGGGCTTCATGAGTGCTGCCAGCACTGGGGAGCTACAGCTCATTGAGGGAACCATGAATGCCAACATATACTGTGATATACTGAAGCAGAGCATGATCCCCTTCCTTCAGAAACTGGGCCGCAGGGCAGTATTCCAACATGATAACAACCCAAAACACACCTCCAAGACAACCACTGCATTGCTAAAGAAACTGAGGGTAAAAGTGATGGACTGGCCAAGCATGTCTTCAGACTTAAACCCTATTGAGCATCTGTAGGGCATCCTCAAGCAGAAGGTGGAGGAGCGTAAGGCCTCTAACACCATGATGTTGTCATGGAGGAGTGGAAGAAGATTCCAGTGGCAACCTGTGAAGCTCTAGTGAACTCCATGCCCAAGAGAGTTAAGGCAGTGCTGGAAAATAATGGTGGCCACACAAACTATTGACACTTTGGGTACAATTTGGACATTTCCACTAGGGGTGTATTCACTTTTGTTGCCAGTGGTTTAGACATTAATGGCTGTGTGTTGAGTTATTTTGAGGGGACGGCAAATTTACACTGTTATACAAGCTGTACACTGACTACTTTACATTGTATCAAAGTGTCATATCTTCAGTGTTGTCCCATGAAAAGATATAATAAAATATTTACAAAAATATGAGGGGTGTACTCACTTTTGTGAGATACTGTATCTTGGTCTCATTTTTTTACATCACAAAAACCTGGCATTTGAACAGGGGTGTGTAGACTTTTTATATCCACTGTATCTGTCTGTCTATCGTCTACCTGCATGTTGTTATGTTATGAATAGTATGTCTCTTCTTTCTTCCTTTTCTTCCTCTCTCCTCACCCCCTCAACCAGTCGTGGCAGAAGACTGCCCCTCCCTGAGCCTGATTCTGCCAGAGGTTTCTTCCAGTAAGGGAGTTTTTCCTTCCCACTGTCACCTAGTGCTTGCTCATAGGGGATCATCTGATCGTTGGGGATTTTCCTCTGAATTATTTATGATTTGTGCTTATGTATCTACCACCTTGAGATGACTTTTGCTGTGACTACGCGCTATACAAATAAAGTTGAGTTGAATTGAATTGAAAGCACTGGAGAAATCGAAGAACATGATCCTCACAGTACTCCCAGGCTTCTCCAGGTGAGACAGAGAACGATATACAGTAGGAGTAAGGTCACTACATCCTCCAGCCTGATGCCATGCTGGTAGGCAAACTTAAGTGGATCCATCGCTGGTCTCACCAGGGGGCAGAAATGGGCAAGGAGCAGCCTCTCCAGGGTCTTCATCAGGTGTGAACGTGAGGGCCACTGATCTGTAGCTGTTCAGGTCCTTGGAGTGCGGAGTCTTTAGCATGGGTACCATGCTGGATGTTTACCACAGCTTTGGTACCCTCCCCAGCTTCAGGCTCAAGCTGAAGATGTGCTCCACAATCCTGCACAGCTGGTCTACACAGGACTTGAGGTGCCTCGAGCTGATGTTTTCCGGATTTGCAGCCTTCCTTACTTTGATCTTCTTCAGCTCAGATCTCACCTGGGTCTTAGTGAGGGACAGACTGGGGCAGGGGGGCTGTGTGCTGGGGGGAGGGAGTGTTGGGCATATGAGGGGAAAAATGGCAGGGGATGTGCACTGAGAGCTGGGGGGGTGTAAGACGGGGTGGAGGGGGGGCGGTGGACAGGGGCAGTAGATGAAGGTAGTGGCAGCAGGGGTTGGAGGGCAGGGGGAAGAGAGGGTGTTTGGTCAAACTTGTTGAAGTACACGTTCAGGTTGTTCACGCACTCCCTACCCCTCACGGCCTGGGAGGTGGTATTCTGGCACCCAGAGATGGTTTTGAGGCCTATCCAGACACCTCTGACATTGCTCTGCTGCAGCTTGACCTCCATCTTCCTCCTGTAGTTGTCTTTCCGCTCTCTGATCTTCCTCCTTAGCTCCCTCTGTATGGACTTCAGCAACTCCTTGTTTCCTGACCTGTTGATCCTTTTTTCTCCTTCAGCAGGGTCTTTATCTCAGGGTTGATCCAGGGCTTGTTGTTTGAGAAACACCATATGGTATTGGTGGGCACGGTTTGGTATCTGGTGTCTTATAGTAAATGGCATTCACTTACATATAGCGCTTTTTCTCATGTCTAGATGACCAAAGCACTTTACAGAGCCTGCTGTCCACTCATTCACATACAGTGGGGAAAAAAAGTATTTAGTCAGCCACCAATTGTGCAAGTTCTCCCACTTAAAAGATGAGAGAGGTCTCCAATTTTCATCATAGGTATGCCTCAACTATGACAGACAAAATGAGAAAAAAAAATCCAGAAAATCACATTGAAGGATTTTTAATGAATTAATTGGTAAATTCCTTGGTAAAATAAGTATTTGGTCAATAACAAAAGTTCATCTCAGTACTTTGTTATATACCCTTTGTTGGCAATGACAGAGGTCAAACGTTTTCTGTAAGTCTTCACAAGGTTTTCACACACTGTTGCTGGTATTCTGGCCCATTCCTCCATGCAGATCTCCTCTAGAGCAGTGATGTTTTGGGGCTGTTGCTGGGCAACACGGACTTTCAACTCCCTTTCTATGGGGTTGAGATCTGAAGACTGGCTAGGCCACTCCAGGACCTTGAAATGCTTCTTACGAAGCCACTCCTTCGTTGCCCGGGTGGTGTGTTTGGGATCATTGTCATGCTGAAAGACCCAGCCACGTTTCATCTTCAATGTCCTTGCTGATGGAAGGAGGTTTTCACTCAAAATCTCACGATACATGGCCCCATTCATTCTTTCCTTTACACGGATCAGTCGTCCTGGTCCCTTTGCAAAAAAACAGCCCCAAAGCATGATGTTTCCACCCCCATGCTTCACAGTAGGTATGGTGTTCTTTCTCCTCCAAACGCGACAAGTTGAGTTTTTACAATAAAGTTCTATTTTGATTTCATCTGACCATATGACATTCTCCCAATCCTCTTCTGGATCATCCATATGCTCTCTAGCAAACTTCAGATGGGCCTAGACATGTACTGGCTTAAGCAGGGGGACACGTCTGGCACTGCAGGATTTGAGTCCCTGACGGCGTAGTGTGTTACTGATGGTAGCCTTTGTTACTTTGGTCCCAGCTCTCTGCAGGTCATTCACTAGGTCCCCCCATGTGGTTCTGGGATTTTTGCTCACCGTTCTCGTGATCATTTTGACCCCACGGGGTGAGATCTTGCATGGAGCTCCAGATCGAGGGAGATTATCAGTGGTCTTGTATGTCTTCTATTTTGTAATAATTGCTCCCACAGTTGATTTCTTCACACCAAGCTGCTTACCTATTGCAGATTCAGTCTTCCCAGCCTGGTGCAGGTCTACAGTTTTGTTTCTGGTGTCCTTTGACAGCTCTTTGGTCTTGGCCATAGTGGAGTTTGGAGTCTGACTGTTTGAGGTTGTGGACAGGTGTCTTTTATACTGATAACGAGTTCAAACAGGTGCCATTAATACAGGTAATGAGTGGAGGACAGAGGAGCCTCTTAAAGAAGAAGTTACAGGTCTGTGAGAGCCAGAAATGTTGCTTGGTTGTAGGTGACCAAATACTTATTTTACCGAGGAATTTACCAATTAATTCATTAAAAATCCTTCAATGTGATTTTCTGGATTTTTTTTTTCTCATTTTGTCTCTCATAGTTGAGGTATACCTATGATGATAATTGGAGACCTCTCTCATCTTTTAAGTGGGAGAACTTGCACAATTGGTGGCTGACTACTTTTTTTTCCCCACTGTACACATTCACATACTGATGGTGGCAGAGCTGCCATGCACAGGCGCTGGCCTGACCCACCAGGGGCAACTGAGCGTTCGGTGTCTTGCTCAAGGACAGTTCAACATGCAGACTGCAGACAGAACGGGAATCGAATCCCTGACCCTCTGATCAATAGTCTGCCACACTACACCTGCATCACAGCTACCACCTGCCTTATAGAGTATGTTTCTTAAAAATTCCTTCTCAATTGCCCTGATGCTCACCAAACTCACACACAATGATCCTCAGGTGGCTCTGCATCAAGGTTTTGCTCAAGGTTGGAATCAAAAGTCAGGAGATCTGAGCACTCTGGGGATGATTTCATCAGGCCGGAATGAGCCTTAGAAAAGAATGAGCTTGATGGCCTGAGCTAACAATAACTGATAACCTGCAATATTCAGGACTGCTGAGAATATCAAAAATAGAGATAGGTAGTTTGAACTTTGTGACTTGGGGAACTGTAACCTGGAAGAGTCATACTAGCTTCTGCCTGCGTCATCGTCGTCATCATCATCATCATCATCATCATCATCCATATTTATTTTTGATAGGACACAATTAGTCCCTCAGTTGGGGTGGGTCCTGCTTGACTGCACTTCTCAGAGTCCCACTCCAGTGGTTCCTGCCCACTGATTCAACCTGGTCCAGTTGTAGCTTGACCCGGTCCATACGGACACCCTCCAGCCATGTCTTCTTCAGTTTTGCTCTTCCTTGACCTCTGCTGCTAGCAGGATTGACATCCATGACCTTCTTAATCTAACCGACACTCCTCTCCACATGGCTGAACAAATGCAAATGGCGCATGTGGGGCTCATAATAATAATAATAAGTTTATTTATAGGGCACTTTTCACAGACAGAGTAACAAAGTGCTTAACATGGTAGAAAAACAAAGCAAATAAAAATACAGGCACATAAAGCAGTAAAAGAACAAAGTAGACAGTAAAAGCACATAAAAATACAATCAACACATAGTTAATTAAAAAGCCAGGCTAAAAAGGTGGGTCTTTAGTTGCTTCTAAAAAACATCAATGGAAGGTGCAGATCTAAGTTCAAAAGGTAAGGAGTTCCAGAGTCTGGGAGCAACAGCAGCAAAGGCTCTATCGCCTTCGGTTCTGAGCCTAGTGCTAGGGACTACCAGTAGATTCTGATTAGAAGACCTGAGAGACCTGCTGGAATGGTGTAGATGGAGCAGGTCACTTAATATAAAAAGATGCCTCTTCATGAATGGCTTTGTAAGTAAGAACGAGAACTTTAAAATCAACTCTATAATTTACAGGAAGCCAATGCAAGGAGGCTAAAACGGGAGTGATATGACAGAATCTACTGGGCCTAGTTAATAATCTTGCAGCAGCGTTCTGGACTATCTGTAGGCGGTGTTGAGGTCGTTCAGCTGCAGCCTTACCAACAGTGATTGAGAGCTGACCTCATCCTCAGTGGAGATGCCATACATCCAGCGGATCATGGCCCTGTCATTCCGCCAATATCAGCCAATATCTTGGCTGTGTGCTTTGGATCATTGTCCTGCTGAAAGATGAACCATCGCCCCAGTCTGAGGTCAAGAGTGCTCTGGAGCAGGTTTTCATCCAGAATGTCTCTGTACAAGATGGCGCCCACTGCTGGTGAACGTCTTTGCTCATTCCGCTCCCGAATGCCGACTTTTCTCCTTTTTTTGCATAGTTGCTGTTCTTTCTACAGTACATGGAGGTCATGCACTGCTAACATGCGACCGACAAACACTACTGGATATCGCCAAGTCAAGCAGCCACATGGAGTTTACTGGCTTTATACCACCCAACCTGCAATGCATCGTATGCCCCTACGGTGACCATCGTCAGCCCCAGGAAGGCCCCGAAGCACTGAGCCTGCATGAGCATGCTGACCCCAAGAGAGTGCGTCAGAGGCAGGGTCAAAGGTGAGGCAAGAGAGGAGGGCTACATGCTAGGCTAAAGGCTCGCGCCAGCCAGCCACCGCTACCCAGTCTCTTAATTGCAAACGTTAGGTCTTTGGAAAATAAAGTAGATAAACTAAGAGCAAGGATTGAAGACCAGCAGGAGACAAGAGAGTGTTGTGTCCTAATTTTCTGTGAGACTTGGTTTTCAGACAGAGTCCCGGGGAGTGGGGAGCGCTATTCAGCTCCAGACACACTCAACACACTGGGCAAACAGAACAGGAGACTCTGGTAAGAGTTGCCCGACGTGGAGTTTTTACTGCTGAAATGCCATCCCTTATTTACCAAGGGAATTTACCGCTGTGTTTTTGGCCGCTGTATACATCTGTCTACAGAGCAACTACACAGTAGCACGAAACAAACTCCACGACATCATCAGCGCAGTAGAGACGAGACACCCTGATGCTGTTTTTATTGTTGCTGGCGACTTTAACCAGTGCAATTTACAGACTGTACTCCCCAAATATTACCAGCATATGGACATTCCCACCCACGATAAAAACACATTGGATCATGTTTATTCCAGCATAAGTGGCGCCTACAGAGTGGCACCCCGCCCCCACTTTGGACAGTCAGATCACATTTCACTGTTTATGTACCCAGCCTACAGATAAAAGCTGAAACAAACAAACCCAGTTATTAAGCAAATTAAGAGCTGGACTCCAGAAACTGAGAGCACCCTGCAAGACTGTTTTGCCTGTACAGACTGGGATGTGTTTAAAGCTGCAGCCACCCAAGAGGACACTTCTGTAAACATACAGGACTGCGCTGAATACGTGACTGGGTACATCAGCACGTGTGTTGACACCACTGTACCCACCATACAGGTCAGGAAGTTCTCCAACCAGAAGCCCTGGATCAACAGTCAGGTACATCAGATGCTGCATGCTCACTCTTGTGCATTTAAATCAGGTTGTGAGGTCAAGTACGAAGCTGCAAAGTATGGACTGAGGAAGGCTATAACAACAGCCAAGAGGCAGTACAGAGAAAAGCTGTACAGCCTCTACTCCACTCCTGACCTGGGGCACATGTGGCAAGGCCTGCAACACATCACAGACTACAAGAGGACCAACAGCAGCACCACTAGCTCTACAGACAGCCTGCCGGACGATGTCAACTTCTTTTACACCCGCTTCGAGACCACCAGCCACAGCACAGAGAAGAAACACACACTCACGCACCCTCCCCCCCACCCACCCACCCACTAAGAGTCTCACCAGGCCAGGTAAACAAAGCACTGAGGAATATCAACCCCCACAAGGCAGCAGGACCAGACAACATACCTGGGCGGGCCCTCAGAGCATGCGCTGCAGAGCTGACTGATGTTCTCACAGCAATCTTCAACCTCTCCCTCAACCAGAACATAGTCCCCTCCTGCTTCAAAACCACAACCATCATCCCCGTCCCCAAAAGGAGCCCACCAACCTGTCTGAATGATTACAGACCGGTAGCACTCACTCCAATCATCATGAAGTGCTTCAAGAGAGTGGTTCTGCCCCTCATTCAGGACAGCATACCAGGCAACCTGGACCCCCTGCAGTACGCCTACCGGCCCAACAGGTCCACCTCAGATGCTATCACTGCAGCACTCCATTATTCTTTCTCCCACCTGGAAGATAAAGACTCCTACATTAGGATGCTCTTTGTCGATTACAGCTCCGCCTTCAACACGGTCATTCCCCACAAACTCACCAACAAACTGTCTTCACTTGGCCTGCACCCCACCCTCTGTGACTGGCTACTGGACTTCCTAACTGGCAGGCCCCAGTCTGTCAGGATGGGTAACAGGACCTCAGCCAGCATCATCACAAACACAGGTGTCCCTCAGGGTTGTGTTCTCAGCCCCATCCTCTACAGCCTCTTCACCCATGACTGTGTTGCCTCCCACAAAGACAATATCATCCTAAAGTTTGTGGATGACACAGCAGTGAAAGGATGCATCACTGGTGATGACGAAGCATCCTACTGGAGGGAGGTGGCCAACCTGGTGTCATCTTGTGAGGACAACAACCTCATCTTCAACACAGACAAGATGAAGGAGATGATAGTGGACATGAGGAAAGGGAGAAGGAGACCCCATCGGCCACTGTTCATCCGGAAGCTTGAGGTGGAGAGGGTGAGCATCTTTAAATACCTGGACATCCACATCAGCGAGGACCTTAAGTGGACACACAACACAACAGAGCTGGTTAAGATAGCTCAACAGCGACTGTACTTTCTGAGGAGGCTGAAGAAGTTTGCCATGTCTTCCAGGATCCTCAACAATTTCTACAGCTGCATCACCGAGAGCATCCTGACCAACTGCATCACTGTGTGGTACGGCAGCACCACTGCCCTGGAGCGCAAATGCCTGCAGAGAGTGGTGAAGACAGCGGAGAAGATCATCAGGACTCCACTCCCCTCTCTGCAGAGCATCTACCACTGCAGAGTCCAAAAGAGAGGTGACGCCATCCTCCGGGACCCCACCCACCCCCAACACAGACTGTTCACACTTCTACCCTCAGGCTGGAGGTACAGAAGTGTGAAATGCAGGACAACCAGACTGAAAAACTCCTTCTTTCCCACTGCCATCAGACTCATGAACAGATAACAACTCCCAAAACTCTGTAACACAGCTTTGCATATAGGAACTCGCACACCAGCTACTAAATTTGCACACTGCTCACCTGTACAGTAGATATAGTATCACCAGTCTGATGTCCATATCATCTTTGCTGCTACTCCTCAAATAATTTGTAATTATACACTGCTTGTTGCACAATGGTCATTTGCACACTGTACATAAGTCTATGCCATCTCAGGTTCACATCAGGTTGCACAATGCTCATTTGCACACTGTACATAGGTTCATGCCATCTCAGGTTCACATACGTCATCTCTGATATCAATATACCACTATCACTTTAGTCATCCAGTGAATTTTCACTTTCATTCCTCTACTGCCTAACTGTGTGTTGGTGTGTGTGTTTTAGCATCCATTAGTGTTAGGATTGAGTTACTGTGTTAGTGTGCCATGACCTATTAGAATTGTTGTTTCTGTACCTTTTAACTTGGCATTCGTTCGGAGAGCAAAGTAAGAATTTCATTGCTCAGGAAATGTAGCATTTCTTAACTGTGCACATGATAATAAAGCCTTTGAATCTCTTGAATCTTGTACATTTCTGCATTCCTCTTTCCCTCTATCCTGACTAGACTCCCAGTTCCTGCCGCTGGAAAAACATCCCCACAGCCTGATGCTGCCACTACCATGTTTCACTGGAAGGATGGTATTGGCCTGGTGATGAGCAGTGCCTGGTTTCCTCCAAACATGACACCTGGCATTCACGTCAAAGAGTTCAATCTTTGTCTCATCAGACCAGAGACTTTTGTTTCTTATGGTCTGAGAGTCCTTCAGGTGCCTTTTGGCAAACTCCAGGCGGGCTGCCATGTGCCTTTTACTAAGGAGTGGCTTCTGTCCGGCCAGTCTACCATACAGGCCTGATTGGTGGATTGCTGCAGAGGTGGTTGTCCTTCTGGAAGGTTTTCCTCTCTCCACAGAGAAATGCTGGAGCTCTGACAGTGTGACCATTGGGTTCTTGGTCACCTCCCTGACTAAGGCTCTTCTCCCCGACTGCTTAGTTTAGACGGCTGGCCAGCCCTAGGAAGAGCCCTGGTGGTTCAGAATTTCTTCCATTTATGGATGATGGAGGCCACTGTGATCACTGGGACCTTCAAAGCAGCAGAAATTTTTCTGTACACTTCCCAGATTTGTGTCTCGAGAGAATCCTGTCTCAGAGGTCTACAGACAATTCCTCTGACTTCATGCTTGGTTTGTGCTCTGGCATGCACTGTAAACTGTGGGACCTTATATCGACAGGTGTCTGCCTTTCTAAATCATGTCCAATCAACTGAATTTACCACAGGTGGGCTCCAATTAAGCTGCAGAAACATCTCAAGGATGATCAGTGGAAACAGGATGCACCTGAGCTCAATTTTGAGCATCATGACAAAGGCTGTGAATACTTATGTACATGTGATTTCTTAGTTTTTTATTTTTAATAAATTTGCAAAAATCTAAAAAAAAAAAATACTTTTTCATGTTGTCATTATGGAGTATTGTGCGTAGAATTTTGAGGAAAAAAAAACAAACAAATTTTATCCATTTTGGAATAAGGCTGTAACATAACAAAATGTGGAAAAAGTGAAGTGCTGTGAATACTTTCCGGATTCACTGAGTGTGTATGTGACCTGTGCTGGCAAAATGAGTCGGAATGCGCACTGCGTCATTACGAGCAGCAGGCACGAGAAGTCATAAATCATGACCCCCGTGAGTACCTGGTCTCATTGGAAAGCTTAGAAAGCGTACTTTCTAAAAATACATATGTTTTTGCGGAAGACGTACTGTAACTCCCGACCAATTGAACGCGAGTTTTATACCTAGCCAAAATATAAACAGATTGTCTTTTTCTGGGTCCATTTTTACATACTTCCTACAAATTAAATGCCATTTTGAAGGTCTGTCAATACAGAATATGGAAGAAACATTACCTCAGTTTTGATAATTTCCTCAAAATGACTCATTTTGCCAGGACGGGTATACAGTGGTGTGAAAAAGTGTTTGCCCCCTTCCTGATTTCTCATTTTTTTGTATGTTTGTCACACTGAAATGTTTCAGATCATCAAACAAATTTAAATATTAGACAAAGATAACACAAGTAAACACAAAATGCAGTTTTGAAATGGTGTTTATTATTAAGGGTGAAAAAAAATCCAAACCTACATGGCCCTGTGTGAAAAAGTGATTGCCCCCCCCACCCCCATTAAAACATAAATTAACTATTGTTTATCACATCTTTGGAAAACTGAGTTCAATTTCTTTAGCCACACCCAGGCCTGATTACTGCCACACCTGCTCTCAATCAAGAAATCACTTAAATAGGACCTTCCTGACAAAATGAAGTAGACCAAAAGATCCTCAAAAACTAGACATGCTGCAATCCAAAGAAATTCAGGAACAAATGGGAAACAAAGTAACTGAGATCTATCAGTCTGTCCCATGATTTGTGATCCCTGGCTGAAATGGGCAGTTCTGGCCTTGGCCTAGAAAGTGGTTTGTAACAGAAAAGTGACGGATCATCCGGGATTGGACATCTGCACCACTTCCTTAACAGGGAGGTGTGACGACCCCCTCCATGGGTAATTGGTCAGTGGGGCAGGTCCTGACACCATAGAGTACATCTCTGCTACTAGCCAACTGCTAGTGAGGAATTTCTCTTTGGATCAGTGGTAGAGCAGGAGGTGTTGGGTTCATGGTGTCAGGGGTTCAAATCCCAGCCTGGGACATGAGGTGTAGGTCTGCCTTGCTGTGAGCAAAAGAGACCAGGTGAATGTCTACCTTGCCTAAGAAAAGGGTGAAAGTGACTAGGTTTGTACACCTTGGCATAGGGGCCGAGATAGACCTAAATGATCCCAGGCTGAACTAGGCAGTTCTGGCCTTGGCCCAGAAAGTGGGTTGAAATAGGCTATTCTGGCCTTGGCCCAGAAAGTAGGTTGTAACAGAAAATGGGGGCTTGTCTGATTTCAAGTGCCTATCACCCTGAATCTCAGGGAGCTGTGGAGCGGTGGCACCAGACACTAAACTCTATGTTGACAAAATACTGTCTTGAGACTGGTAAAGATTGGAATGAAGGAGTACCCGTAATGTTGTTTGCAATAAGGGAAGCTAAACAAGAGTCCTTGGGATTTCTGGACATCAAGTTTGAGGTCCTTTAAAATTACTCAAGGAAGAGTTCTTGTCATTTCCAAAATCAGCCAAGACTAATATCCTGGACTTTGTTTCACAGTTCCGAAAGTGCCTCCACCAGGCTCGAGCAGTGGCTTCGGAAGCACTATCTTCGGCTCAGATCACTATGAAGCAGCATTATGACTAGAAGGCAGTTCTCCAGTCCTTTAAACCAGGTGATGAGGTTCTAGTGTTACTTCCTATCCCTGGGTCTTCTTTCTCTGCTCTTTTTTCCGGCCCCTATGTGGTACAAAAGAAAGTAAGTGATACTGACTGTTACAAAAACTCCTGACAGAAAACACAGTACTCGCTTGTGTCATTTTAACATGTTAAAGTTGTACCACTCAAGAACTGCCCCTGTTTCTGAGCCTACCCGTCAAACTTCAGTGCTCGTGGCACCTATGGTAGATGAGTACTTATCCACCTCACCCTTTGTCTCTTTAAGTACCTCTCTGGGAGTGAATGGTACTAAAGATGAAGATGGTCTTGAAATAAAGGTAACAGATTGCCAGACAGCCAGATTATTAAACTCAGAGGTGTTGGCAAATCTGTCTCAACATCTTTCTCAGTTTATCTGATTTACAAAAGGCAGATATTGAAGCTCTTATCCAGATTCATTTAACATTGTTTGGTGACATCCCTACTCGCACAATGGTGTTGGCTCATGATATTAAAATAGGTGATGCTATTCCTATCAAACAACATGCCTACAGGGTCAATATGACAAAGAGGGAAATTATGAAAAAGGAAGTGACCTACCTCCTGGAACATGGGTTAGCAAAAGCAAGTTGTAGCCCTTGGAGTTCACCTTGCCTGGTTATCCCTAAATCAGACAGAACTTCACATTTCTGCACAGACTATCCAAGGGTAAATACTGTAACAGTGGCTGATTCTTTTCCCTTACCTTGAATTGAAGACTGTGTAGATAATGGTGGATCTGCCTCTTATGTCAGTAAATTAGACCTTCTGAAAGGCAACTGGCAAGTCCCTCTTACTGAAAGAGCTTCAGAAATCTCAGCCTTTGTTACCCCAGATCATTTCTTGCATTATTTTGTAATGCCATTTGGAATGAAGAATGCTCCGGCCACATTTCAAAGGTTAATGGCCATTGTTCTGGGGGATGCTGCCAATTGTAATATCTACCTTGACGATGTTGCGATCTATTCTTCCAGCTGGGCTGCACACATGGATACTCTAATGGATGTTTTTCAGCGATTAGCTGCAGCCTCATTGACCCTCAACCTTGCAAAGTGCAAGTTTGACAAAGCCACGGTAACGTACCTTGGAAAGGAAGTTGGCCAAGGGCAGGTATGTCCCATTCTTGCTAAAGTAGCTGCTATACTGGCCTACCCTGTACCCACCACCCAGAGAGAGCTGCGTAGATTTCTGGGAATGGTTGGTTATTACAGATGTTTCTATAATAACCTTTCACAGGTGGGGGCACCACTGACTACCTTGTGTAGTCCAAAGCGGGCTTTCGTTTGGAGTAACGAATGCCAGCATGGTTTTGAATGTGCTAAAGTTCTTCTGCTCAGTGCACCTGTACTTGCCGCTCCTGATTTCTCCAGACCACTCAAGATGGAATGACACCAGAATGGGAGTTGTCCTTCTCCGGGATGACGCTAATGGGATCAGCCATCCAGTGTGCTACTACTCACGCAAGTTCAATAAGCATCAACAGAAGTACGCCACTATTGAGAAAGAAACCTTGGCCATGCTACTCGCACTACAGCAGTTTGAGGTTTATGTGGGGTCAACATCACAGCCTGTGGAAATCTATACAGATCACAACCCGTTAGTATCCCTGGCCCAGAAAGTGGGTTGAAACAGAAATAGGCTATTCTGGCATTGGCCCAGAAAGTGGGTCATAACAGGAACATGTGTCGCTTGTCCGGGATTTGAACACCTGCGCCACTTCCTGGTGGTGTGATGACCCCCTCCACGGGTAATTGGTCAGTGGTGCAGGTCCTGACACCACAGAGTACACCTCAGCTACTAGCCAAGTGCTAGTGAGGAATTCCTCTTTGGCTCAATGGTAGAGAAGGAGGTGCTGGGATCATGGTGTCATGGGTTCACATCCCAGCTTGGGACATGAGGTGTAGGTCTGCCTTGCTGTGAGCAAAAGAGACCAGGTGAATTGCCTAAGAAAAGGGTGAAAGTGACTAGGTTCGTATACCTTGGTATAGGGGCTGAAACGGACCTAAATGATCCCAGGCTGAACTAGGCAGTTCTGGCCTTGGCCCAGAAAGTGGGTTGAAACAGAAACAGGCTTTTCTGGCCTTGGCCCAGAAAGTGGGTTGTAATAGTCTGGAAAAGGGTCTAAAGCTTTGGGACTCCAGCGAGCCACAGTGAGAGTCAATATCCACAAATGGCAAAAACATGAAACAGTGGTAAACCCTCCCAGGAGTGACCAGCCAACCAAAATTACCCCAACAGCGCAGTGACGACTTATCCAAGAAGTCACAAAAGACCCCACAACAACATCCAAAGAACTGCAGGCCTCACTTGCCTCAGTTAAGGTCAGTGTTCATGACTCCACCATAAGAAAGAGACTGGGCAAAAATGGCCTGCATGGCAGAGTTCCAAGACGAAAACCACTGCTGTGCAAAAAAGAACATAAAGGTTCATCTCAGTTTTGCCAGAAAACATCTTGATGATCCCCAAGACTTTTTGGAAAATACTCTGTGGATGGACGAGGCAAAAGTTGAACTTTTTGGAAGGTGTGTGTCCCATTACATCTGGCGTAAAAGTAACACAGGCATTCCAGAAAAGGAACATCATACCAGCAGTAAAATATGGTGGTGATAGTGTGATGGTCTGGGGCTGTTTTGCTGCTTCAGGATCTGGAAGACTTGCTGTGGTAAATGGAACCATGAATTCTGCTGTCTACCAAAAAATCCTGAAGGAGAATGCCCGGCCATCTGTTCATGACCTCAAGCTGAAGTGTGCTTGGGTTCTGCAGCAGGACAATGATCCAAAACACGCCAGTAAGTCCACCTCTGAATGGCTTAAGAAAAACAAAATGAAGACTTTGGAGTGGCCTAGTCAAAGTCCTGACCTGAATCCGATTGAGATGCTGTGGCATGACCTTAAAAAGGCGGTTCATGCTCAAAAACCCTCCAATGTGGCTGAATTGCAACAATTCTGCAAAGATGAGTGGGCCAAAATTCCTCCATAGCACTGTAAAAGACTCATTGCCAGTTATCGCAAACGCTTGATTGCAGATGTTGCTGCTAAGGGTGGCCCAACCAGTTATTAGGTTTAGGGGGCAATCACTTTTTCACACAGGGCCATGTAGGTTTGGATTTTTTTCCCCTTAATAATAAACACCTTCATTTAAAAACTACATTTTGTGTTTACTTGTGTTATCTTTGTCTAATATTTAAATTTGTTTGATGATCTGAAACATTTAAGTGTGACAAACATAAAAAAATGAGAAATCAGGAAGGGGCAAACACTTTTTCATACCACTCTGTGTGTGTGTGTGTGTATATATATACAGTGATCCCTCGCTACTTCGTGCCTCACCTTTCGCGCCCTCAGTGCATCGCGGATTTTTCAAAAATATTCATCAAAAATTCAAAATTGAGAAAAAATGGGCGGGCGCTAGCAGAAGGCAGGGAGACTACATTAGAACATCAGGTATCAACACGGAGAGCCCGCACAACTCAAAATCCACCTCTCTGTTCGCTGTTCTCGTGTTGGCTCGGCTCAGGAATCTCGCAAGCTGATTGGCCGAGACGTTTTACCCAGCTTCTCTCCCTGTCGAGCGCCCATACCCAGTGAAGGAAGACCGCATTCATTGCTCTTTATCACTCGTGTTGCTTAGTCTCGCTGCGTGGAACTTTTCGCTGTTCTCTTGTGCCTTTTTGTGTGAAATAGTCTTCCCATCGAGCCACTACGCCGCCTCCTGCAACTTCTCCAGCTCTATCGGAAGCTGCCCTCGACAATGCTGCGCCTCTAGCACCTGACGATGAGGCGTCACCTGAGGAGCAGTAAAGCTCTCATTAACCTGTGCAGTAAATCATCTTCATCTTGAGTTACGTATCTTGTTATAAGAATAAAAGAGTTCTAAAAACATATTTATGTACACTTCATTTACATCTACGTATGTATGTACACTTACACACACACACACACACGTATCATATGAGAGAGAGAGTGAGAGAATGAACGTACGTATTATTTATGGGTGACGTCATTAGGGGTGACGCTACTTCGCGGTTTTTCACTTTTCGCGGTCGGTTCTGGAACCCATTAACCGCGATAAGTGAGGGATCACTGTATACCGTCATGTGAAAAAATTAGGACACCGTGTTTAAGCTTGTGTACTCTTTAAACATATGTGAACATATGGATATTTAATATTAATGTTAAAAATACTGGGAGATTCATGTAATACAACTAAACAATTAAAAAGGAATTAAAGACTTTTTCCAAATTTTCTGTAAAATGTAATTTTAAGCAAATAGTGAGGAATAAATTTGGACACCCCTCATCTTTTTTAGGACAGCCCCACACATTCCCACTTAAAATGGCTAAAATAAATGTTAAAAAAATGCAAATAAAAACAAAAACAAGGTTAGACATAGATATGTGAATATTTCTTAATAAAGAACTGAATATTTAATGGGGTGTCCTAATTTTTTCACATGACTGTAGACACACATACTCACTATTCACAAAAAGTTAGGGATATTCTGCTTTCAGGTAAAATTTCAGGATGCACCTAAAATGCACTATAACCTTTATAGGTGAACTTAATTTTGCCTTCTCTAACCTTCTGAATGCACATGTCCAACTGTTCAATGTTTCAGTACTTTTTGCATAACGTGATGTTCCCTAACAAGGTGCTTAACGGCAAAATTCACAACAGGTGTTTGATCCATGAATCGACTGATAAATATTCTGGTTCAATTAAAACTGGTATTTAAACAGTCTTCTTCATCATGCTGTTCACATTTTGACATCATGAGACCAAGATGACACTGAACAATTGACCAACAGTACCTCACCATTGCGAGGCTTCAAAAGGATGTTCTCAGAGGGAAGTCGCTACTGAGCTTAGAGTGTTACAGTGTCATCAGCGGGTTGCAACAGAGATACAGAGAGACTGTAAGAGTCACAGAAAGGCATAGAATTGGACGTCCTTTGGCCACATCCTACGCTGATGACCGCTTCATTGTGAACAGTGCCCTGCAGAACCAGATGATGAAGCCACTCAACTCCAGGCACATTTGAGGGAAGTGAGATGCATCCAAGTGTCACGTCAGACCATTCGAAACCGTTTACATCAGTGTGGTCTGCATGCCAGATGACCTACAAGGGTACCTGACCACACCACCAGGCACAGGCATCATCGTCTTGCATGAACTAGGGAGCATTTTTGCTGGACAAGGGATCAGTGGGCCTCAGTGCTGTTCTCTGATAAAAGCTGATTCACGGTGAGCAGAAATGATGGCCACCAACAATGTTAGAGATGTCAAGGAGAGCGTGATGCATCAGCCACTGTTGTCACCAGATGAGCCTTTGGTGGTGGTGGTGTTACAGTTTGGGCAGGTATGTCTACTCTTCTTCTTCTTCTTCTAGATTTGATTGGCAGTTGGCAACCAGCTTACAGGTGCATTACCGCCACCTACTCTACAGTATATCCGTTTTTGACCTCAGAAGGGCTTCTGTTCTACTTTCAAAACAGGGTATGTCTACTCAAACCAGAACTGCCCTTCACCTTGTGAATTGTACAGTGGCAAGCAGATACTACCTGAATAACATCATTAATCCAGTCATTGTGCCCCTGCATAAACAACACAGGCCTAATTTCATCTTCATGGACACAATGCTCCAGCTCATCAAAGTTGCATCAGTAGTGAATGGCTGCTGGAGGCTGGGGTACCTCAAATGGAGTGGCCTGAACTTTCTCCAGACCTGAATCCCATAGAAAACCTATGGGATCAGCTGAGTTACCGTGTCGAGGCTCGTAACCCTGCACTCCATAGCCTCAATGACCTAAGGGCCACCCTTCAAGACGAGAGGAATGTCATGCCTCAGCAGACAATAAGTTGACTTGTGAGCAGCATGAGACACCATTGTCAAGCTGTAATTGTTGCTCAAGGGCACATGACAAGTTATTGAGACATTGACATTTTTTGTTGTGGTATACCCACCACTGTTGTTGGCTTTTGTTTCAACATATTATTTGAGATGAAGAAATCACCATTGCATGCTTCTACTTAAATGCCCTACTTTCATGATATCACTGTAGTGTGAACTTTTTACATTTTCCATAAATTTCACCCGAAAGCCAAATATCCCTAACTTTTTGTGAGTAGTGTATGCTTCTAAGTAAAGAGACTTTTACTGTGATTATATGACCCAAGAAAGCATTTTAGGAAGTTAAAACCCTTGAACACATCTTTTTTTTTTAATTGAATCAGGCCCTTATTAATTCTGGAGTTTTGGTTTTAGCACAATGTTCAAACAACAATAACACTAAGTTGATATTTTTTCCCTCTTTGTTTCAGATGTTGACGAGTGTGATTTGGGGAATCACAACTGTACACCAGGCACGAACTGCTTAAATATAGCTGGCTCATTTTGTTGCATACCAAACAGTAAGTGCCCAGGTGGATTCTCTCCAAACACAACTAACTGCGGTTATCCCATCTGTCACGGTAGGTTAAGTGTCACATTTAGCTAAAGTCAGCACTATTTTTTTCTGTTAACATAGCCATTTCCTGTCCATTCCATCCCAATCAGATCAGTCACAATACATGACTTCCTTTTTGTGCTTTCTTACTTTTGTGCTCTGATCTGCCATTTTGTAGATGGTGGCTGTTGTTCTTTTACATCCATGAACACTGTTAGCAGTGGTTCTGTTCCATGCATGAACACGAACGTATCTTTCCCTTGTTTGTGTCCTGCTGGTTATTACTTGGACAGTTCCACCTTGCAATGTGAAGGTACAGTAGAAATACCCCCACCAGCATACAGTGGTGTGAAAAAGTGTTTGCCCCCTTCCTTCTTTCTCATTTTTTGTATGTTTGTCACACTTAAATGTTTCAGACCGTCAAACAAGTTTGAATATTAGACAAAGATAAAACAAGTAAACACAAAATGCAGTTTTTAAATGAAGGTGTTTATTATTAAGGGTAAAAAAAATCCAAACCTACATGGCTCTGTGTGAAAAAGTGATTCCCCCCCTCATTAAAACATAAATTAACTGTGGTTAATCACATCTTTGGAAAGCTGAGTTCAGTTTCTCTTGCCACACCCAGGCCTGATTACTGCCACACCTGTTCTCAATCAAGAAATCACTTAAATAGGACCTGCCTGACAAAGTGAAGTAGACCAAAAGATCCTCAAAAGCTAGACAGTTGCAATCCAAAGAAATTCAGGAACAATTGAGAAACAAAGTAAGTGAGATCTATCAGTCTGGAAAAGGTTATATAGCCATTTCTAAAGCTTTGGGACTCCAGCGAACCACAGTGAGAGCCATTATCCACAAATGGCAAAAACATGGAACAGTGGTGAACCTTCCCAGGAGTGGCCGGCTGACCAAAATTACACCAAGAGCGCAGAGACAACTCATCCAAGAGGTCACAAAAGACCCCACAACAACATCCAAAGAACTGCAGGCCTCACTTGCCTCAGTTAAGGTCAGTATTCATGACTCCACCATAAGAAAGAGACTGGGCAAAAATGTCCTGCATGGCAGAGTTCCAAGACGAAAACCACTGCTGAGCAAAAAGAACATAAAGGCTTGTCTCAGTTTTGCCAGAAAACATCCTGATGATCCTCAAGACTTTTGGGAAAATACTCTGTGGACGGACGAAACAAAAGTTGAACTTTATGGAAGGTGTGTGTCCCATTACATCTGGCATAAAAGTAACACAGGCATTTCAGAAAAGGAACATCATACCAACAGTAAAATATGGTGTTGGTAGTGTGATGGTCTGGGGGTTTTGCTTCTTCAGGACCTGGAAGACTTGCTGTGGTAAATGGAACCATGAATTCTGCTGTCTAAGATAAGATAAGATAAGATAAGATAAGCCTTTATTAGTCCCACAATGGGGAAATTCCAGGATTGCAACAGCACAGGGATAGCAACACTCAGAGCAACAATCAGAAGGCAAGAGAAAAAAAAAAAGAAACAAGAGCAGCAAGTATACATATGTACATATAAACATAAATATATATATATATATATATATATATATATATATATATATATATATATATATATACACACTCACCGGCCACTTTATTAGGTACACCTGTCCAACTGCTCGTTAACACTTAATTTCTAATCAGCCAATCACATGGCGACAACTCAGTGCATTTAGGCATGTAGACATGGTCAAGACAATCTCCTGCAGTTCAAACCGAGCATCAGTATGGGGAAGAAAGGTGATTTGAGTGACTTTGAACGTGGCATGGTTGTTGGTGCCAGAAGGGCTGGTCTGAGTATTTCAGAAACTGCTAATCTACTGGGATTTTCACGCACAACCATCTCTAGGGTTTACGGAGAATGGTCCGAAAAAGAAAAAATATCCAGTGAGCGGCAGTTCTGTGGGCGGAAATGCCTTGTTGATGCCAGAGGTCAGAGGAGAATGGCCAGACTGGTTCGAGCTGATAGAAAGGCAACAGTGACTCAAATAACCACCTGTTACAACCAAGGTAGGCAGAAGAGCATCTCTGAACGCACAGTACGTCGAACTTTGAGGCAGATGGGCTACAGCAGCACAAGACCACGCCGGGTGCCACTCCTTTCAGCTAAGAACAGGAAACTGAGGCTACAATTTGCACAAGCTCATCGAAATTGGACAATAGAAGATTGGAAAAACGTTGCCTGGTCTGATGAGTCTCGATTTCTGCTGCGACATTCAGATGGTAGGGTCAGAATTTGGCGTCAACAACATGAAAGCATGGATCCATCCTGCCTTGTATCAATGGTTCAGGCTGGTGGTGGTGGTGTAATGGTGTGGGGAATATTTTCTTGGCACTCTTTGGGCCCCTTGGTACCAATTGAGCATCGTTGCAATGCTACAGCCTACCTGAGTATTGTTGCTGACCATGTCCATCCCTTTATGACCACAATGTACCCAACTTCTGATGGCTACTTTCAGCAGGATAATGCGCCATGTCATAAAGCTGGAATCATCTCAGACTGGTTTCTTGAACATGACAATGAGTTCACTGTACTCAAATGGCCTCCACAGTCACCAGATCTCAATCCAATAGAGCATCTTTGGGATGTGGTGGAACGGGAGATTCGCATCATGGATGTGCAGCCGACAAATCTGCGCCAACTGTGTGATGCCATCATGTCAATATGGACCAAACTCTCTGAGGAATGCTTCCAGCACCTTGTTGAATCTATGCCACAAAGAATTGAAGCAGTTCTGAAGGCAAAAGAGGGTCCAACCCGTTACTAGCATGGTGTACCTAATAAAGTGGCCGGTGAGTGTATATATATACTGTATACTGTATATATACACACACAGTGTGGAGCATTGTAGCTAGATGGAATAAATATGTAGATATATAAACACACACAGTACGGAGCATTGTAGCTAGATGGAATAAATATGTAAATATATAAACACAGTGCGGAGCATTGTAGCTAGATGGAATAATATGTAGATATATAAAAACACAGTGCGGCACATTGTAGCTAGATGGAATAAATATGTAAATATATAAACACGCAGTGCAGAGGATTGTTGCTAGATGGGATGAAACGGCACAACCGTCTACTTAGTTATCCTACATGGTATGATTATGTACCCATACATATTCTCACCCTCCATAGTGACCGGTATTTTCTTAGTTGTATGCCGGAGGGGACCATTGTATAAGTCTATTGCGTCTTTTGCATTCAAAACTATTAGGTTGTCACATCTTTTTGCTATCTCTACGAGCAGCCCTGCTTAGGTTGTACAGTCTGACAGCCGTTGGTAGGAAGGACCTGCGAAACCTCTCGGTTGTGCACCTAGGATGATGTAGTCTGCTGCTAAATGAGCTCCTCAGTGCATTCAGTATGTCCTGCATAGGGTGGAACTCGGACTCCAGCAGAGATGACAGTTTAGCCACCATCCTTCTCTCTCCTATCTCCTCCACTGGGTCAAGGCGCTGCCCCAGGACAGAGCTAGCTTTCTTGATCAGTTTGTTCAGTCTCTTCCTATCGGCTGCCGTAATGCCGCTGCCCCAGCAGACCACTCCAAAAGTAATGGCTGATGCCACCACCGTGTCATAGGATGTCTTCAGCAGCACCCCTTGTACACCAAAAGACCTGAGTCTCCTCAGTAGGAACAGCCTGCTCTGTCCCTTCTTGTAGAGTGCGTCAGTATTGTGTGACCAGTCTAGTTTATTGTTCAGATGAACACCCAGGTACTTATAGGATGTCACCATCTCGATGTCTGTTCCCTGTATATTTACTGGTGCTGTGAGGGGTTGTCCATGCCTGCGGCAGTCCACCACCAGCTCCTTAGTTTTCCTCGCGTTGATCTGGAGGCAGTTCCGATGGCACCAGTCCACAAAGTCTACCAAAAAATCTTGAAAAAGAATGCCCGGCCATCTGTTCATGACCTCAAGCTGAAGCACACTTGGGTTCTGCAGCAGGACAATGATCCAAAACACACCAGCAAGTCCACTCCTGAATGGCTTAAGAAAAACAAATGAAGACTTTGGAGTGGCCTAGTCAAAGTCCTGACCTGAATCCAATTGAGATGCTGTGGCATGACCTTAAAAAGGTGGTTCATGCTCGAAAACCCTCCAATGTGGCTGAATTACAACAATTCTGCAAAGATGAGTTGGCCAAAATTCCTCCACAGCACTGTAAAAGGCTCATTGCCGGTTATTGCAAATGCTTGATTGCAGTTGTTGCTGCTAAGGGTGGCCCAACCAGTTATTAGGTTTAGGGGGCAATCACTTTTTCACACAGGGCCATGTAGGTTTGGATTTTTTTCTCCTTTAATAATAAACACCTTAATTTAAAACCTGCATTTTGTGTTTACTTGTGTTATCTTTGTCTAATATTTAAATTTGTTTGATGATCTGAAACATTTAAGTGTGACAAACATACAAAAAAATGAGAAATCAGGAAGGGGGCAAACATTTTTTCACACCACTGTACACACTGTTGCATTATATTGTGTGTTTTGCCTGAGAGGAAGTAACAAATATGGAGCAATTATGATGTTTCACGTTGCTGTTCATCACTATTATTTCTTCTTTCTTTTTAATAGATATTAATGAGTGTTACTATTATCAAGGGAGAGTCTGTGGTGACCAGTGTGTGAACACAAATGGGTCGTACAAATGCAGTTGCCGCAGTGGCTATGCTCTGGCCTCCGATGGTATAAACTGTGAAGGTAACCTCATCTTCAAATTTTGATATACATAGATTTGCAACCTGCAGCTCTGGAGCCACATTTGGCTCTTATGCCCATAACCAGTGGCTCCGTCCGATTTTGACAAAATAAACCTGTAAATGTACAGTTAAAAAAAATCTCTTTTTTTCTGTTTTTAGAAATAAACATTTCCAAGAAAAAACACTGAACATTTCTGAGGAAAAAAATTACAGATTCTTGAGTAAAAAGTCACAAATTCACAAGGAAAAAAAAAGGAAAAGCTTAAAAAAAATATAAGGAAAGCATTTCAAACTTACAAGAAAAACTCAAATTTATGTATAAAGTCACACATTTACTGAAAATGGTCAAATGAGAAAAACAGTGCAAATATACAAGAAAAAGAATTGAGTTTACTTGAAGAGTTAAAATTAGTGTAAAAAGTTGTACATTTATTAGTAGAATAAATTTGCAAGAAAAAAGCTGCAAATATGAGACAAAGGTTTAAAATTGATGTAAAAATATAAATATATAAAAAGACACAAATTTACAAGAAAAAAATCACATTGTGTGAAAAGTCTCAGATTTCAAAACAAAAAGTCTCAAATCGAAGAAAAATGTTACAAATTTACAAGAAACTGTAAATTTGTAAAATGGTAACTGACTGGCCCCCTCCAATTTGGCTCCACACTTAGTTGAAAAGAAAGGAAATTCTGTTTCTTTTTCCCATACATTTGGTAGCAGAACAGCCCATCTGCTCAGACTTCCAGCAATGGAGCCCTGTCATCAGCAGTTTCAACTATTTAATATGAAAGTATCCTGAATTTAATGAACAGACTGTCTATTTATAGACATGTATGTTGCTGCTCTTTTACTATTAAGTACAAATTTTTAATTAATTTCTAAAATGCGCAGAACCTGCTCATGAGCTGAATGACAGCTGCCACTATCCACCCACTCACAAACACAGGCCAGATCAGGGGTTACCACTCAAAACTGTACTATGCCAAAATTAACCTTAATATACTGCTTTATGGAAATGATCGGGGCTTTTTTAAAAGAGAAACAGCAGCTCACCTGCAAGCCATGGCTCTCTGTCTGTAGGGAAACCTGTGCTCTGCCCTCCCATCTCTCTCTCGCTCTCTCTCTCTCGCTCTCACACACACTCACTCTCTCTCTCACACACACACACACACATTAATCTGTGTGACTTTGTCTGTGACGTTTCACCTCTTCGTATGCAGACAACATTCACACCTGTGACACTGTGTGAAGTGACTGCTCTGCTTGACAACATGAAAGTTTCATCCTGTCCTAATGATGTTCTTCCCATAGAAAAAGTGTTTGGTTCTTAAAAAGCTTAGCCTTGATACAGCAGTTTCAAAGAACTATAGGCCAATATCAAAACTTCCATTTCTGTCAAAAATTTTGGAGAAAATTGTAGCAGAGCAGCACAATTATTTTTAAGAGAAACATCACATTTTTGACAAATATCAATGGGGTTTTCGTAAACTACATTCAACAGCAGCTGCCTTACTTAGGGTCTCAAGTGACATTATGATGGCAGCAGACTCTGGTTAATACACAGTTATTCTTTTATTGGATCTCTCAGCTGCTTTTGATATTGTTGATCATAAAATTCTGATTAATAGACTTCGAGATGTGGTTGGGCTTTCAGGAGTGGTTTTAGAATGGTTCTCCTCACACCTCTCTGACCGAAGTTTTAGTGCTTTTATGCCTCAGTGAAAGGGAGAAGCATACGGTAATCACTCAGTACACCTGTGTGTGTGTGTGTGTATCTGTCTGTGTGCCTGTCTGTTTCAGCTCACCCGGTCAAAATTAAGTGGAACTAAAGGCTTGTATTATTGTATTGCTATATTTTCTCGACTTTTAATTTGCCAGAATTCCGAGATAAGGCTTTGTTTTCGAAATAAACACAAATTTAACTCACCTTTAACGTCAATGAAGCCGGGGGAAAAGGTATTGTAATAACTATGTCAGGCCACTAGAGGTGGCAGTGCAATTTTTGCAGCACAACACAGCAGTTTTTTTTTACAGCACGTGGAGCTCAACTGTTATAAAATAGCAGCTACTGAAAAAAAAACACGTATTCAGTAACTACACCATTTATTCATCACATTGATTGTTTTCACACTGGTTTTGCTGTTTAGTTTTGCAGAGGAAGGATGAGGTAAAACTCGTTAAAAACTCACTAAAAACTCCAAGTCCCAACATCCCTCACATGCAAATGGTTGCAGTGAATTGCACATGTGCCTGAAAACTCCCACCACTGGGAAGTACTGAGCAATCCACCAATACTAGGTGAACAAATGTCCGTCTTTGAAGATGACTTCAAGATGGCGACCGGGATGGTCACACTTTTTCAGTGCTGAGACAAAGTCACTGATTTTGCCATTAAAAGTGGCTGGCCTGCAGCGATCGGCGCTCGTGGCGAACACGCATGGGCTGAATTGCCACCTCCGTTGGATTGCCCTTTAATCGCCTTTCTCCAGCGACCAGCATTTCTTTGTGGTTCACTGATGCGCCTTCCTGAAGCGATTGCTAAGCTAACACTAGTTAGCTTAATGCTACCTGAAGCGATTGCTAAGCTAACACTAGTTAGCTTAATGCTGGTGCCAGTCTCTAAATAACTAACCTACAGCGATCGGATATACCTCCGGTGGATTACCCCTTTGATCGCTTTTATCCGGCCACTGTGAGTAAACTGACCAGCGATTCCAGCGCTTCCTTGTGATTCACTGATGTGCCCTACCTGAAGCGATTGCAAAGCTAACGCTAGTTAGCTTAATGCTGGCGCCAGCCATTCCACCTAACACCAGCCTGAATCAAAGCCCAGCTGCGAGGCCCAGCGGAGATACTACCAGGCAGGCGGCTATTTGTTGACGGGGCTCAGCAGAGATTTCACCCAGGCAGACGGCGGTAGGCAGCGGTGCCCAGCGGAGGACTTACCGTGACTGCAGCGGCGGTGTGCGACGAGACTACCTGTGATATCCTACCGTGTAGCAATGATCACACTTGAGTTATTTCTTTGGCTAACTCTGCCGTTTATTCTGCAACACACATAATATGACTGAACATGGATTCTGCGCGGGGTTTTCACACTCTTATTCTAATGTGTCCCCTTAGTAGCAGTGCTGAACAATAAAGGTAGTTTCCCCTAGAGGCATGTGCCAGTAATGTTTTAAGTTAGACTTGCAGTCTACCACATCCCTCCCCTCTAGATTAAACTATTCTTAAACACATGTGCCATACACATAATGTCTTTCTCTTTTTTTTTCTTTTTTTTTTATATGTATAACACACATAACAGTCTAACTGGGGAATTGGTTTGACTACCGCATCCCAGTGAGGTTCCAGGACGCATTCTTGTCCTGTGGCTGGGGAACTCACTACTGACTAAGTATAGTCCTTCAAGTAGTCTGGAGCTTTCCTAGCTCGCTGAGATCTTCTCACGGCTGGTGAGCCAACTGCAGGTGAAGACTCAGACTGCTCCACTGTTTCGGCTGCTGCAGTGCTGCCCGTAGAATCTGCAGAGACGGGTACCTCAGGTATCACCTGAAGTGGTGGTTCGTTGATGCTCTCCTCAGAATGGTTGTCAGACAACACCTCTGGTGCCATCGGCAGGGGAATGGAGCTCCTACCACGAACTTGGTCGATGTGTCGCCTCACCACTTGTCCATGACCTAATGTCACCTTGAATGACACAGGGCCTGTCTTTTCTGTTATTTCTCCTGGTACCCAGGCTGGTCCTGAGCCAAAGTTGCGGGTGTAGACCACGTCTCCTTCTCTCAGTATTCTCTCTCTAGCATGCATGTCATGATAACCTTTTTGTTTCTCTTGTTTATCATGCACTTTGTTTCTGAAGTCTGGATGTATTAAGTCAAATGTTGACCTCAACTTCCTTCCACACAACAGCTCAGCTGGTGACTTGCCAGTTGTAGATTGGGGTGTTATTCGATAGCTGAACAGAGCTCTCGACATTCGGGTTTCAATAGAGTCTCCTGTCATCTTTTTCATGAGTGACTTGAACGTCTGCACGGCCCTCTCGGCTAAGCCGTTAGAAGAAGGATGGTATGGCGCAGTCGTGATGTGACGTATGCCATTCTTTTCAGAAAACTCTTGGAACTGTTCACTCATAAAACATGTACCGTTATCTGATACTATGATTTCAGGTAGCCCATGTTGGCTGAAACTCTTTCTAAGACATTCAATGGTAACAGTAGAAGTAGAGCTACTCACAGAATATGCATCGATCCACTTTGAGTATGCGTCAACTATGATCAGGAACATTCTTCCCATCCATGGACCTGCGTAGTCAATGTGAATTCTTCTCCATGGTTTATCTGGAACTTCCCAGGGATGTAGTGGGGCTGCTGGAGGACTGTTCCTGTTCTCCTGGCATGCCGCACATGACTTCACAAGCGCCTCCACCTCTGCATCCATGTTGGGCCACCACATGTAACTCCTCGCCAACGCTTTCATGCGAGTGATGCCAGGGTGTGCTTGGTGTAGTTGTTGCAGTAAGGCATTCCTACCAGGTGGTGGAACAACCACACGTCCTCCCCACAGGATACAACCTTCCTGGGTGCTGAGCTCATCCTGTCGTCGGGCATAGGGAATGAACTCAGGACTGTTCATCTTCGGCCATCCTCGCAAGATGTATTCTCGCACTCTTGCTAGAACAGGGTCTTTGTCTGTCCACTTCTTTATTTGTTGTGCGTTCACCAGGGGCACGCCGATATCTTCAAACAATAGCACTCTCTCCTCCTCCTCAGGCGTGCTGTCTCTTCCTCCATCCAAGGGTAGCCTACTCATTGCGTCAGCATTCGTATGGTCCCGTCCGGCTTTGTAAACGATGGTGTACTCATACGCTGCTAATGTAACGGCCCATCTCTGAATTCTCTGAGATGTCATCTGGGGTATGGCTCTCATTTCACTGAACAGTGAAATTAGTGGCTTGTGGTCAGTCACTATAGCGAACTGTCTCCCGTACAGGTATTTGTGGAATTTTTTTACACCAAATACTACTGCAAGGCCCTCCTTGTCTAGCTGGGAGTAGTTTTTCTCAGCTGCACTAAGAGTTCTTGAGACGAACCCTATGGGTCTCTCTGAGCCATCCTCCATACGATGAGAGAGTACAGCTCCCACACCATAGGGTGATGCGTCACACGCCAGGATGAGTGGTTTGTTTGAATCATAGTGCACTAACACACTACAGGACTGAAGTAGCGCTTTGGACTCTTCAAACGCCTTCTGCTGCTTGACCCCCCATGACCATTTTTCTTCCTTCTTAAGTAAGGTATGTAGTGGTGCCAGCAGCGTGGAGAGCTTTGGGAGGAACCTATGGTAATAGTTCAACAAGCCCAGGTAGGCTTTTAACTCAGTAACATTTTGTGGCTCAGGCGCCTCCGCAATGGCTTCCACTTTGTCTGTTAGAGGGTGTAGACCACTGGCGTTGATCTTGTGGCCTAGGAACACCACCTCTTTTCCCATGAACTCACACTTGCTTCTTTTCAACCTCAGACCGCTTTTCTCCAACCGTTGAAGCACTTCCTCCAGCGTTTTCAGATGTTCTTGTTCATTTGGTCCTGTACAAAGGATGTCATCCAAATAAATGGCAACATTCGGAATTCCACCTAGGATGCCCTCCATAGTTCTCTGGAATATAGCAGGACTGGAAGCTACTCCAAATGGTAAGCGTGTGTAGGTATATAAGCCTTTGTGTGTATTGATGGTTACATACTTTCTTGATTCTTCTTCCAGGACTACTTGTTGGTAGGCGTGACTCATGTCTAATTTCGTGAAGTGTCGGCCGCCGTTCAGCTGTGCGAAGAGGTCCTCCACTTTAGGAATTGGATACTGATCCACCCGTGATGCTCGATTGACAGTGAGTTTGTAATCTCCACATATTCTAATGGAGCCATCCGGCTTTCTCACTGGGACTATGGGCGCCGCCCATTCTGCAACCTGCACTGGCTCAATGATCTTGTCATCCAGCAGCCTCTGTAGCTCGCTTTCGACCAGTGGCTTGACTGCATAGGGTACCGGTCGGGGTTTGCAGAATCGTGGTTGGGCCTCCTTGTCCACATTAATCTTTGCAGTGACACCTTTTAGCTGTCCCACGCCTTCTTTGAACACCTCAGCGTGTCTTTCGAGGATCTCCTCCAGCTGCAATTTGGGCTGAGATTCCACTTTATTCACCAACTGATCAATCATGGCCAGTTCTTGTAGCCAACTTCGCCCTAGTAGATTTGGTCCTTCGCTCCCAACTACTACTACAGGTAAGTCCTTTTCTTTGTTTTCGTGCTGCACCTTCACTTGTGCCATGCCTAGCACGTCTAGCTTCTCTCCTGTGTATGTTTTTAATTTTAATGAACAGGGATTTAATTCTGCTGTGTCTGTTTTCTTCCACAGTTGTGTATATTGCTGTTTACTTAATATGGTTACTCCACAGCCTGTATCAACTTCAAATGTTACTTTCATTCCATTAACATTCATGGTACGCGTGATGGGCGCTACCTTGGTCAGCTCCTCTGACGTGTTGTAAATTGTGTGAAAACCCATGTCTTCTGTATCACTTTCTCCCTCCCCTCTCAGTTGATTCGCTCGCTGTTCCTTTCCTGGGCCCTTGTTTTCATACTTTTGCCCATTAACTGTCGCTTTCAGCACCTGTGCGCTGTCCACCTTTATTCTACATGCTTTCTTAATGTGCCCTCGCTTGCCACAATTATGACACAGCTCAGTGGCAAATTTGCACTCGGCGGCATTGTGCTGGCCTTTGCAGCGATAACAACTGGGGAATTTGTGCTGATTTTTGTCAGTCGACACTTTGTGGACACCTACTTGGGTCTTAGGCACACGAACATGCGTTGCTGTGTCCTCTGTTAGCTTCCCTTGCATCTCTCTCACATCTTTAGATGCTGTTTCCATCGCTTGGCATAATTCCAAAGCCTTCACAAAAGTGAGTTTTGTTTCAAATAAAAGTCGCCGTTGCATACGGTCATCATTCACTCCACACACAAGTCTGTCTCTTAACATTTCTTCCAATGAGTCTTTGTAATCACAGTGCAGTGCTAATTTCCTCAATTCTGCCACATACTCTGCTATGGACTCAGTGTTCCTCCTTATGCGTGAATTAAATTTGAATCGTTGCACGATTTCACTCGGTTTGGGGCTGAAGTGCTTCTGAAGCTCAGCAGTAAGCTGGTCGTATGTTTTATCTTTCGGTAATGCAGGGCTTATTAAATTTCTCAACAAGCTGTAAGTAGTTGCACCAACTCCACTCAACAGTACAGCCTTCCTTTTGTCTGGCTCCTCAATATCATTAGCTTGGAAGAAAAAGTCCAACATTTCACTATATTCTTCCCATGACTGAGTCGAGTTATCAAAAGGGGTTACCGTTCCGATTACAGCCGCCATTGCTCGTCGTGGTGGGGAAACCTCGTTTTTCCTCCTCTGAACTTGCACTCGAACTACTGGAGTCACTTGAGTTCGCCACACTTGCAATGTTCTCTGTTTCTCGCCGCTGATTTTTTTCTTTTAATCCTCGTCGCCAATTGTGTGATATCCTACCGTGTAGCAATGATCACACTTGAGTTATTTCTTTGGCTAACTCTGCCGTTTATTCTGCAACACACATAATATGACTGAACATGGATTCTGCGCGGGGTTTTCACACTCTTATTCTAATGTGTCCCCTTAGTAGCAGTGCTGAACAATAAAGGTAGTTCCCCCTAGAGGCATGTGCCAGTAATGTTTTAAGTTAGACTTGCAGTCTACCACACTACCCGAAGCGATTGCTAAGCTAACGCTAGTTAGCTTAATGCTGGCACCAGTCATTCCACCTTACACCAGCCTGAATCGAAGCCCAGCTGCGAGGCCCAGCGGAGATACTACCAGGCAAGCGGCTATTTGTTGACGGGGCTCAGCAGAGATTTCACCCAGGCAGACGACGGTAGGTGGCGGTGCCTAGCGGAGGACTTACCGTGACCTCAGCGGAGCTCGGTGGCAGCGGCGGTGTGCGACGAGACTCGGTTGGAGGAGCGGGACGGGAGACCAGTTACGGCGGCTATGAGCAACGAGACCAGCAACGGAAGGGGCTAGTTGGCTAGCTGAGGCCCAGCTGGATTCGAGGACGATCGGATCAGATTCTGGCGATATAAGCAGAATTTATTTTACTATCCACAGATTTTCTTTTTCCTTCTTTCCAAGAAAGACTGAAGATGGCTGCCACCGGATTAAAAAGTGGGCTGATGGGCACCACTAATAAGCCTTCTCTACTTATCTACTTCCTCTTCGTTTTGTCTTTGTGTGTCTGGACCTGCAACAAGAAGGATTTTCCGACAAACTCAACCAAAGGTGAAGTTAAAAAGTTTTATCTGTATGGATTTGGGCTTGGACATCTCACCCTACACTCTATGTGGTCTTTAAAAGCCCTGAGCAAAAACTTCCAAATTAAGGCAAACATGGCTGTTAAGCAAAAATCACAATATGGCAGAGGATATACAATTAAAGTTCTGTTAGTTCTGCTACTTCTGGCAGGAGATATTCACCTTAACCCTGGACCTGTCACTATTAAACAGCAGACCACTGGGTTAGCACAAAACCGAGCTGTACAAAAGCAAAAACAACATTTATTTTTCCAAACTGTTAATCATGCACGAGTTCTTTGGGACACCAAGGCTAAACCAAAGGGGATCCTCGGCGGTCATTTAAACATACGGAGCATAATCCCCAAAAGAGATGAGATTTCGGTGTTGCTGTTGGACTCAAATCTGGACTACCTTTGTCTCTCAGAAAGCTGGCTACACAGGAACATAGACACTAATATGATCGATATTGTGGGCTACCAGTGTTTTAGAAAAGACAGGCAGGTAGGGAGGGGAGGAGGTGTTTTAATTTACATCAAAGAGAAATATAAATGTCAACTGGTTGATTTGAATACTTCACTTGAATGTTTAGCTGTTAATGTATGTCTCTCTCCGGTAATGAATTTCAACATTGCAGTAGTGTACAACCCACCGTCACACAACTCTTCCTTTTATAATGAATTAAGTGATCTGGTTAAACAACTTGAGAAGAACAGAGAAACAATAATTCATGGTGACTTTAATATCAACTGGTCTGATAAAAAAGACAAACAAAAACTGAAAAGCCTCATGACTAAATTTAATTACCAGCAAATCATCAAAGGACCCACCAGGATAACCAAACAATCCAGAACACTTATTGACATGGTATTTACTAATAAACCAGAACGAATAACCAGAACCTATAATCTTGTAACTGGTCTCTCAGATCATAACATGGTTCTTGCTGTCAGGAAACTTACTAAAAAGCGACTACAGTATTTTGGGGGAGTCGATATTGACAAATCAAATTTTATTATCCCCAAATCAAAAAATGAGGAGTTTGAACATTACTTAGAGAATCAAAATTGGGAGCAGCTCATGTCAACATGTGAAGTAGATGATTGTTGTAATTTTATAACTGCAACAATCACAAAGTCTATAGAAAAATTTTCAAAGCAAATTAAAAGTAGACAACAGAAGATTAGCCTACCATGGTTAAATAATGAAATAAGAAAACTTATGAAGAGGCGAGACTATGCACTGAAAACATCACTAACCTCCAAACTACAAAATGATCACCTTGTGTACAAAAGTTTAAGAAATAAAGTGGTACATGAGCTGCGAAAATCAAAAATATCTTATTACAATAAACTGATAGATCATGCAAAGGGTAACAACAGTTCCCTATGGAGGCATTTAAATAACTTAACTAATAAAAAAAACGATCAGAAGGGGGTAAAGGAACTTAGAATCAATGGCAAGACCGTCAGTGACAAGGCTACTTTGGCAAATGAATTTAATTCACACTTTGTGGGCTCTGTGGAAGACTTAACAAAAATTTTTGTGCTGCCAAATGTGCTCAACAACACAAATTCCATACTTCCAACAGATACTTTTCACATCAATGAGGTAAATGAGAAGTTAATTGCTGGTATTGTTAAAACACTGTCAAACTCAAAAACTAATGATATCTACAATATGAGCACCTCCTTTCTCAAAATGCACAGCAAAATATTAATCAAACCACTGACCCATCTCATTAATCTCTCCATTAGGTCTAGTACATTTCCATCTGGCTGGAAAAAAGCTGTCGTCATACCAGTTCATAAATCAGGCAGTAAAGACGATATATGCAATTACCGCCCAATCTCTATCTTACCAGTCCTATCTAAGGTTCTTGAAAAAGTTGTAGCTACACAGCTGATAGACTACTTACAAGACAGTCAACTTCTTCATCCACATCAATTTGGTTTTAGACCAGGATACTCAACAGAAACAGCAAATTGTTGCCTTATTGAAAACGTCAAACAGTCCTTGGACAGGGGTAATGTGGTAGGAGCTGTTTTTCTAGATCTCAAAAAGGCTTTCGATACTGTAAACCACAGTTTGCTTTTATCCAAAATGGTATCTTTTAACTTCTCCCCAAATACATTAGAATGGTTTGCATCTTATCTCCAGAATAGAGAACAGTGTGTAAAAGTTCACCAGGATAAATCCTCATTTTTAAACAACCGCATGGGTATCCCACAAGGGTCCATTCTTGGTCCTTTACTTTTCAGCATTTTTATTAATGACTTGCCGTTACACTGCTCAGCTGCAACATGCCAACTTTATGCAGATGATGCAGTTATTTACACAGCTGCCAAGACTCCAGCACAGGCTGCAGATGTACTGTCTACAAGTATGGTTGATGTCCAAGAGTGGCTCCTCAAGAACCATCTATTGCTGAACCTTCAGAAAACAGTCTCAATGTGCTTTTCAATCAAAAAATGTAACCTGCAACATTTTAAAGTTAATATACATGATCATGACATCAGTTTAGCTACAGAATTCAAATACCTTGGCATTGTACTAGATCCTCAACTCAAATTTAATCTTCATATAAAGAAAATTTCAAAAACAGTAAAAAAAAATCTGAACTGCTTTAAATTAATTAGATATTACATACCTTACGAAGCAGCTGCACTGTATATGCATTCTATGGTTTTTTCTCATATATCATACTGCTTGACAGTCTGGGCTCAAGCAGCCCCTTCCACAATAAGACATATAGGTTCATTATATAATCAAACCCTAAAAATCTTGGACAAAAAGCCCATTAGGTGGCATCACTGTAATGTTTTAAAAAAATACAACCTATTGAGTTTTGAGAGCTTCATTGACCTCTGTCTTCTGAAATTAACGTTCAAATGTTTCCATAAATCAGCACCCGAGCCACTTGCTGGTTTCGTCCAAAGACAGGACAGCAGCAGAGCCACCAGGAGTTCTGTTAACAATAACTGTAAAATATTCCACCGCAGAACCACATTTGGACAAACAGCTTTCTCTATAAAGGGCAGTCACATCTGGAACACAATGCCAAATGAAATTAAAATAATAACGGACTTTAAAACATTCACTAAAAATGTTAAAAACTGGCTGAAAAATAAACAAGAATGTACTCATGTATGAATTAATTGTCTGCAAAGTGAGAGTGAATGAAGGGAAGGAATAAATGTGTTTGTTTATAGTGAGTGACGGAGGGAGGAAGGCCTGAAATAGGCAAATGTGAGTTATGTTATATGTGTTAAATGTGAGTCAGGCTGTTATATTTGTGTATTTATAATATTTATAATATTTATGTTAAGTGTGAGTCAGGCTGTTATATTTGTGTATTTATAATATTTATAATATTTATAATTGTGTATTTATAATTTTTCTGCATTGATGTATGTGGTTATTGTGTATATTTTTTATTTTTTTTCCCATCTTTACTTGATTCTTTTTTCTAAAGCCCATCCAGGGACAAGAGTTGCAAATTAGCTAATAGCTATACACTCTATGTGCAACACATCAGATTGATTGTCTTTGATTAATTGTCTATGTTTATTGCACTGTCCCTGTCAAATAAACTAATCTACTACTACTTTTTGTCCATCTGTTTTCTTCTTCTGCCACTGAACAGCAAAAGCTCCTGTTCGTCTTGATTGTCATTGTATTCACATACTTCCATAGCTTCCACCATTTAAAAGATCTGCCACCGTGCTCTTCTTTTGTTTGGATTGCAGCTGTTCAAACTTGTTTGGTGGTTCTTGGCTGCCACTGGCAGTATGGGCATGTGAACAGCAGATTATTTTCAATGCACATGCATGTACTTCAAAACTACTGGATGGATTTGGATGGAATTTTTACCTGAGGTGGTCCTTGGGCTAGAGAAGAACCCATAACATTTTGGTGATGATCCCAGAATGCATACCTCCCCCAAGGCTCTTATCTTCTCACAGTGTGTTAGCAAGAATACTCCAAAACTACTGGATGGATGTGGATTAAATTTTTACCAGAGGTGGTCCTTGGGCTAGAGAGGAATCCACAACATTTTGGTGATGATCCGAGAATGCATACCCCCACCAAGGCTCTGGCACCGAGGCATCAGCACCTTGGTGCTTTCATTATTTATCAGTTTCTGTCTGAATCGGTACATGTTACCTGTGGGGTACCTCAGGGTTCTGTGTTGGGTCCATTACTTTTTCTTTTAGATCTGCTTCCTTTAAAACAGATAATTAGCAAGTAAAGTAATGTCTTACTATCTTTATGCTGATGATATCCAGCTGTACTGTTCTTCTAAGCCCAGTGAGTTCCACAAATTAACTTCCTTAGCTAACTGCTTGTCTAACATCAACCAGTGGTTAAGTGATAATTACTTACAACTGAACTCTGAGAAAACAGAAACTCTAATTGTTGCCCATGACAGTGTCATTCCTTTAATAAAACAGCACATAGGTCCTTTAGCACCTTCTGTCCAGCCCTGTGTTAGGTGTTATTTTTGATTCAGCAATGTCTTTGGAGCGTTATTCTAAACAGTTAATAAAGAACTGCTTTTCCATCTCCGCAATATTTCCAAATTGAAATCCCTTGTGTACAAGGTTGAATTGGAGATTATTATTCACGCTTTTATATCCTCACGTCTGGACTTTTGTAATAGTCTCTTTTCTTGTTTAAATAAGAAGGAATTTGACCACATTCAGGTTGTTCAGAACTCTGCTGCAAGGCTTTTAACTGGAACACGCAAATGGGTCCATATTATGCCTGTTTTAACCTCTCTGCATTGGTTACCAGTGAATTTTGGAATACATTTTAAAATCTTGACCTTAACTTTCAGAACCTTGCATGGTCAAGCTCCTCCTTATATCTTGGACATGCTACAGCTCTATACCCTGAAATGTAGTCTGTGAGGTCAGCAGGCCAAATGTTACTTGTAGTCCCAAAGAGCCATTTCAAGACACAAGGCGATTGCTCCTTTGAAGTAGTTGCACCAAGGCTGTGGAATGCTTTTCCCTTTTCCCTTCGTTGCCTAGACACTGTGTCACTGTTGGGGTGTAGAGGCTGGATGTAAGTTTTAACAATTTTATTTGAGAGCTGGTCACCCAGACACAGCTCAAGGGCTTAACAGAAATTAATGACTGCGGCTCGGAAGCAGCAACAAAAAACTAAGGCAAAAACAGAACTGATACAATCAAGTAGGAGTGTGTTGTTCACACCATATAACTGACAAAAGAACCCGAGCAGAACAGAAGTGGAACAGAACTTAAATAATCAAGGGGGCAATTAAGACAACACGGCACATGTGGAGAGATCAATAATGACTGACAGCTAACACATGAGGGAAAAACAGATGACAGGACAAGTGGGGCTACGCATACACAATCACAAACAGAGGGAGACACAGAACATGAGCAGAAGATCAGGGGAGACAAGACCATGACAATCACAATGCAAATAATGACTAAACTGAACTCTAATCATAATAATCATAATAATAATACTCACAGAACTAAGAACAGAATCATGAATTTAACAAATGATAATAAATGCAGAAAATTCAAAGAAATAACTCAAGGCGAGGACATGGATTGGAGTCCATGCTCTAAAGAAATACAAACTATAAATTAAGATGAAGACATGGGACCTAACCCACGCCCTGACAGTACCTCCCTCTTAAGGGGCAGTTTCCAGATGACACTCAAAGTACCACCAAAAAAACAAAACAAAAAAATAAACATAACCCAAAGGCCAGGTGGGCCAAAACAAACTCTTACCCCCCACAGAATCCAAAATCAAACATAACCACGGTAACCATGACCCAAAACTTCAACACAAAACAGGTCAGGCTGTCTTCCAGAGTCCCAGGACTACCGGACCAGAGAGCAAGGACGGTCAGGGGGCCTATCCAAGTCCATGGGACCCCAGACCATAGCACAGCGCGAGTTGGGTGGTCTACCACTGTTTAAGGACCACCAGACAGATGAACATGGCACGCTGGGTGGCCTACCAAAGTCCATGGGCCGCCAGATGGGAGAAAACACAAGAGCCTTTTGCTCTGAAAATAACACCAGTGTTGGGAGTAACGCGTTATTTTGTAACTCGTTACTGTAATGCCACTACTTTTGCAGTAACGTGATGTGTAACGAAATTGCTGTTTAAAAATTCAGTAATGCGTTAGTTACTGAAATTTAATCAGATGCGTTACTCGGGTTACTCATTTTATTAATATGGATAGATACTTTAGCGCAAATAAATTTAAACTGACCCTACCTAGCTAACAAGCCATCAGTCAAAGAGCCTCGTCACTGCTGCAGCCACAAATGGTTCTTGTTCCTGCTGGGAAAAGATGAAGCTACTTTGTTTTTGTGGAAATTGATTATTTTTCTTGGTCGCGGTTAAAGATAAAAGCATATTGATGGGTTGCAAGCTAAATGCGTTTGAGACCGACTGCAGTCTCCAGAAGCACCTAAGAACAGCAACAAGGTCCTGCAAAGCTAGTGCTATGCTAAGCTAACAGTAACACCTTGTTAGTGGATTTACACTATCTGAACAGCGACTGGATTTCGAGCACAGATATGGATCTGGACTGTTGGTGACCCAGCAAGAATTAAACCGACTGATTGCCAGATACGATGTTACAGAATGAAGATCTGATAGCAGTCATTTTCCATCAGACAGCTGTTATCCACTGAAGTTAAAACACATTTACTTGCTACCTGGATAAAGATTATTCAAAAATGGATTTGATCTCCAAAAGGACTGGATCATGTCTCTGTCACAGCAGACATTTGGACTGTGGATAATGGACATTTTCTTTGGATCACTCCACATCGGATTAAATCCATAATATTAAAGGTAAGGAACTGACAGCTTTATGCAGTGTTGCCAACTCACTCTTTTTCCCTCTCTCACTCCACAAATCCTAGTTCTCACTCCAAAATGAGGAAATTACTGGCAATTTTGTGTCGATTTTCTTCAGATTTTTCCCACATTAAGAGCTCTCAAGGCAGGATAAAGCAGACTGAACATGATCTAAAAGCTCTGTCTGAAACAGTCTGTCTTCAGCCTGAAATCAATAAGCCCCTAATGTAATCCATTAATTAAATTATTTTGCTATGTGTGCAAGATGATTTAAGTGTGCATTTAAAAGTAACGTGAAAGTTACTTTTCCAAGTAACTAGTTACTTTAATCATGCAGTAACTCAAAAGTAACTCAGTTACTTTTGAAAAGAAGCAACTAGTAATGTAACCAGTTACTATTTTTTAGTAACTTGTTCAACACTGAATAAAACACGAGTCCTTTGCTCTGAAAATGACACACAAGCCTTTTGCTCTGAAAATAACACAGGAGCTCTTTGCTCTGAAAATAACACAGGAGCTCTTTGCTCAGAAAACGACACACAAGCATCATAGGGGAAAATGGCATGAAAACTACGCTCAGAAATTTCAACCTCTGGAGAAGATGGCAAAGAACCTTTAAGCTCTGGAGATAACATGGAAATTTTTAACCTCAGGAGCTTTCAATAAAGAATTTTTACACTCTTGAGATGACATGGAAATTTCAACACGTGACAAAGGCTCCTCGGCCTCCGGAACAGCTGAGGCGAGCCGACCATCAATGAAGCCACACGATAAGGGCTGAAGATCCTCAAGTCCTGACATCTGGGAATCCATCCCTGAAACAGCCACCTCAGATGGGGAGAACACAACACCTGGGTCACCATACAGGCAGCAGTGGAGCTTGGCGGAGGAAGCCCAGAAGCAGATGGTAGCTGCAACTGGGACCCCCCACTAAGAGCTAGGCAAGAGCTCTCTAAAACTGATGTTAAAAATGCAAAGAAGAGGACTTGCCTGAGCTCTTGCTCCATCGCTGATAAGGACCCCGGTGACTCTGCTGTTGCAGTTCCACCAGCAGGTGTGGTGGCAGTTGAGGCAGGGGTGATGACATGCTGAGCAGGAACAGGAGCTAGCACCTTGGACTGAGCAGGAACAGGAGCGTGCACCTCAGACTGAGCAGGAACAGGAGCGTGCACCTTGGACTGAGCAGGAACAGGAGCATGCACCTCGGACTGAGCAGGAACAGGACTGTGCACCTCGGACTGAGCAGGAACAGGACCATGCACCTCAGACTGAGCAGGAACAGGAGTTGGGAGGCACCATGGAGCAGGTATAGGAACTGGGGAACAACATGGTGCAGGTACTGGAGCTGAAGGTGCTGGGAAGCGGCGTGGAGCTGGTACTGGATAATCCTCATGCAGTCCAGGCACAGCAACAGGGGCAGCCGGTTCATCCCAGACCAGCAGGTTACCTCCCAGTACGGCCAGTTCCTCACAAAAAACAGAACAGGAGACCGGAGAAGCAGGTGAGGATGGGTGGATGGAAGCAGCAGCAGAAATGACAGCAGAGATGGGTGGAGAGAGCTCAGTGGTGTTAGGTGGCTGACACTAAGCCCCCTCACCAGAAACAGGACAAGACCTTTCATTTAATGGTGTTGAAAATGAAAAGGTGCTTGTCTCTGTCTCTGGTCTGCTGCCGCTGAAGAGTCAGACGATCCCTCCCGGGATATGATGATATGGTTCACCTGATGAGGAGCCATTGCACAGTGGTGTGGTGTTGCATCAAGGGAGGAGGAAACAGAGATCTGGAATGCCTCTGTGGGAGAAGAAGGGCCGGGCTGCTGTGCTTGCTGACGCCCTCGCGAGCCGCATCTCCTGACGGCTCGCTGTGGCTTCTCCTCCTTCTGCTCCTCCCCGTCCACCAGTGACGTCTCTTCCTGTGCCCAGAACATCCACTGCAGGGACGGAACCAAATGCAGGAGTCCGGTGAGCTGGGGACAACGCTGCAGCATGGGAAAAACCTCAATCACCTCGGCGGGGCATCCAAGGAATTTTGGGGCTTTCTCTTGTGTGTCAGTGGCATAGGCGTCCTCGACAAGGGCCTCAGTGCAGGAAGCAGCCCAAACTTCCTCTTAGCTGAGACCCAAAAGAAAAACTTACAGTCCGCTGGGTCCATACTGTCGGGTTTTTTCTGTCACGGTTTGTGTAGAGACTGGACCCAATCGCTGGACATAAGTTTAATCAATTTTATGAGGAGCTGGTCACCGCATCTCGAGGGCTTAACAGAAATTAATACTGCAGCTTGGAAGCAGCAACAAAAAACCAAGGCAAAAACAGAACAGATACACTCAGGCAGGAGCGTGTTGTTCGCCCACGTGACTGACAAAAGAACCCGAGTAGAACAGAAGTGGAACAGAACTTAAATAATTGAGGGGACAGTTAAGACAGCACGGCACCGCTGGAGAGACCAATAATGACTGACAGCTGACACGAGGAAAAACAGATGACAGGATGGGCGGGGCTACACACACAGTCACAAACAGAGGGAGACACAGAACATGAGCAGAGGATCAGGGGAGACAAGACCTTGACATTCATAATGTAAATAATGACTAAACTGAACTCTGATCATAATTATAATAATAATAATAATAATACTTGCAGAACTAGGAACAGAATCATGAATCAAACAAATGATAATAAATGCAGAAAATTCAAAGAAATAACTCAAGGCGAGGACATGGATTGGAGTCCATGCTCTAAAGAAATACAAACTATACATCAAGATGAAGACATGGGACCCAACCTGTGGTGCTTGGACGTGGTGGCTCGCCATCAGTGATGTCATCATGTGGCGAAACTGGCTGTGGCACGATAGGGTGCCACCCTTCTATATACAGTTGTGAAAAAATTTGGACACCCCTTTAAAGATTCAGTTCTTTGTAAAGGAATGTTCACATATCTATGTCTAATCTTGTTTTTGGTTTGTTTTTTTGCATTTTTTTTATTTTTTTAGCCATTTTAAGTAGGAATGAATGTGGGGGTGTCCTAAAAAAGATGAGGGGTGACCTAATTTATTCCTCACTATTTGTTTAGAATTACATTTTACAGAAAATTTGAAAAAAAAGTCTTTAATTCATTTTAATTGTTTAGTTCTATTACGTGAATCTCCCAGTATTTTTAACATTGATATTAAATATCCATATGTCCAAATATGTAAAAAAAAACAAAAACCACAGGCTTATATAGGGTGTCCTAATTTTTTCACGACTGCATAGTTCAGTTGTGTATTGAATAAAGGAGAGTGCAGTTCATGCCCGCTGTCCGCGCCTCATTCTCAGACATAACAAATGGCAACGAGGATAAACCCTAATACTGTAACAGGTGAGCCGTTGATCCCCTGGCCCCGCTGGCACAAGATATTTCGGAATTATGTCACCGCTACTGGCTTGGACGATGCTAACGATGAGACGCTAATGGGGATGCTAACCAACTCTCTTGGCGCTGAAGGACAGCAGATGCTTTACTCTCTGGGCTCTAAGGACACATACGGAGACTATGTGGCTTCAATGAACATGCTTTACGCTGACAAGAACAGTGTAATGGCATGGAGAGTGATGTTCTTCCACCACCACCAGCGTGATGGTGAGTCACTCCAGCATTATATAACAGACCTCCGGGACCTAGCGAGCACCTGTGATTTTGGAGGGTTGACAGAAGAGTTGATACGCGATAAGCTAGCAGAGAGTACTAATGACAGGAGACTGCGGAGTAGGCTGTTTTCAACAGCAGACAAGCTAACAGTGGACGAGACTGTGAAATTGGCATCCCAGATGGAGGCAGAGGATGAGCTAATATCACAGCTAATGCTGCCTAGCCAACAAGCACCTTGTCCGACCCCACGAACACACATCGCTGTCGTCACTGCCCAGCACTCCGGCCCCACACCTCTCTGCTGCAACTGAAAGAAGAAGGGTAGGAAACGGGAAAATGCAGGGGAGCACCCACACTGCAATGGCTGTGGTTCATCTAAACATCAGACTCAATCACCCGCCTGCCGAGCCAGAGGGGTGAAATGCTACCGCTGCAGGAAGCCAGACTATTTTGCCAGGGTCTGTACAGACTGAAAGGCCCGCTCACCGGGCTCAGCCGCCATTCACTCCATTGGCGCCAAATACTCACTGTTCAGGCAGTGCATGGTGGAACTGGATGGCGTCGACATGCTGCTGCTGCTGAATATGGGGGCCTTGAGGTCCCTTCTGAGCGTGTCTATGGTCAGGAAGCTGTTTCCTTAGAAAACTATTCCAGCTGATGCGGACGACTTATTCAGTTATGGCCATACCAGAATTGGTACGGTAAGGGCGATCAGTTTTTCTGTGCAGTACGGCTCCAAGGCTGTTCCATTGTTCACCTTCCAAGTGACGTGCCAGGGGGCCAATCTGATGGGCGTCGACCTGATCAGGGAGCTGGGTTTCTCCATCACTGACCCAATGGGCACCACCGTTCTGGCGGTCACCTCATTCTGGCAATACCGCTGGCCAATGTTTTTCACGGGGCTGAGCTGCCTCATCTCTTTCAACCACCAACTGCTCATTGACATGGCAGTGCCCCCGAAAGTTCAGCCTCTGTGTCGGCTACCCTTTACACACGGGACAATGTCATGAGAGAGCTGCAGAAGCTGTTAGACGCCAGCATCATTGAGCGGATCAACGCATCTCCCTGGATCTCAAACTTGGTGGTAGCAAAGAAGAAGATGGGTTGCCTACAACTGTGCATAAACCTCAAAATGGAAAACAAAGCGGTGAACCCCGACAAATATCCCCTGCCCACGACAGAGGAGCTAACGGCAGCGTTCCATGGCTCAAACATTTTTTTCCAAACTAGACCTCCGCCAAGGCTACCTACAGGTTCCTCTTCACCCGGCCAGCCACAACCTGACAGCCTTCATCACCCACATGGGAGTATTCAGGTACATCCACATGCCCTTCGGCCTTAGCTCTGCCCCGAGCTGTTTTCAAAAGATCATGGCTACCATCTTCACTGGTCTCTCAGGGGTGGTGGTATACTTGGACGACATTGTGGTGCACGGTGCAACAGCGGCCTTCCATGACTCCCACCTTAATAAAGTTATGGAGGTACTAGCAAAACAGCCTCACACTCAATGGGGAGAAGTGCATCTTTGGAGCAACGACCGTCAAGTTTGTGGGTTTCTGCCTGTCTGCTGAGGGTCTGAGTCCCCTGCACTCAAACGTCGAGGTGATACTGCAGCTGCCTGAACCATCATGCCCTGCACAGCTTTCGTCATTCTTAGGCATGGTGGATTTTTATGGCCGTTTTATCCCTCGGTACTCAGAGACGATAGATCCACTACGCGCCCCCCTGAAGCAGGATGCAACCTGGGGATGAACCCCAGCGTGCTCTGCCGCCGTCAGTGAATTAAAGACATGCCTCACCTCCCCACCAGTACTCACCTACTTCGACCCACAAAGCCCCACTTTCGTGACATGTGACGCTTCAAACACAGCAGTGGGAGCTGTTTTATCACAACTGCAAGGAGGAACCAAGCGCCCAGTGGCATTTGCCTCGAGGTCACTCACCTCGGCCGAGCAGAAATACTCTGTGGGAGAGAGGGAGGCACTGTCATGCATTAAGGCATGCAAACGCTAGCACATGGACCTATATGGATGATGCTTCACGCTGCGGACAGACCACAGAGGCCTCACAGCACTGCTGGAAACATCAGGGTTGGAGCACAGACCCCTACACATCTACAGGTGGACAGAAAGACTACAGGCATACAACTTTAACACCCAGTTTACACCGGGCAGAGAAAATGTGGTAGTGGACCTCCTGTCCCAGGCCACACCTAACCCCACTCCAAATGGCGACCGAGACCCCCTGGAGCCGGAACTGATTCACATGCTGCATGGGCCACTCCAAAATGCCGTCTCCCTACAAAAGCTCCGGGAGGCGTCTGAACAGGATCCGACACTTACCCAGCTGCGCGCATTCTTTCACGAGGGCTGGACGGCCAAGGTGGCAGAGGAATTAGCATCTTTCCACAGAGTCAGGGATGATTTATCATGCTGGAACAACGACTACATGGCAAGGGGGTACTGCACGGTGATTCCGGAGGCACTTAAAGGCCGCATCCTGACCATGCTACACGAGGGCCTCCTGGGCATCGTCAGGGTCAGTGTAGTGGCTCAATATGGTGGCCAGGAATCGACAAGGACGTGGAGGTCATTTTGAAAGACTGTGCACCCTGCCTGGCCGGTGAAAAAACTAGCATGCTACCACCTCCACCCCTGCTACCACTGCCATAGCCATCAACCCTGTAGAAACACGTCCAACTGGACTTATGTGGCGAACTGCATAGCACCCCCCAGCACCTATGCTTTCTATTAGTGGCCTACAACCTCCATTCAAAATGGCCTAAGGTGTGGCCCACCGGCTCAGTCACCACCGACTTCCTCACCTACCTTTTCGCTCACTGAGGTGTGCCAGACACAATCACAATGGACAATGGACCGCAATTCATCTCAGCGTATTTCGAGGCCTTCATGAAAGAAAGGGGCATCAGACACACAAGAACTGCCTTCTACCATCCTCAGGCAAACAGGAGGGTGGAGAGACTCAACCGGACCCTCAAGAATGGTCTCAGGGCACATTTAGAGGATGGGCTCCTGTTTTCAGCCACACTACAGAGCAACCTACTACATTTTAGAGCATCACCTCACGCCATGGCGGGCAGCTCCCTGGCGTTACTGATGCTGGTACGTGAGTTGAGCCTTCCCCTGGACCAACTAGCCCCCCCCCCCCCCCCAGTGGCCGCTCCACCGCTGGCAATGCCCTCACCTAGAGGGAGGGTGGTTGAACAAGAAGTGCAGGATGAGGGGACCCAGACTCACAGTGCTGGAATGGGTTCAGATCCGATGTCCCAACCACGCCCACAAGTTGCAGTCATTTTGGACAACACCGATACAGATGACAGCACAGTTGGGCCAAACTACTTTTCGTCTCACTGATGGGTCATGGTGGCACACCAGCCACCTCAGAAAAGTGACACTGACTTCGGCTCTGGATCAGGAGACGGCTGTGAACACGGCGAGATCAGGTTGGGACTTTGACAACACAAGAGCCACAACCTCCGACGAATGTCCGCCAAAATCGGCGACGGTGACACAGCCCGAGTGCTGCTAGGCCCAGGTTTGACAGAGACCACGCTACCTTAGGGACTTTGTAACTAAATAATGAACTCTTAAGTGTAGCCAGAACATGACCGATAACTGGCAGAATAATCCATTCGGTCATGCGGGCATACCGGTAGTCCACCGGTATTGTACCCAGGTAATTGTACATAGTTCTTTGGGGTTTTGGGGGGCTGGGGGGGTAAATGTGTTTGGATGTGGTGGCTCGTCATAGGTGATGTCATCACATGGCAAACTGGCCGTGGTGCGATACAGCGCCACCCTTCTGTATATAGTTCAGTTGTGTGTTGACTCAAGGAGAGTGCAGTTCATGCCCGCTGTCTGCACCTTATTCTCAGACGTAACACAACCCACGCCCTGACACACTGTTGAGATGTATTTAAAAAGCAGCTAAAGACTTTTCTTTTTAAACAGGCTTTTAGTTACAGTGGGGCAAAAAAGTATTTAGTCAGCCACCAATTGTGCAAGTTCTCCCACTTAAAACATGAGAGAGGTCTCCAATTTTCATCATAGGTATACCTCAACTATGAGAGACAAAATGAGAAAAAAAATCCAGAAAATCAAATTGAAGGATCTTTAATGAATTAATTGGTAAATTCCTCAGTAAAATAAGTATTTGGTCACCTACAAACAAGCAAGATTTCTGGCTCTCACAGACCTGTAACTTCTTCTTTAAGAGGCTCCTCTGTCCTCCACTCGTTACCTGTATTAATGGCACCTGTTTGAACTTGTTTTCAGTATAAAAGACACCTGTCCACAACCTCAAACAGTCAGACTCCAAACTCCACTATGGCCAAGACCAAAGAGCTGTCAAAGGACACCAGAAACAAAATTGTAGACCTGTACCAGGCTGGGAAGACTGAATCTGCAATAGGTAAGCAGCTTGGTGTGAAGAAATCAACTGTGGGAGCAATTATTAGAAAATGGAAGACATACAAGACCACTGATAATCTCCCTCGATCTGGGGCTCCACGCAAGATCTCACCTCGTGGGGTCAAAATGATCACGAGAACGGTGAACAAAAATCCCAGAACCACATGGGGGGGACCTGGTGAATGACCTGCAGAGAGCTGGGACCAAAGTAACAAAGGCTACATCAGAAACACACTACGCTGCCAGGGACTCAAATCCTGTAGTGCCAGACGTATCCCCCTGCTTAAGCCAGTACATGTCCAGGCCCGTCTGAAGTTTGCTAGAGAGCATTTGGATGATCCAGAAGAGGATTGGGAGAATGTCAGATGAAAGCAAAATAGAACTTTTTGATAAAAACTCAACTTGTCGTGTTTGGAGGAGAAAGAACACCATACCTACTGTGAAGCATGGAGGGGGGGAACATCATACTTTGGGGCTGTTTTTCTGCAAAGGGACCAGGACGACTGATCCGTGTAAAGGAAAGAATGAATGGGGCCATGTATCGTGAGATTTTGAGTGAAAACCTCCTTCCACCAGCAAGGGCATTGAAGATGAAACGTGGCTGGGTCTTTCAGCATGACGATGATCCCAAACACACCGCCCGGGCAACGAAGGAGTGGCTTCGTAAGAAGCATTTCAAGGTCCTGGAGTGGCCTAGCCAGTCTCCAGATCTCAACCCCATAGAAAATCTTTGGAGGCAGTTGAAAGTCTGTGTTGCCCAGCGACAGCCCCAAAACATCACTGCTCTAGAGGAGATCTGCATGGAGGAATGGGCCAAAATACCAGCAACAGTGTGTGAAAACCTTGTGAAAACTTACAGAAAATGTTTGACCTCTGTCATTGCCAACAAAGGGTATATAACAAAGTATTGAGATGAACTTTTGTTTTTGACCAAATACTTATTTTACCAAGGAATTTACCAATTAATTCATTAAAAATCCTTCAATATGATTTTCTGGATTTTTTTTTCTTATTTTGTCTCTCATAGTTGAGGTACACCTATGATGAAAATTGGAGACCTCTCTCATCTTTTAAATGGGAGAACTTACACAATTGGTGGCTGACTAAATACTTTTTTACCCCACTGTAGATAAGGGTTTTATTTATTTGTTTTTCATTCTACCCTGTCTGTATTTTATGTATTTTATTTTATTTTATTTTTGTCATTTAAGTTTTTATTTAACTTTTCATTTTAACATACAGAACAAACTAACACATCTAGCACAATAAACAACAGTAGGGAGTGGCATCCTGGCTGTCCCCAAAGTTTCCCCATTTGTCACACCTCTTCCTGGCACAAACACAAGCTGTAATATTAATCAAAATGAATACACAGGCAGGTTAACATCTCCAAAATAAAAGTTCATTACATTTAGTGACTGGAATTGAAGTGCATCACTGTTGTGTTGAGGGTCCTTACTCTGTTGAGCATAATGCAGGGTCTCTATCCCTCTTTATATAGTTCCAGAACTGATCCCAAGACGTGTTCTTGTCCTCCATGTCCCCTTTTAGTCTGAGCAGCATGGATTCATAAGATGCCATTTTCACCATTAAGTCAACCCGCTGTGGACCCATGCCAATTGCTTAAAACTTCAACAACTTTTCCCCAGAAGGGTGCTACTCTAGGATATTCCCAAATACAGTGAAAAAACGTTCCCACTTCCATTTTACATTTCCAGCAAGAATTGTCCTTTATCAGTTTCATTCTATGTAGCCTTGATGGGGTGTGATAGTATCGATATATAAGTTTATACTGTATAAATTTCCCCCTTGCTTCCTTTATATATTTTCCACAACCTGACAAGCTATCCAGCCATCTTTCTTGTGTAAGATCTGTTTTCAACTCTCCCTGCCACAACAATTTCACATTGGTGGCTTCTCCACTTGCACAACGGCTAATTACCTCCGCCAAGGAGGTTATGTTTTCATCGTCGTTGGTTTGTCTGTCTGTCTGTTTGTTTGTTTGTTTGTTAGCGAGATAACTCAAAAAGCTATGGACGGATTTTCATGAAATTTTCAGAGATTGTCAGAAATGGGGTATCCTACAGATGATTACATTTTGGTGGTGATCCGGATCACCGTCCAGAAGAAAACCGCCATTACGGAAAATGCGATTTTCGTGAATAACTACTCAACCACTAATCCTATCATTGTCAATCCAATTGCTAGTCATATCTTTTCATGGTCAAGGAATCTGAAAACGTACACACAAACACTGTATGGGGGGAACTGTGGCGCTTGGCGGAGGTCTGCGATCTCCAAGTGCTTTTCTAGTTAAAATATAAAATTTGGAGGCCATGTGGTACTTTCGTGGCATATTGATATAGTCCATCCATCCATCTTCTTCCGCTTAATCCTTTTCGGGTCGCGGGGGGGCTGGAGCCTATCCCAGCATCTTTGGGCGAGAGGCAGGGTACACCCTGGACAGATCGCCAGTCCATCGCAGGGCCAACACAGAGAGACAGACAACCATTCACTCTCACATTCATACATAGTCCAAAATGCAGTTCTCTACTGATTCATCCAATTTAAATTTTGAAGTTATACAGCTTTTTATTTGTAGGTATTTCCAGAAATTGTCTTTACCTTTCAAATTAAAATCCTTAACCAGATCAGCAAAGGACCTGAATGTTCCATCCTTATACAAGTCTCCTATTGTAAGTATGCCATTTGAGTGCCACTGCCTCCAATATACAGGTGTTTTCCCTATACACTGGGGTTGTTCCACAGAGATGCGTATGTTTGTACATTAAGTGACAGCTTAAGAATACGGTGGGACGCACCCTACACCGCTCTACAGTGGATAAGGATTGGATTTGTTATATTAATTTTCTGAGTTAGTCTCTCTTTTGGATTAAATGGAGAGCAAAATTTAGTTTCAATATTTATCCAATCTATTTTGTTTTCATGTTGTTCCCAAATTTTAGCTATCTTGACCATTTCAAAGGACAAACAATATAAATGTAGATTTGGTAGTCCCAACCCTCCTTTCTCTCTGGGAGCATATAACTTGCTTAACCTAATCCTAGGTTTCTTCCCTTCCCATAAAAATTTCTGGATCATATCCTCATATCTTTTGAATAAAGTGGGCGGTATTGGGATAGGTAACATCATAACCACATAATTGAATTGTGGGGTTATTACCATTTTTATAATATTAACCTTCCTCCAAAGTGTAAGTTTTAGTTTGCTGATGAAATCTATGGACTACCCAGCCCACCTTAAATCTGAACTCCTCCCCCTCATTTAAATACGTCTCCTGCAAGAAAATCATGTCAGCTTGGGTATTTTTCAAATATGTTTGACATAACGTTCGGCTCAGGAGACGCACACACACAGGCTCAGAGTAGTTCAAACTGTTTATTAACAACAGGGATGTATGGGTGTGTGTCTGCGGAATGTTAATGTGTTGGTGGTGGCGTCTGCTTCGGGCACAGAGGCAGGAGACCGTTCAGCCGGCAACCCTATGGGAAAGAACAGACACAGGGTGACGGGCACACACCAACACAGGAGGAGAATAGGCGAGGGAGAGAAGCTTACTTGTATGGGACCGATGACTGGCACTTCAAGGACGGGACCCCGGGAGACAGCCACCTGCAGGACTCGGTGCAGCAGCGAGGAGGGACGAGGGACGGAGTTGTCCGCCGCCGAGGAATCCACCTGTGCACAGGGGAGCAGACTGGAAAAGGTGAGGTAAGTGATCTTCTTACCGCTTAGCGTGGTGCTGAAGAAAGAGTAACTGCTTCTCATGGAAGGGAGATGAAGTCTAACGACTTCAGGCCGAAGCTCAGGGCGAGGCGGCTTATATTCCCCGCCGCTGATGGTTGACAGGTGTGCGAGCAGGTGGCGCCGCTGATGAGCGGCGCGGCGTGACAGTACTCCCCCCTCTAGCAGCGCCTCCTGGCGATGGCTTCTCAGGGTGCGCTCGGTGGAAGTCGGCGATGAGCGATGGGTCCAACACGAACGACGGGGGCACCCACTGTCGATGCTCGGGCCCATAGCCCTCCCAGTCCACCAAGTACTGCAACCCGCGACCCCGGCACCGGGAGTCTAGGATGGAGGAGACGGACCAGGCAGGATGGCCACCAATCATCCGGGGCGCGGGTTGCGCCGCAGGAGGAGGGCAAAGGGGGTCGGTGACTGCCAGCTTCACCTTTGACACGTGGAAGGTGGGATGGATGCGGAGGGAGGGGGGAATAGCCACGCGCACAGCCACCGGGTTGATGATCCGGGTGATGGGGTAGGGACCCATGAATCGCTGTGCCAGCTTTCTCCTCTCGCCTTTTAGAGTGACGTCCTGGGTGGAAGCGTAGACACGTTGCCCAACTCTGTACGCCGGGGCAGGTCTTCTATGCCGGTCCGCCACAGTCCTGTTGCGCTCTGCTGTGTGTAAAAGCGCACTGCGCGCGGCAGCCCAGGTGGAGCGGAACTGCCTGAGATGTGCTTTAACTGAGGGGACAGTCACCTCACTCTCCTGCTCCGGAAACAGCGGGGGGTCGTAACCCAGGGACGCCTTGAAGGGAGACATCCCTGTAGCAGAAGAGCGAGTGGTATTATGAGCATATTCAACCCAGGCAAGATGGTTGCTCCAGGACGTGGGTTTGGATCTGGTCACACAGCGGAGCGCAGCCTCCTGCTCCTGATTGGTCCGCTCACACTGCCCGTTGGATTGGGGGTGATGGCTGGAGGAGAGGCTCACCTTGGCTCCGATGGCGTTGCAGAATGACCTCCAAACCTCAGATGAAAATTGGGGGCCCCGGTCCGAGACCACGTCCACCGGAATCCCGTGCAGCCTGACCACGTGTTGGACGAGGAGATCCGCCGTCTCCAGGGCAGTAGGGAGGCCTCGCAGGGGGACGAAGTGCACGGCCTTGGAGAAGCAGTCCACGATGGTCAGGATGGTGTCATAGGAGTTGGAGACGGGGAGTCCGGTGACGAAATCCAACGCGATGTGCGACCAGGGCCTGCCAGGGACGGGCAGGGGCTGGAGCAGACCCGCTGGAGGGGCATTTCCCGACTTGCAGGTGGCACAGATTGGGCAAGCCTGGGCGTAGCGGGCTGCATCCCTCCGCAGGCCTGGCCACCAAAAGGACCGTTGGAGGAGGTCTATCATCCGGGAGGTGCCAGGGTGACAGGTGAGCTTGGAGGTGTGTAGCCAGTGGATGACCTCTCCTCGGACCGCGGATGGCACGAACAGCCTCCCCTCAGGTCCGCCGCCAGGGTCAGGTTCCACCTCCTGTGCCTTCCGGATCTTGCTCTCGATGTCCCACGAGATGGCTCCCACGACGCACGACCTGGGCAGGATGGAGTGGGGCGTCTCCTCCGACTCCACGGGAGTGAACTGCCTAGAGAGGGCGTCAGGCAGGCCGTTCTTAGAGCCAGGCCTGAAGGTGATAGAAAATTGGAACCTGGCGAAGAACAAAGACCAGTGCGCCTGGCGGGCGTTCAGGCGCTTGGCAGATCGTAGATACTCTAAGTTCTTGTGGTCCGTGAGGACCACGAACGGCAGGTTCGCCCCCTCTAGCCAGTGGCGCCACTCCTGCAGGGCGAGTTTGATGGCCAAGAGTTCTCTGTCCCCCACATCGTAGTTCCTCTCCGCCGGGGACAAGCGCCTGGAGAAGAAGGCGCAGGGCCGTTTGGCGCCATCGTCCGGCGACCGCTGGGACAGCACTGCCCCCACTCCCGTGTCCAAGGCGTCTACCTCTACGATGCACTGCAGCGCGGGGTCGACCTGGCGAAGGACCCGGGAGGAGGAGAACTCCGCCTTCAGCGCCTTAAAGGCGGCGGCGACCTCTTCGGTCCACCGGAACGGGACCTTCGGGGATGTGAGGCGGGTCAGCGGTCCAACGATGGAGCTGAAGTTGGGGACAAAGAGGCGGTAGAAATTGGCGAAGCCAACAAACTGTTGCACCTGCTTCCGGGATGCAGGTGTAGGCCATTCCACCACCGCTTTCACCTTCTCTGGGTCTGGGAGCACCTTGTCGTGGGCGATGATGAACCCCAGGAAGGACGTAGTCCTGGCGTCAAATTCACATTTTTCTGCCTTCATGTACAGACGATTCTCCAGCAGTCTTTGGAGGACCCGCCTCACGTGGACCTGGTGCTCGTCCCTGGACTTGGAGAAGATGAGAATATCGTCCAGGTAGACGAACACGAAAAGGCCGATGAAGTCCCGGAGGACGTCATTTATGAGGCGCTGAAAGACGGCAGGAGCGTTGGTCAACCCGAACGGCATTACCAGGTATTCAAAGTGGCCGTTCGGGGTACGGAAGGCTGTCTTCCACTCATCTCCCTCCCGGATCCGGACGAGGTGGTAAGCGCTGCGTAGATCCAGCTTGGTGAACCAGGTCACCCCCTGGAGGGAGTGGAAGGCAGTGTCCATGAGGGGCAGGGTATAACGGTCCTTCTCTGTGATATCGTTGAGGGCCCGGTAGTCGATACAAGGGCGGAGGGACCCATCCTTTTTTCCCACGAAGAAGAACCCTGCCCCCACGGGTGATGATGATGGGCGGATTATCCCAGCACTTAATGACTCCTTCAGGTATGCGTTCATCGTCTCCTTCTCCGGCGCTGACAGGCTGTAGAGCCGACCAGAAGGTAAGGGAGCCCCCTGGCGGAGGTTGATGGCACAGTCATAGGGCCGATGAGGGGGGAGAGACATAGCTTTCGTCTTGCTGAACACCATACCCAGGTTGTGAAATTCCGGAGGCACCAGAGACAGGTCCGGGGGTGCAGCGTCCGTCGCAGGGGGAGGAGCGGACGGAGAGCAGGCAGCGGACTGAAGGCAGGTGCCCATGCAGAATGTACTCCATGCCGATACCCCAGCTGATTTCCAATCCAGGACCAGGTTGTGAAGATGAAGCCAGGGATACCCCAGGATGACGGGCGACACAGAGTTGGGAAGGACATAGAAGGTCATCTCCTCCCGGTGGTTTCCCGAGATGATGACCAGAACGGGGATGGTTTGGTGTGACACTCTCCCAAGGGAGGCACGGGAGAGGTTGACTAGGGAGATGGGATTCCTCAGTGCCTGACAGCGGATGCCCAAACGGGTTGCCAGGCTCTGTGAAATGAAGCTGCCTTCTGCGCCCGAATCCACCAGTGCGTGGGTGAGATGCCCAGTGGGGTTATGGCAGAAACGGATGGGCAGCTTCAATTGAGTGAGTTGACCTAACCGATTGACGTCCGCGAGGCCCCCTACAGTGACTCGCGGACCCCGCCGTTTGGCTTTTTGTGGACAAAGCTTGACGTCCGCGAGGCCCCCTACAGTGACTCGCGGACCCCACCGTTTGGCTTTTTGTGGACAAAGCTCCACCGTGTGTTGACTGTCTCCGCAATACATGCAGAGATTCAACTCACGGCGGCGTTGTCTCTCTGCCGGGGAGAGCTTTGTCCAGCCTGTCACCATCGGCTCCGACTCCTCGGGGCACGATGGTGGTGGCGCCGCCAGGGGGCGAGCTTGGGGCAGGCGCAGCGAGGCTCCCCGAGGGCGCGAAGTAGACGACTTCCGTCCTGAGGAGCGCTCGCGCAGCCTGTTGTCCAAGCTGATGGCTAGAGAAGTTAGCTCCGCTAGCGTTACAGGGATATCCCGTCCAGCCAGTTCATCCCTCAGATCATCATTGAGGCTGCGGAGGAACAGGCCACAGAGGGAGCGTTCCTCCCAGCCCAATTCCTCCGCCGCTACCCGGAAGTTGACCGCGTAGTCCGCTGCCGACCGGCTTCCCTGCTGGAGAGCGAGAAGCCGATCGACCTGGACCGTCTCGGTTTGAGAATGGTCAAAGACCTCCAGAAAGCGCCTCACAAATTGGTCATAGGTGAGGGTGGTATAACTGGGCCTCGCCATTACGGCATAGGTCCAAGTTAATGCACGCCCCTCCAGAAGATTCCCTATGTAACCAATTCGGCTGTTATCCGAGGGAAAATCTCCGGGCACACGGTGGAACACGGACTCACATTGCATAATGAACCCCCGCGCTCCGCCGAGCTTACCGCTAAAGCGGGCGGGGGTCGGAATCGGTGTGAGCCGAACCGGTGCCACTGGAGCCGGCTGGACGGCCGCTGGAACCGCAGGAGCCATGCCACCCTGGCGAGCCGGGGGGAACGGCTGTTGGGGGTCCAGGCGGTTCAATCGGTTAGTCAAATTTACTAATTGATTTAGGATCACCTGTTGCTGATAAACAACCTGATCCACTCGAGCCTCGAGGATGGTAAACCGGTGTGCGAGCCTGCCGTCTGCCGAGCCGCTCTGCTGAAGCCGTACTGACATAACATTCGGCTCAGGAGACGCACACACACAGGCTCAGAGTAGTTCAAACTGTTTATTAACAACAGGGATGTATGGGTGTGTGTCTGCGGAATGTTAATGTGTTGGTGGTGGCGTCTGCTTCGGGCACAGAGGCAGGAGACCGTTCAGCCGGCAACCCTATGGGAAAGAACAGACACAGGGTGACGGGCACACACCAACACAGGAGGAGAATAGGCGAGGGAGAGAAGCTTACTTGTATGGGACCGATGACTGGCACTTCAAGGACGGGACCCCGGGAGACAGCCACCTGCAGGACTCGGTGCAGCAGCGAGGAGGGACGAGGGACGGAGTTGTCCGCCGCCGAGGAATCCACCTGTGCACAGGGGAGCAGACTGGAAAAGGTGAGGTAAGTGATCTTCTTACCGCTTAGCGTGGTGCTGAAGAAAGAGTAACTGCTTCTCATGGAAGGGAGATGAAGTCTAACGGCTTCAGGCCGAAGCTCAGGGCGAGGCGGCTTATATTCCCTGCCGCTGATGGTTGACAGGTGTGCGAGCAGGTGGCGCCGCTGATGAGCGGCGCGGCGTGACAATGTTAAAATCTTACATCTCTTAATTGGATTCCCGCTACCATTTAGATTCCAAGTCACACACTTAATATATTTCCCTGTCATAATTTATCAGTTTCCTTTACACATCTGTCCATTTCATGTATCATTCTAAAGCTATGTTGTTTGTGCCATTTATAGGACCACAAATTACCACCCATGAATGCCACATACCCCTTATCGATACATAACATTGAAGAACATTTCCAATTCAAAGAACAGACACCACGAACAAAAACTAACCCAAAACACCTGCTGCCTGACATATGCAGCCTTTAAAAATCAAAATAAATCCAGCGAAAACAAAAAGAAAAACCTTATCTGGACTGTAGGATACCGCTCTTCCACCTCTTTCAGCGACGGCTTGGTCAGATCATCATCACTCCTTAATTCAGTACATCATCAGTGTGGCTCGTTTAGTGTTAATGTTTATGTGGTTGACGTCATTGCTCCTCCTCTGCGCGCTCCTCGGGACCGCCGTCCCCGATGAGCTTCTCCACTGCAGCCGCTGTGTTGAAACTCCTGCTTTTCCCCCTCCATGTAAACCGTAGTGTTGCCGGATGGGCAAGTGTGTACTTCACATTTAGCTTTCGAAGTTTGCGTTTCACAGCCATGAACGCCTTTCTCTTCTCAGCCAGCTCTTTGGTCATGTCAGGAAACATCGATAGCTTGCATCCCTCCCACTCAAATCCACATTTTTCCTTTGCTGTATTAACAACTTTATCCCTCGTTGACTGACTCAGAAATCGTATTATTACTGGTCTAGGGGGACTGTCTTGCGCATCTCGGAGGGAGAAAAACGCCTCGTGGGTAAAACCAGGTCTTTGGTGGACCACTCCCAGTTACACAGGGTGAGACTGGACATCCTGGCAGATAAGCACATCTGTCGCAAGGTCTGTGGTGGACTTTTGCCAGTCGGTGCATCGTGACATGCACTACACAAAGAGCAGAGATAAACAAACCTATCATCTGGTCAGTCACTGCAACAGATAGTGGAGTCAGTTTGTCTTGGCCTGTCCTTGCCACTGATAATACCTCTATCTGCCAAGAATGTGTCGCGAGTCCAGCAAAAGCTAGCGGTACTCAAATACTTTGCAAGTAGTTTCATGAAATGGTCAGTCAGAGAGCGACTCATAACGGCTCGGACGTCGCCCAGGTTAACAAGGTCAGGAGTTCCTGGCAGCGGAAGGCAAATTACAGAGCTGCGTGGAAGAATCTGATCAGACCTAAATGAAACAGTCATTGTCGCCCCCGACAGACTGCTATGATGATGATGATGAGGGGGTTGGTCTGGGTACGGCATTGACGCCCACGTACAGTGCGCTCTTTCAATCTCAAACTCCCATGTCTGCTTCCACATTAAGCCCCTTGTCCAAAATTTTTTTCACACAGCTTAACATCGTACCGCTAGTGCCGAAGGTTTCCTTGAGGCCAATCAGTCTCACATTATTACGTTTGCTGTGGTTTTCAAGGGTCTGTATGTGGTCCCACATTACTGCTGTCTGCAGTAATCTGCTTGTATCTCTTCTCCTCGGCCGTGTGCAGCCGCCCTGTTGTCTCTTCCAGGAGGGTGATGTGTGTTTCAGTCTCCGATAGCCTTTCTTGCATGGCCGCCACCATCGTTTTTAATTTGGTTGTTGTTTCCTTGTTAGTAGAAACATCTGCTGCAACAGCCTGTAGCGTGGAGTTAACTTCTGTAATTTCTGTAAATAAACTTTCCCAACATGGAAGTGCTTCTCTACTGCTATTCTCTTCATGAGGGGGGGCTGCTCCGGGTGGCCATTTGGCCTAGATTCTTTGCACTTCATCGGTATTTGGAGTTTAACAAGTAATTACAGTTGTCATGTAATGCTTGGGTAACAATAACCATTCACGCAGTAATGTAACTTAAAAATTACCGGTAATTTCGAGCCATTCAGTAAATTAGTAAGTAAGTAAGTAAGTAAGTAAGCTTTATTTATATAGCACTTTTCACAGACATATAAAGTCACAAAGTGCTTTACAGTGCAACAACAATCAAAACAATTAAAATACAACTAAAATACAAATTAAAATGCAATAAAATACAATTGAAATACAATAATACAGTTAAGATACAGTTAAAATACGAATTAAAGTAGAACTAAGAAACAAAAAATACATTCTATGCAGTCAGGTGGTAATAGCCTTCAGTCAATCTTGGAATTAAAATGCCTGTTTAAACAGGAATGTTTTCAGGTAGGTTTTAAAACTCACAACACTGTCCATGGCTCGAAGGTGCAGAGGGAGGTCATTCCACAAGCGTGGTGCTACTGCTTTAAAAGACCTGTCACCTCTGGTAGCAAAGTGAGTGCGGGGAACCATGAGCAAGTGCTGTCCTGAGGATCTCAGGCTGCGGGTCGAGCTGTAGGGCTGAATCAGAGCAGCCATATATGCGGGGGCCTGACCGTGAATTACTCGGAAAGTGAGCACCAGGATCTTAAAGCGGACACGACACAGAACAGGGAGCCAATGGAGTGATCTAAGGACAGGTGTAATGTGGTCTCTCCTGTTTGCACGTGTCAGAAGCCTCGCAGCAGAGTTTTGAACAAACTGCAGATGAGCCAGTTCCTTTTTGTTCAAACAAGTAAAAAGGCTGTTACAGTAGTCCAAACGTGAGGAGACAAATGCGTGAATGATCATCTCCAGCTCTTTGTGTGAAACCATGGTCCTGAGCTTGGAGATATTTCGCAGTTGGAAGTGACAGTTTTTTATCAGTTGTTTGGTGTAATGTTCCAATGACATGGCCTTATCAAAGATGACACCCAAGTTTCTCAGCTTTGTTTTAACTGTACTGCCCAAGTCACCAAGGTATTGTTTTATGCCTGATGTGTCGCTGTCTGGGGCAATGATCAAAGTCTCCGTTTTGCCAAAGTTTAGCTGGAGGCTGTTGTCATTTAGCCACTGCTTTATGTGGGACAGGCAGTTTGTTAAGGAGCTGAGTATGTGGAGCTCAGACTTGTTGAACGAGCAGTATATCTGGATGTCGTCTGCAAAGAGATGATAGGAGATGTTATTATACTGCTGTATGATGCGGCCAAGGGGGAGAATGTACAGTAGGAACAGTAGTGGCCCCAGGACAGAACCTTGGGGCACACCATACTGCAAATCGGCTGAGTTGGACCGGATGTTATTAGAAGATACACTGAAGCTTCTACCAGTCAAGTAGGAGGAGAACCACTTCAGAACAGGACCTGTCATCCCCACCAGGTCCCTGAGTCTGTTTGTCATAATGGTGTGGTCCACCGTGTCAAAGGCCGAGGAAAGATCCAGCAGGACCAGGACCGTAGATTTCCCAATATCAGCCGACATCATGATATCACTAGCCACTCTTACTAAAGCAGTTTCAGTCGAGTGGCATTGTCTGAACCCAGACTGAAACATGTCATAGATTAAATTTGTCTCCAGAAAGGCAGTGAGCTGTTTGGACACCACTTTCTCAAGAAGTTTGGCTAGGAAAGGAAGCTTTGATATGGGCCTATAGTTTTTGAGATCGGTGGGGTCCAAGTTAGTTTTCTTCAGTTTTGGCTCAATTATGGCATGTTTGAAAGAGCTGGGGAACTGACCAGTTGAGAGTGACAAGTTAAAAATTTTGGTGACCCATGGTCCAATTGTATCAAACACATTCACAACAAGCTTCAGGGGGAGGATGTCTACTGAATTTGAGGAGGGTCTCGTTTTAGCTAAAAGTGCTGAGACATCCTCCATTGACACCATGTTGAAGGAGGACCATGTTTGAGGGGGAGGGTCAATTCTGGTCATAGAGCCAGAAGATGGTGGGATATTGTTTTTTATATCCCTAATCTTGTCTACAAAGAAATTCAGGAAGCTGTTGCTATCAGCTTTACAGAGCACTGGGGCGGTGGGGGCAGCGGGGGACACAAGAGAATGTATTGTGTCAAAGAGCACTTTGGGGTTTTTCTTATTAGTGGCTATAAGATGTTGAAAGTAGCTGGATCTTGCCTTCTTAATCATATTATTTAAGGAGTTTATCAAATCCTTGAGGTGTAGCCTATGAACCTCAAGCTGAGTAGATTTCCAAAGGCGCTCGGTTTGACGACATGTTCTCCTAAAGTTTAAAATATTTTCGTTGATCCAGGGGCAGGGCCACTTCCGAGAGGCATTGCATTTCAGGGGTGCTACCTTGTCTAAAATAGAACTGCAGTGTGTGGCAAAACCCTGCATAAAGCCATCAACATCAGAACATTCATTAAAAAGACAAGGGTCAAACAGAGTACAAAATTCCTGAGCAGAGGATTCTGTAATAATTCTCCTCTTGGCCCTTATGGATGCAGGCTTTGGCTCAAGAGGTACACATAAGTCAAAAAACACAGCACAGTGGTCACTTAGGTGGACATCATCAACACACACATTAGAGGGATGCAAACCCAATGAAAAAACCAGGTCCAGTGGCCCTTTCTGTGGGTGGGACCAGAGACATGCTGTGTTAAATTAAAACTGTCAATCACAGATAAAAACTCAGCTGCTGGGCTAGAAGAGGCATCATCAACGTTCAAGTTAAAATCGCCAAGAATTAAAACCTTCTCCAGTTTTATTATTGATGCTAAAAATTCACTAAGATCATTTAAGAAGGGCCCAACAGGCCAACAGTGTATCGCGGAGCAGAGAGTTACTAACCAGCAGCTATCTTGGATGGCGTCTCCACTTGACTCCTATGTATTTTATTTTTTACTGCTTTGTGAAGTACTTTGTGATTTTTATATCTGTGAAAGGTGCTATATAAATAAAATTCACTTACTTACTTACACACACGCACGGAGCTTACCCTGAATTGCTACAAGATAATTGATTTAATTCCAAATTTAAACAAAATTATTCTGCCTACTGCAGCTTTAAGTCATATTTATGGACTGCAGTTAAATATAAGCTTGTATAACAGCAAAATGAGCCTCATTTTTTAGATTTAATGGGTTAAAGCATTCCAGTTTTCCTGTTTGCTCTGTGTTGTGCCTCCTTATTAAATTCTGACTGACCTTTGGATGTTCTGTGTGCTGACAGATGTTGATGAGTGCTCTTCATCTCCTTGTGGACATTTCTGTGCTAATGTACAAGGCTCCTACATTTGTTCCTGCAGGAGTGGATTCAAACTTCAAGATGATAAGAAAACTTGTATCGGTACTGTTAATGCATCACCTTAAAAAGACAAAAGCTGCACAGTCCATGCTGCCTTGACTGCTTTTAACCTGTCTTCATCCTCTGCCTCCCTCAGATGACGATGAGTGCAGTGACAACAAAAGATGTTCCTTCAACTGTAGCAACAGTGCTGGAAGTTACACATGCTCCTGTCCAGCTGTCGGTTATACACTCGATCATAGTGATCGTAGCACATGTCATGGTCAGAAAAATAATTTACAAAACACCATTTATTTTGTTTTATTTCTAAAATTGTTTTAGTAAGCATATAGCTTGGAATTATGGTAACGCACGAAGTAGAAGTTATAAAACACCTCCATGGGATGAAATATCATCTACAATGTTAATGATATTAACAAAATGATTAAATGTTAAATACTGTGTAATGATGGTGTAGGTCAGGGTTCTGCAACCGCTGCTGTGGGATGAGGCTTTTTTGACTTTTATCGTGTCTGATATGCAAGTTTTTTCCTCTGTAATGAGCAAGTTTTTGCTTGTAAATGTGCATATTTTTTCATAAATTTGTATTTAATTTCTCATAAATTTGCTGTTTTTTTTAATTAATTCTCAACTTTCTAATAAATTGGAGACTGCTTGCAACTTAGTAAGTTTTTGTTCATAGATTTAGGACTTTTTTCTTGTAAATACACAGCTTTTCTCTTTTAAAATTGCACTTTTTTCCTTCCAAATTGGTATTTTTTTTGATAAATCTGCAGATTTTCTATCAAAAATTTGCTACTTTTTCTTTTTAAATTTGTGACTTTTCCCTTCAAGAATTCAAATTTTCTCTCTCAATGCAAATTTTTTTCTTTCAAATTTGTTTTTGTAATTTTTTTCCCTTTTTTTTACTCAAAAATTTGCCATCTTTTTCTTAATAAATTTGCACAATTTAGTTTTTTTTGTATACACTACAGGGAACCACTGTTAATGGGTGAAAGAACATCGTATGGCTTCTGAACCTCAGGTTGCAGACCCCTTGGGTTGGTATGCTTCATATACTTGCAGTGATGTAATATTTTCATGAAAGGACAAACATTTGCTTTCTCCTGTTTGCATGTAGACATCAATGAATGTGCATCAAAAACTGATGTATGTTCAGACTTTGAGTGGTGTTTTAATGTCCTGGGTGGATATCGCTGTTTGTCCCCAACATGTCCTCTCAACTACCAAGAAGTTTTGCCTAGGTAAGAGCTGACAAATTGCTTCCTTGTTACAGTATTTACTGCTAAACCTCCATCCCGTCATTAAGTTTTTATTATGTTCTGTTTTAATGTTCTGGCCAGGACAGTTCCTCCACCAGTAGCAGTTAGCTACATCTAGCAGAACCAGGCGATCACTTATTCAGGCTAGTTTCTGTGCTCATTATATCTCAGGGATAGGGCTGTGATTAACCAAAATAAAGCCAAAACCGATGTTCGGGATGTAAAACTGACATCATCCTACTCATGTAGGGTTTTTGGTTTTTCCCCTCTCCCTGTTGTGTGTATGCATATATAAGAGGTTTCATGTCCTTCCCTTTTAAAATATGTCCTGTGTGCATGGTCACATGACTCCACACCCCAGAAGCAGCGCAGTCGACACTGTTTGGGAGCAGCAGAACACGATGGAAAAATTAAAATGGCTTGCATCAAAAAGAAATGCAGTGTCCATCCACATAGTATATGATGATTGATTCTATTTTAGCTAAAGATGCCAAGAAAACTTGAGCATAGTGCACTTAAACTGACCTGGGAATGCCCTGTACCTTAATCACTGTTAGCCGCTAACCACTGTCCGTGTCAGCCCTACCGTTTTAACAGTGGGAACGGACAACAAAATGGACAAGCTGAGGTTGGATTTAATTAATCAGAGATTTGTAATCCCTATGTGGTGATAGCATAAATATTGCTGTGTAAAAGATTCCCCCAATGTATCTAACAAGCTAATTAGACGCCGGTTTGAGTCACCTGACCCACAAACCCTCAAGAGGTATGTATAATAAACACCAATTTCTGCACTGGACAATATTTAATTTGGTTACATGTGTGTGAAATTGTTATATTATGCTCATTGACTACTGAATCACCACAGTGATAAATTCCTTGATACCACACTCTTGTGTAATATTGCTTTATTACAAGCCTCATCAGTGAACTAAGGAAGAAAAAATGCAAGGACAAAAATGGAAAAAAAACTTACACCCCCCCGCCCCCCCCCCCCAAAAAAAAACAATGTGAAAGGCTCAATTAACCATGATGCTGATTTAAGTCAGATTCCCCAGCCCTACCCAGGGACCAATTCTGTCCTATCAACCCCTCAGACCGCCAGTGTTAGGCAAGTTACTAAAAAATAGTAACTAATTACAGTTACTAGTTACTTCTTATCAAAAGTAAGTGAGTTATTTTACCAGTTACTGCATGATTAAAGTAACTAGTTACTTGGAAAAATAACTTTCATGTTACTTTTAAATGCACACTTAAATCATCCTGTACACATAGCAAGATAATTTAATTAATGGATGACATTAAATGGATTAATGGATTGCTGTCCTACTGCTATTGTTATTATTGTATTGTGTCATTTGTCGTGTTGTTTATTGTTTTTGTATTGTGTTATCTGTTCTATGTGGCTGGCATTGGCTGGCCAGGCGACACATACTGACACATATTTTTCAGTCGGCCAACATTTCTATTAAAAAACTATTTTTTAAATTAATTTTATGTAATATTCTAATTTTTTGAGAAACTGAATTTGGGGTTTTCATGGGCTGTAAGCCATAATCATCAAAATTAAAATAAGTAAACACTTGAAATATATCGCTCTCTGTGTAATGAATCTATATAATATATGGGTTTCACTTTCTGAAATGAGTGACAAAAAATATTGAACTTTTTCACGATATTATAATTTTTTGAGATGTACCTGTAAACAAATGTGCACATTGTTGTATATATATATAAAGTCACAAACTTACAAACAAAAAGTGCAAATTTAAAAGGAAAAAAATCAATTTGGGAGGAAGTGCAAATTTTGAAAAAGTTACAAGGGGAAAAAATACATTTATATAGAAAAGCCACAAATTTATAGAAACTTGCTTCCTTCTAAGAGTCAAACATGCCAAGCAGCATTTTTTAAAATACCTTTTTCAACTGTAAAGACTGCTATTTCAGATTTAAAATGTTATAAATAACCATTTCCTCTCAGATTGCAAGTGTATTTCTGTCTCCTGTCTTTGTGTATTGTTACTAATGTCTTCTCTTTCTTCAATCTTTTTTCTCTTTCTGATCCCTCCTCCCTTTGCCTCTCAGTCCCAACAGTCCGTCAGTTATTCTACGCTGTGTTAAAGACTGCGATCGGACCGACTTCAGCTGCATGCGTAACCCCATCCGCTTCATCACCCACACTGCCCTCGCTTTGCCAAATTTCCGGAATTTCAGTGGTCCATATAGTAAGTCAAACAAAATTCTGCTATGTTTAAATTTTTAATTTGCTGCTTCCTGCAAATGTAAAATGTGCTAATTCATCATAATCACAACTCCTCCTGTGCAATTGCCTGGATGCTCACCAAACTCACACACAATGATCCGCAGGTGGGTCTGTGTCCCAGGTTGTGCACAAGGTCAAAGTCAAAGGTTATCAGCACTTGACAACATTTTACCCCAAACTGACTGTTATTACAGTTTGGCCGTTTGTGCATATGATGGTTCAATTTTTGAGGTGTGAGAATGTGAAGGTTTGAAAGCTGTGGTGGCCCAAGGAGCGCACCAAAGCACAAAAGCCACAACAAAAAACACAAAAAGCCACAATACATATAGAATAGTCACAACACAAACAACACCAGTGCTAATTTTTGCATACTAATGTTAGCACTGACACTATTTGTGTTGTGGCTTTTGCATTTTGGTAAGCTCTCTGGGCCACCTTAGAAACCGGACTCCAGAGTGAACTCTTTCATCCAGGGTGCCTGTACCTCTTCCATGTACACTGGGATGCTAGTTAGCATTGTGAAGCACCACTTCACAATAGATTTCCCTTAAAATATAAGGTTGATATGTTTATGTTAAGAATTAGGTTATTAAAAAAATTGTGGTTTCAAATGATTACAATTCTTAATCATGAATACCCCCCCCCAAAAAAAAAAAAAAATTGTGATTAATCATAATTAAAAGCGGGGCAAATAATTTTCAACATGATGTTCCTTAAACTTGTCATCTTCCAAGCCATTGAGAGAAACACTGCATATACAAACAACCAGCAACCACCACAGCTGGAAAGCTGTCAACCCCCACAGAGGGCATGCACCAGAACAGAACTCCAGGCAGCCATAGGGCAGCACAGGTACACAGCACTGAGCAGCAAAAAACATGTGTCCGCTCTGTTATGTACGCAAACCTGGTGATGAATGAGGCAGAGATGGTAGTAGCATCGAACACAGCTTTATTAAAGAACTATGCACACAGCAAGCACCAGCGGGATCATCCCGCATAAGAGGCCGAGCCATGGCGGCTCACCCCACTATATAGGGCAGTGCGGTGACGCAACAGGAAGTCGGCATCACCACACTGCACTTCACAATAAGTGCCGCCACCACATTCTCTCCCCCCTTCAGAAAGTCCAAAACCATTCAAACAATTCAAACCCATCCCAATCTGAAACCCAAATCACACTCTAAAATAACGAAACCAAGGTACTTAAATGGCCTAACACACTCACACAAAACAACCTAAAATAGAGTTGGTGGGTGGACTACCACACAACTCGCACGGCACGGTGGATTATTCTGCCACTGAATTAAACTAAAAAAAGTCTTTATTCAAACTAAAAATATCTGCTGTGCTCCTAAAGTACACATAATGAAACACAATAACTTCAGAACTACCAACAAAGTGCTGCAGCACAGTCACTTGGATGAAAAAGGTGGAACCAGCATGGGGGGCCTAGAACAGCCCCTCAGCAAGCACGCCCCTGGAGGCAGCAGACCTCTGGAGCGATGGCCGATCTTCTGGACGGCGGAGCCCAGATCCCACACCACCATCACCGATTTCCGTCCAGCCTCGCCACCTGGAGCATCCTCCTGGACACGCCGCAGCTGGTTGGCATGCCTCATCGAGCCGTCAGACAACCCGAAGCATGCCGCTCCCAACTTCGCCACTATCTGCAGACGTGCTTGACGTTTTGCTGGCTGTAATCTGGCCCATCTTCGCCGTGGTCATTCATCACCTAAAACCCGAACCAAGTCCATAACCCGAAGTGGAATTTTATTCGGCCTGATGAGCTGCTGCTGAGCATGCATGATGATACCATGATGATACCATATTATGATACCATAACTGAGTACATAAAATTCTGTGAAGAAAATGTTTTACCTCAGAAAGTAATCACTATGTACCCCAATAATAAGTCTTATATTTCCAAGGAATTAAAACAGTGCATAGTACAGAAAAAGATTGCTTTGAAGAATGGGGACATGTTAAGTATGAAAAATATACAGAAAGAAATTAATTACAAACTAAGAACAGCTAGAGATGAGACGAGGAAGAAATTTGAATCTGAATGCCTTGGAAAAAGTTCTAGGAAATTGTGGGACTCAGTTAAAGTAATGACAAAGATGACTCGTGTAGAAGAGCTTGGAAGAACGAGGCGATGTGATTTATAAACCAAAGTTTATTATCAGCTCTTCTAACAAGTCTCATCCTAGTGCAGCAGCAGAAGAAGGAAAAAGAGACCGAACACTTTCGGCTCTATGAACTTATACTTGCACATAACAAAAGACATGCAAATCCAAAGCTGACATCCCTCCTTATCTTAATCCCCCCATTGTCTTCGTACTCCTCCTCATGGCCCTGGGGGGTCAGGGCAGCTCCTCCGGTCTCCACCGCAGTGCCTGGGAAACTCTTTGATCCTCACTGGCGGTTGAGATCTCTTTGTCCTGTTCTGAGGTGTGAAGTCGCCTTACATATGTAATCACCAAACATTCTCATATGCTTCAACATATGTAGGTTATGGAATATATGATAAATATAGACCACAACTCCATCCAAAAGCTGCATTAATGTAATGAATGAGGAAGAAAAGGCAAACGAGTTGAATAATTTCTTTTGCAGATTTGAGACTAGAGATTTTTCTCATGAACAAAAAGCTGCTCTGGACGCTATATCAGTTTCAGGCTCTGCAAAAATTATAGTTGACCAGCATGTTGGGGAAAGATTTTTCTCACGTATGTGCCCCAGGAAGGGATCTGGACCAGATGGGATCTCTGGGCGCTTACTGAAGTCATGTAGTGAGGTGCTAGCAGAAGCCTGGAGTCCCATCTACCAGAAGTCTTTAGATACGTGTTCTGTCCCAGTAATTTGGAAAAGCTCTATTATAATTCCTGTACCAAAAAAAGCAAGCTGCAAAGAGAACAATGACTATCGTCCTGTTGCACTGACCTCACTGGTAATGAAGTGCCTCGAGAAGATTGTCATTGACATTCTGAAAACTGATTTTGGAGGACTTTTGGATCCTCTGCAGTTTGCTTATAAAAATAATAGAAGTACAGAGGATGCCATTTTAACCTTAACTCATTCTGTGTTTAAACATTTGGAGGAGACAACCTCATATGTACGTCTTTTATTGGTTGATTTTAGTTCAGCTTTTAACACACTGCAGCCACACCTTTTAATTAAGAGGTTAAATGATTTTAAAGTGCATCCTGTCATTATTAAATGGTACCACTCATTTTTAACTTATCGTAAACAGCAAGTTAGTGTAAATGGAACTTTATCTAAATTTAGAACCCTCAGCACAGGGACTCCCCATTTTTGTTCACCTTGTACACTGATGAGTGCAGAAGTGTCTATCCAGGCAAATTATTAAATTTTCTGATGACACTGCTATTTTATCACTACTTCAAAAGACTCATGATCTGTCAAGCTATTTTATAGAAATTAAGAGGTTTGTCAGTTGGTGTGATTACAATTATCTCATTTTGAATACTGATAAAACAAAGGAGATGGTGTTTGACCCTCGGGGAGCTGGTGACCACTGGCCTGTGGTCATCCACAACCACACTATAACACAGGTTAGTTCCTATAAATACGTATTTGGGAGTATTTATTGACAATTCATTAACCTGGAGCACACATATTGATTACCTCTGTAGCAGACTACAACAGCGGCTGCATTTCTTGCGTAGATTAAGAATACATGGTGTTGATAAAAGGATTATGTTAATATTTTACCAGGCTGTGTTGGAGAGCTGTATTAGATACAGCATTACAGCTTGGTTTGGCAACATCTCTGTGAAACTAAAGAACAGAGTGTTGCGTTTAATTCATACAGCATGGAAAATTATTGGAGTTAAAGAGTATTTATCCATGCAGATCTTACACGACCAGGCAGCCTGTAGACAAGCTCAAAAAATAATCAGTGACATGAGCCATGTACTAAACAATGAATATGTGCGGCTGCCCACAGGGAGGAGATACAGAGTCCCCAAGTGCAGGTTCAATAGATACAAGAACTCATTTATCCCGACGTCAGTAAAACTTTTAAACTCAGATAAATAGGTCAGGGACACTTATAACTCCTGTTCTTAATGACTGCTGTTATATATTTATGTATGTATGTACTTGTATTATTTATTGGGTTTTATTTCATTTATTATGTACTACAGCCATTGTGTATGTGTGGATTGTGTGGTTGCAGCACGGGTGACAAGCCCAAGACAAATTTCCCCTTGAGGGACAATAAAGCTTATCTTATCTTATCTTATCTTATGCGGTAACTCCATGCTCGTCGGTCTGGCCCCATTCTCTTCTATAAACATTGTAGTGTACACCGTTGTAGCTGCAGACCCCCCACCCAACTGTGGCCAAGTACCGGAGGTATCTGGGGCTAGCATGGTGTCACTCATCTGCATGGGTACCGACACTTGAGCGAGAACTGGTCGACATGAAAGCAAGGGTGTCCGTTAGCTCTTCGTACCATTCGCTCCCAGTGTCCATTGGGGGTGGGCGGGGTGATTTCTCTCGTGGGTTCCCCGGGTAAGGTTCAGGTTCAGGTTCAGGTTACTTTATTTGTACCCGTAGGTAGATTTGTTTTGCAGTCTGGTGACATCCATATTTACAAGCCACAAATTACATTCAACATAGACACAAACACAGGCACACATGAAGCTGACTATAAACATGATAAAAATACTCAAGGCTCCATCAATTAGGGTATAAAGACAAAGAGATGAGAGAAAAACCAGAGATAAGAGAGAAAGGTCATATTAAAAAGTTAAAAACTAGTCAAAGAGGTTAAAAACTCAAAGGTCTAAAACCCAATAAAATGTTTAGAACCCAAGTAACATCCGACAAAAATAAGTAAATATAAAATGGAGTTCATAAATAGGTACCTAAATTATGTGCAATATATTGTTACAACTTGTTCAACTCTTTGACAGCAGCAGGAACAAAGCTGTTTTTGTAGCGCTGGGTTTTACTTTTTCGGACCGCAAACCTCTGTCTTGAGGGAAGAAGCTGAAAGTTGCAGTGCAAAGGGTGGGAGTCATCATTTAAAATGGAGGTAGCCATCCTCTGTACTTGTCTGGTGTACAGGGATGTCAGGCTCAGCTGTGACTCACCAAGCAAATGACTGGACCATCTAACTACCTGATCCAAGGATTTCCTCTGTTTCAGTTTTATCTGACCAAACCATGACACTAAAGAAAAGGATAAAACAGATTCAATAAAAGCCTGATAAAACATTGTCATTATGGTTCGGTCAATTTGGAAGTGTGCAAGTTTTCTCAAGCAATGCAAATGTTGCTGACCCTTTTTGCACACCCTTTCACAGTTCTCTTCAAAGTTTAAATTACTATCAATAATCGTCCCAAGATATTTGTAGGATTGTACACATTCGGTGGTCTGGCCTTTTAGTACGGTGACTTTGTGCCTGGGATTTTTCCTCCTAAAGTCAATAATCATGTCTTTAGTTTTTGTCGTGTTCAGCTGCAGGTAGGAATCCTCACACCAGTGAACAAAATCATCAACTACTGGGCCGTGGCCACTCTCACCATCCTGGAGGAGACTGACAATAACTGAGTCATCAGCATTCTTTATAATGTGTCTGTTGTCATGTCTGCTCCGACACATGTTTGTGTACAGGATGAAGAGTAGTGGTGACAACACACACCCCTAAGGAGAGCCAGTAGAAGAGCACTTTAGGTCAGACAATGTACCATTGACCCTTACTCTCTGCGTCCTGTTGGTTAAGAAATCCAGAATCCAACCCACCAGATTATTGCTCAAATCAAATTATTGCAGGAGCCTTTCAACTAAGATATGAGGTTGGATTGTATTAAAGGCGGAGGAAAAGTCCACAAATAAAAGCCTGGCGTGTGTCCCATTAAAATCCAGATGTTTAAAAAGCATGTTAAATACTTTATTGATCCCGAGAGGGGAAATTGAGGGTCATCCACCACCTGGATGGATGAAGCAGCCACGATATGGCGCTATCCCTTAACCATTCACACACACATTCACACCTAGGGCCACTTTAGAGTCTCCAATTAACCTAACCTGCATGTTAAATAGAGTGACAGTGGCATCCTCCACTCCTCTGTGAGGCCTATAGGCAAACTGCAGAGGATCCAATGCATGCTCAGTCTGCTTTAGGACCTCAAATCTGACCAGTTTTTAGAAGCAGCTGGATCCAAGTTTCACTTAAAGTCAAGGCCATGGTGAAAGCTCTGGAGATATAGGCACTTATGTAGAATAGAATAGAATAGAATAGAATAGAATAGAATAGAATAGGCTTTATTTTCATTGTACATTATACAGTACAACAAAATTGGGGGTGCTTCACCAGGCTACTGCACAATAAAGTAGGAAAGAAGGATTAGATAAAACATGGTTACAGAACACACAATTAAACACACGACTGAAATAAAATAAAAATAAAAATGGCCCAGGTTTATTGAAATGTACACAGGTATGGTAGTGACTACATGGGTGGAACTGTGTACAGTGTACGTGAGAGTGCAGAGTGCAGACACACAATTGAACACACAATTGAATAAAATAGCCCAAGGATTATGGAAAATATACACAGTAGTGGTTTCACAGATGGGTCAGTGAACATGAAAGTGCAGAGTGCAAAGACAAGTGAGTTATTCTGAGCATATGAGCATTCAGAGGGAGGAGGGTGGGGCCTCTGACTGTTTGCAGTTTGGATGACCCAGGGGAAGAAACTATTTGTCAGTCTGGAGGTGTGGGACCTGATCGATCTGAACCATCATCCAGAGGGAAGCAGGTCAAACAGGTGGTGGATGGGATGTGAGGGGTCTCCTGTGATGGTGTTGATCCTTCTGAGACAGGAGAATCTGGAGATGTTTTCCAGGGAGGGCAGAGGGCCACCGATAATTTTTTGGGCGATGTTGATGACCCTCTGCACAGCCTTCCTGTTCTCGGCCGTGGAGCTGGTGTTCCACACATCCAGACAGTAGGTGAGCATGCTCTCCACTGAGCAGTGATAGAAGGCCAGCAGCAGCTTCTGGTCCAGGTTGTTCTTTCTCAGGACACGGAAATGCAGCCGCTGCAGGACTTTCTTGACCAGGGCCTTGGTGTTGACAGTCCAGGAAAGGTCAGAGGAGATGTGGGTGCCCAGGAACCTGAAGGCGGGGACATTTTCCACACGGTCGCCATTTATGAGGAGGGGAGGTGGTCCTGTCTGTTCTTCCTGAAGTCCAGTGTGAGTTCTTTGGTTTTTAGGACATTCAGTTTCAGGTTGTTTGCTTGGCACCACAGCAGCAGATTCTCTACCTCAGCCCTGTATGCCTTCTCATCATTGTTGGTGATGAGCCCAACCAAGGTGGTATTGTCCACGTACTTTACGATGACGGTGGTTGGGTGGGTTGGAATACAGTCAAAGGTACAGTAGAGGAGTACAGGGAGTACAGTAGAGGGCTTAGCATGCAGACCTGGGGGGAGCCAGTGCTGATAGACCAGTGTGGAGGAGTGGTGGGGCCAAGTCTGACTGTTTGTGGGCGGTTGGTGAGAAAGTTTTTTATCCAGGAGCAGGTGTGTGTGGGGTGGGGTCTGGAGGAGGTGCAGTTTGTTGATCAGGATGTCCAGCAAAGCTGTCGATTTACTGGTCAATCTACATTCCTATCCTCACTTATGGTCATGAGCTTTGGGTAATGACCGAAAGAACGAGATCGTGGATACAAGCCGTTGAAATGAGCTTTCTCCATAGGATTGCTTGACTCAACCTTAGAGATAGGGTGAAGACCTCAGTTATCCAGGAGAGGCTCAGAGTAGAACCGCTGCTCCTCCATATCGAAAAGAGCCAGTTGAGGTGGTTTGGGCATCTGATCAGGATGCCTTCTTGACACCTCCCACTTGAGGTGTTTTGGGCACGTCCAACTGGGAGGAGACCACGGGGCAGACTCAGGACTTGCTGGATAGACTACGTCTCCCAGCTGGCCTGGGAATGTCTTGGTATCCTCTTTGAAGAGCTGGAGCAGGTGGCCGGGGAGAGGGAAGTTTGGGCTTCTCTACTTGAGCTGCTGCCTCCCCGACCTGGACCTCCAGAAAAGTGGTTTAAAATGGATGGATGGATGGATGGATGTCCAGGATAATGATGTTAAAAGCTGAGCTATAGTCCACAAAGAGCATCCTCATGTAGTTCCTTGGGTTCTCCAGGTGGCTCAGCACTCTGTGGAGAGTGGTGGCGATGGCGTTTTCTGTAGACCGGCTCTCCCTGTAGGTGAACTGGTGAAGGTCGAAGGAGGGGGGAAGACAGTCCCTGATGTGCTTGGGACACCGGTTGCTCAAAACACTTTATGACTACAGACATGAGTGCTATGGATCTGTAGTCGTTCAGGCTGTCAGTTGTGGACTTTTTGGGGATGGGGATGATGGTGGAGGCCTTGAGGCAGGAGGGGACGGTGGCATGCGTCAGGGAGAGGTTGAACAGCTTGGTGAGGATTCCTGCCAGCTGGTCTGCACAGGCTTTGACCGCTGCTCCTGGGATGCCGTCTGGACCAGCAGCTCTGCGAGGGTTCACTGTTCTCAGTTGCCTCCTCACCTCGTGCACCTGTAGAGAGAGGGAGGAGGGGAGGGGAGGGGAGAAAGAGGGAGAGTGGGGAGGAGGGGAGGATGAGTTTGGGGGGAGGTGTGCTCAAACCGGGCAAAGAAGCTGTTATGCTCCTCTGCCAGAGTGAGGTTGCTGTCCGATGTTGGGGGGCCCTGGCCCCTGTAGTTGGTGAGGGCCTGGTTGCCTCGCCACATCTGTTGGGAGTTGTTGTCTGTGAGGAAGCCCTCAATCTTCCTCCTATAGGCGTTCTTAGCGAGTTTTATGCCTCTCCTCAGGTTGGCTCTGGCAGTGCTGTACAGAGAGCTGCCCTCTGTTTGAAGGCTGAATTGTGGGCTCTGATCAGAGCCTGGACTTCACTGGTCATCCAGGGTTTCCGGTTTGGAAAGACCCGGATGTGTTTGGTGACTGTCTCATTTCTTCACAGCATTTAATGTAAAAAAGGACAGACTCGGTGTCGGTCCTGGTGTTCTTAGGTGCTCCAATCAGTGCAGGCAAAGCAGTCTTGGAGCTGGAGGAGAGCATTTTCAGGTCAGGTTTTAATTGTTTGTTTGGTTGGGGGGAACTCTTCCTGAGGGGGGTGTGGGCAAGTATTGGAAGCAGAGAGAGATGGTCTGATTGTCCAAGGTGAGGGAGGGGGGTGGCTCTGTCTGTGCGCTTAATGTTGCTGTAAACATGATCCAGTGTTCTTTCCCCTCTTGTGGGACACTTAACATGTTGGTGGAATTTGGGGAGTACAGTCTTTTTAAGCATGCTTTGTTAAAGTCCCCTGCAATAATGTGGACTGCGTCGGAGTGATCGCTTTGCTGCCTGCTGACAATGTGCTGGAGCTGATTGAGTGCTAAGCTAACATTAGCGTCTGGAGGAACGTAAACAGCTGTTAAAATTACTGCCGTTAGCTCGCGGGGAAGATAAAAAGGCCTACACAGGAAGGACATGGCCTCAAAGTTCGGTGAACAATGGCTTTGAATTATTCTGCTGTTGTTATACCAAGTCTGAAGCACATAAACACAGAGCCCTCCACCCCTTCCCGTACCAGAATCAGTGTTGCGGTCGAAACGGTGCATAGTTCGGCCAGGTAATTCCACAGTGGTGTCAGGAATATGTAGGTGCAGCCATGATTTGGTCTCAATCAGAATACAACATTCCCAGATGTAGTGATTGTAGGCGATCTCTGATCGCAGCTCATCCATTTTGTTGACGAGGGATCTAGCATTGGTGAGAAAAATTGAAGGTAATGATGGTTTGGTGCATAGTTTGCGCAGTTGGGCACGGAAGCCAGCCCTGCAGCCTCGTTTCTGCTTTGTCTCCTGTCAGCTATGCCATTTGCAGGGCCCGATAATGAACCACGGGGCGCCCGGAGGTCAGGCAGTCTCCTCAGGGATGTGGTGGTGATTACTGGAATGAGTGCTGGAGATGTCGGAGGTAAGTTGACAACCGATGCCTAGACGTTCCTGGAGACTGTAGGTACTTTGTCCGTCACAGAAGGAGCATAGAAAAAAGCAGAAAAAAACACAAAAACGAGCGCAGTAGTCCGGAGCATCTAGCTGCTGCATGTGAACGTGCCGTCGCCATCTTACTTTCTGTGTATCTATGTACACAGAAATTGCTACACCTTCTAGGCAGTTACCTTGATCTTCTCGTACATATGATCCTCAAATGGGTCTACATCCAGGTTGTCACATCTGTTAGGCTGGAATGAGCTGCTCCATCACTGATAGTCTGGTTTTATATAAGTGTGTGTGTGTGTGCCATCAGTATTTGGTTTCTTACTATAATGCTAATCAAAACTTGAAATCATCTCTCCCAATAGACATAATTACACTGCGAACAGCTGTCAAGGTGAACCACTCTTTCCCCAGTGCAACTAATGTTCTGTTCAAGATCCTGGAGTCGGATGACAATGATTCCTTTGACGTGGTGAGGCAGGTCATCAATGGCATGGTGGCAGGTGAGGGGAGCTGACTTAATTTTATTATGGCAGTCAGCTGCAAGAATGAGATATTGACATTGTTGTATTTACTTGCCGTCCCATTCAGGTGTTGTCCAGCAGTTGAAACATATCCCTGGCCCCAAGACCATTAAGTTGAAGGTGCTCATGAAATATGTCAATCAACGCAATACTCACAGTCATCACCGTCGTCCTCACTTTCCAGGGATTACTCCTCATCAACACCTTATCATCCTCTACACTGACATAGCTCAGTACCCATTTTGAGCTCATCAACCACTGAAAAGTTCAGGGGTGTGCAGTATATTGATATTTCTTTACATGGTCTAAGACCTCTGCAAAACATTGACCCCGGTTACATGGTCACAATAAACCGATTACTGGGAATAAACTGACAATAGCAATAATCACTTTTGTCATGTTTACATGCACTGAATAAACTGATTATTGGAGGATAAACCACTTGAGTTAATGACCCTGATTACATGGCTTTAATCAGATTATTCTGTTTACGTAAATGGTCACTTGAATAATCAAATAACTCCAGTAATCCAATCATAACCAGTTTATTTGTGTACATGTAAACGCGGTCACTGTTGATTCCTGTAAAATTATTTAGAGACAAAAGCATTATCTTCCAAGTAACATATTTAACCCTCAGCTAACTCTATAATTTTGCTTCTAAGTTAAATGAATTTGTCTGTAGACCATGCCCGGATGAAGGTTCTCTCAATGCAAATGCATCTCTGCATTGATTTGAAGCAGTAAAATAAGTAAAATTATTGCAAGTATTCAGTGATTTTGAAATTTCTTCCCAAAGTTTGCTGTATTAAAAGGAAACTATTATAAATGCAGTTACACCAGAGTCATTTGCAAAAAATAACTGTCAATCCTCTTCATACGGTAGTGAAAATTTACCTCCCAAAGATGTGCACTGCTGCATAATATTTCCTGTCAAGACAAAAGTGCTGCTCAAGTTAAAAACAAAGCAGTTTTCATTCAAACAAATGACAAATATTGTATGCAAATGAAAGTTAATAGCAATGCTCCGGATAGACAGACCACTGCACTTATATACCATCCATCCATCCATCCATCCTCTACCACTTTTCCGGAGGTCTGGGTCATGGAAGCAGTAGTTCAACCAGAGAAGCCCAGACTTCCCCTCTCCTCAGACACCTGCTCCAGCTCTTCTGAGAGGATGCCAAGGCGTTCCCAGGCCAGCTAGGAGACATAGTCTTTCCAGCGTGTCCTTGGGCCTACCCCGGGGTCTCCTCCCAGTGCGACATTCCCAAAACACCTGAAATTGGAGGCATCCAGGAGGCATCCAGATCAGATGCCCAAACACATGCTGGTTAGGTTAATTGGAGACTCTAAAGTGGCCCTAGGTGTGAATGTGTGTGTGAATGGTTAAGGGATAGCGCCGTACCGTGGCTGCTTCATCCGTCCAGGTGGATGCCCTCAATTTCCCCTCTGGGGATCAATAAAGTATACAAAATCAAAAAAAAAAACCACTTCAACACACACACACACACACATACAGTATACTGTATATATGTATGTGTCGGGGTAATAATTATTTGATCCCCAAGCAAAACATGACTTAGTACTTGGTGGCGAAACTCTTGTTGGCAACCACAGACGTCAGACGTTTCTTGTAGTTGGTCACCAGGACTGTGCACATCTCAGGAGGGATTTTGGTCCACTCCTCTTTACAGATACTCTCCAAATCCTGAAGATTTTGAGGCTGTTGCTTGGCAACTCGAAGTTTCAGCTCAACTCCACAGATTTTCTATGGGATTAAGGTCTGGCTAGGCCCTCGAGGACCTTAATGTGCTTCTTCTTGAGCCATTCCTTTGTTGCCTTAGCTGTATGTTTTGGGTCATTGTCATACTGGAAGACCCATCCGTGACACATTATCAGTGTTCTGGCTGAGGCCAGGAGGTTCTCATCCAAGATTCTATGGTACATGGCTTTGTTCATCGGCCCCTCAATGTAGTGAAGTCTTCCTGTACCCTTAGCAGAGAACAGCCCCAAAGCAGAATGTTTCCACCTCCATGTTTGACAGTGAGGATGGTGTTCTTATGGTCATAGTCAGCATTTCTCTGCTACCAAACACAGCAAGGCGAGTTGATGCCAAAGAGCTCAATTTTGGTCTCATCTGACCACATCATATTCTCCCAAACCTTCTCTGAAGCATTCAGGGCTTCACTGACAAACTTCAGACAAGCCTGTACATGTGCCTTCTTGAGCAGAGGGACCTTGTGAGCACTGCAGGGACCACTGCAAGGTGGTGGAGGATGTTGGAACAATGTAAAATGCTTTGCACATTTAAGAAACATATTTTTAAATTATGATTTTATGACCGAGAGGTCTTTTATTTTAAGAGAGTAGGTTTTCTGTTCCATTCTGCACTCGTATCTTAAGCTCACTTTGTAATTTAATGATGAATGTGGCATGTGTGGAAGCTAATAGATAAGTTTACATTTATTTAAATAGTAAGTTTAAAGCATATTTTATTCAGATATTTTCTACTGTGAATGTGCTCTTCAGTACATGTACAGAATATTAGAATATGGAATAAACTCAACATTCTGTAAACATATTAGTTGTAAATTTTAAAAAGGGACTTTTTCTGTGATTCGATACTGTAGACAGCAGTGCTTATAATTGCTGTTTTTTCAGTTTGCATACTGACAACAGCTGTAAAAGAAAGAAAAACATCACTGCTGAACTAATATTTGTTAGGGTGAAATGAATCTTAACATTCGGCTGTCACCTCTTGGTTCCATGTAGAATATCTAACAAACCTATAATGTAATAAAAAGATGGTTGATTTTGGCGCCACGAGACGGCTTTTGTTGTGATGTGGTGCATTATAAATAAAGCTGAATTGAACTGAATTGAAATTGCAGGATCTCAACGCATTATGGCAAAGTGGTTACCAATGGTTTTCTTGGTGACTGTGGTTCCAACTCCCTTGAGATCATTAACAAGCTCCTCCTGTGTAATTCTGGGCTGATCCCTCGCCTTTCTCAGAATCATTTGATTTTTATTCCCTATTATATTGCTGTTGTTGTTTTTATCTACACCATTCATAGCCAGAGTAACGAAATTTCATTCTGATGAGCACTGTATGGTGTAAAATCTGAATGACAAATAAAGTCTGTCTAAGTCTATCATCCTTACCCCACGAGGTGTGATATTGCATGGAGTTCCAGAGGGAGGGCAATTGACTGTTATCTTGTATTTCTTCCACTTTTGAATTATCGAACCAACAGCGGTCTCTTTCTCACCAAGCTTCTTGCCGATGGTCTTGTAGCCCATTCCAGCCTTGTGCTGGTCTACAATCTTGTCTCTGACATCCTTTGACAGCTCTTTGGTCTTGCCCATGGTGGTGGAGAGGTTTGAATTGAAGAGAATGATTCTGTGACGGGAGTCTTTTATGCACATAACGGGTTGAGATTAGGAGTAGTTTCCTAAAGGGACAGGACTAATTTATGTGCCTCATGGATGCATAACCGGTCTGTGTGGGTCAGAATTCTTGCTGGTTGGTAGGGGATCAAATACTTATTTCCCTCGATCAAATGCAAATTAATTTATAACACTTATTTGACATTTCTTTCTGGATTTTTTTTGTTGTTGTTGATTTTCTGTCTCTCTGTTGAAATAAACCTACCATAAAAGTTATGGACTGTTCATTTCTTTGTAAGGGGGTAAACTTATAAATTCAGCAGGGGATCAAATAATTATTTCCCCATTGTGTTGTGACTATATATACAAGAGGGGGCTGAAAAGTTCATAGTGGTCAAATTTGACCATATGTGGTTTATTTTTCAACATAGTCTCCCCTTTGGTCCACACACTTCTTCCATCGGTGTTGCAGTGCTTGGATCCCTGTAGTTGAAAAATAAACCACATTTTGTCAAATTTGACCACTATGAATTTTTAAGCCTATGAACTTTTCAGCCCCCCCTCATACATATACTGTATATATACAGTATATACTGTATATATATATATACACACACACACACACAGTGGGGCAAAAAAGAATTTAGTCAGCCACCAATTGTGCAAGTTCTCCCACTTAAAAGATGAGAGAGGTCTCCAATTTTCATCATAGGTATACCTCAACTATGACAGACAAAATGAAAAAAAATAATCCAGAAAATCACATTGTCTGATGTTTAAAGAATTTATTTGCAAATTATGGTGGAAAATAAGTATTTGGTCACCTACAAACAAGCAAGATTTCTGGCTCTCACAGACCTGTAACAACTTCTTTAAGAGGCTCCTCTGTCCTCCACTCGTTACCTGTATTAATGGCACCTGTTTGAACTCGTTATCAGTATAAAAGACACCTGTCTACAACCTCAAACAGTCAGACTCCAAACTCCACTATAGCCAAGACCAAAGAGCTGTCAAAGGACACCAGAAACAAAATTGTAGACCTGCACCAGGCTGGGAAGACTGAATCTGCAATAGGTAAGCAGCTTGGTGTGAAGAAATCAACTGTGGGAGCAATTATTAGAAAATGGAAGACATACAAGACCACTGATAATCTCCCTCGATCTGGGGCTCCACGCAAGATCTCACCCCGTGGGGTCAAAATGATCACGAGAACGGTGAGCAAAAATCCCAGAACCACACAGGGGGACCTAGTGAATGACCTGCAGAGAGCTGGGACCAAAGTAACAAAGGCTACCATCAGTAACACACTACGCCGCCAGGGACTCAAATCCTGCAGTGCCAGACGTGTCCCCCTGCTTAAGCCAGTACATGTCCAGGCCCGTCTGAAGTTTGCTAGAGAGCATTTGGATGATCCAGAAGAGGACTGGGAGAATGTCATATGGTCAGATGAAACCAAAATAGAACTTTTTGGTAAAAACTCAACTTGTCGTGTTTGGAGGAGAAAGAATGCTGAGTTGCATCAATTCAATTCAATTCAATTCAATTCAATTCAACTTTATTTATATAGCGCCATTTCACAACAACAGTCATCTCATAGCACTATCAACTGTAGGGGGGAACCCCCACAGTTGCAGAAAGACCCCAGCAATCAGGTGATCCCCTGTGAGCAAGCACTTGGCGACGGTGGAGAGGAAAAACTCCCTTTTAACAGGAAGAAACCTCCAGCAGAACCAGGCTCAGGGAGGGGCAGTCATCTGCTGCGACTGGCTGGGGGGTGAGGGGACAGAGAAGATGAAAAGAACAGACATGTAGAGAGCAAATAGCACGATGGGGACTCAATCTATGGGAGAGAACAAACAAATGTTAATGACCAGCAAAAAAAAATATTTCATAGAGAGTGAGGAAAGGAGTGAGGCCCAGTGCATTACTGGAGGTCCCCCGGCTGACTAAACCTATTAGCAGCATAACTAGGGGAGGGTTCAGAAACACATGATCCCTCCCTAATTGTAGGCTATATCAAAAAGGTAGGTTTTAACCCTAATCTTAAAAACAGAGATCGAGTCTGACTCCCGAATCCAGATTGGCAGCTGATTCCACAGGAGAGGAGCTTGATAACTGAAGGCTCTGCCTCCCATTGTACTTTTGGAGATTCTAGGTATTACAAGTAGTCCTGCATTTTGGGAGCGTAGTGCTCTGTTAGGATAATACGGTAGTATCAGATCTTTTAAATAAAAAGGAGCCTGATTGTTTAGAGCTTTGTAAGTAAGAAGAAGGATTTTAAACTTAATTCTAAACTCTATGGGAAGCCAATGAAGGGAGGCCAGAACCGGAGAGATATGATCTCTCTTTCTAGTACCTGTTAAAACTCTTGCTGCAGCATTTTGGATCAGCTGAAGACTTTTTAAAGATGTTTTAGGACAACCTGATAATAAAGAATTACAATAATCTAATCTCGAGCTAACAAAAGCGTGGATCAGTTTCTCAGCATCACTCTGAGACAAGATGCTCCTAATCTTGGCAATATTAGCAAATGATAGAAGGCAGTCTTAGAAACAAATTTAATATGTGAATTGAAGGACAAATCCTGATCAAAAATAACTCCAAGGTTCCTCACAGAGCTATTAAGAGAAAGAGTAACTGCATCCAAACTGAAAGTTTGATTTGGAAAGGAATTTCTAAGGTTTTTTGGACCAACAAGAATGACTTCAGTCTTATCTGAATTTAATAGCAGGAAATTACAAGTCATCCAAGCTTTGATTTCCTTAAGACAGGCTTCTAACTTGGCTAATTGATTACTATCATCTGGCTTCACTGACAGGTATAATTGTGTGTCATCTGCATAACAATGAAAATGTATACAGTGCTTTCTAATAATGTTGCCTAACGGAAGCATATATAAACTAAAAAGAGTAGGGCCTAGCACAGATCCCTGTGGAACTCCATGACTAAGCTTTGAGTTGAAAGAAAACTCATTATTTACATGAACGAACTGGAACCTATCAGATAAATAAGATCTAAACCACTGCAACGAAGTTCCATTAAGTCCAACATAGTGTTCTAATCTATCAAGTAGAATATTATGATCGATAGTATCAAAAGCTGCACTAAGGTCTAAAAGGACAAGTACAGAAACAAGTCCATTATCAGATGCAATGAGGAGGTCGTTAGTGACCTTCGCTAAGGCTGTTTCAGTACTATGATGGATTCTAAACCCAGATTGAAACTCTTCAAGTAAACCATTTCCCTGCAGGTGGTCGAATAATTGCGTAGCAACAACTCTTTCTAAGATTTTTGAAATGAAAGGGAGATTAGAGATTGGTCTATAGTTAGCTAAAGCTCCTGGATCTAGCGTTGGCTTTTTGAGTAAGGGTTTAATTACAGCTGTTTTAAAAGCCTGCGGTACATGGCCTAAAGTTAATGAAGAATTGATTATATGAAGAATAAAGCTACCAATAAGTGGAAAGACTTCTTTAAATAACCTAGTAGGAATAGGGTCTAAAAGACAAGTTGAAGGTTTGGATGAGGAAACTATTTTGTCTAACTCACAAAGGTCAATTGGAGTAAACTCATCGAGACAGACATCAAAAGAAGGAGTTGTAGTAGTTACAGTATTTAAGTTAACTGTGGGAAGAATCTGATTGATTTTATCTCTGATGGATGAAATTTTATTATTGAAAAAGTTCATAAAGTCCTGACTAGTAAGCTCTAAGGGAATGCTAGGATTGACAGAGTCCTGACTCTTTGTCAACCTGGCTACAGTACTGAAAAGAAACCTGGGATTATTCTTGTTCTCTTCTATTAATGCAGAGTAATAACTTGTTCTAGCTTTTCTAAGAGATTTTTTATAAATTAAAAGATGATTTCTCCAAGCTAAATAGATTTCATCTAAATTAGTAGAGCGCCATTTTCTTTCTAATTGACGAGTCTTCTGTTTTAAGCTACGAGTTTCTGTGTTGAACCAAGGAGTTAGAAATCTCTGATTAGACTTTTTCTTTTTTAAGGGGGCCACCAAGTCTAGAGCCTGATGCAGAGAAGCTGAAACACTATCCACCATGTTATCAATTACAGAAGGAGCAAGCTGTCTATAGCTTATTTCCGTTGTGTTGACACATGGCATAGAGGAAACAATCTGCATAAATTTGGAAACAGCATCATCTGAGAGGCATCTACTGTAATAATAGTTTTCTTTAGGAGCCAAATAGTCAGAAATGGTAAAATCAAAGGTTAACAGACAATGGTCTGACAGTACAGGGTTATGAGGAGACACTACAAGATTTTCTATTTCTATGCCATATGTCAGAACAAGGTCCAATGTATGGTGGAGGTAATGAGTAGAATTTCCTACTTTCTGAGAAAACCCAATTGAGTCTAATATTGAATTAAATGCCACATTAAGGCAGTCACTATCTACATCCACATGTATATTAAAGTCCCCTACTATAATTATTCTATCAGATTTCAGCACTAAATCAGCTAAGAAATCAGCAAATTCGGATAAAAATTCTGAGTAGGTTGATGGGGGACGATAAACTATGGCAAATAAAATTGGGTTTAACCTGAAATTGCTAAAGTGCCCAATACTGAGGACCAGGCCCTCAAAGGAATTATAACATGTTTTTTGCTTTACATTAACTAGTAATTTGGAATGGTAAATTGTTGCTACTCCTCCTCCACGACCAGAACTTCTGGGATTTTGACAGTTTAAATAACCAGAGGGAGTTGATTCATTTAAACCAACATAATCCTCTTGCCCTAACCAAGTCTCTGTAAGGGAAATTAAATCAATCTGATGATCAATTAACAGATCATGGACTAACAGAGACTTGGGAGTTAGAGACCTAATATTTAGTAAACCACATTTAATTTTTAAATTATGAGGAGGAACAGAGGCCAAATCATTCAGTTTAGAGGCTTTATGTTTAATTTGAGTTTTACCAATGTTTTGCTTTGTCACTTTGGGATGCTTATGCATGATATTTTTATTTATTTTGGAGGGAGCAGACAACGATTCTCTGATGGGGAAGACAGGGGCTAAGCTGAGGGGTGGCAGATGAAGAGGAGCTGCAGAGAGGCGTGTAAGACTGTGACTCTGCTTCCTGGTCCCAACTCTGAGTAGTCATGGTTTTGGAAATTTGGATAAAAAAGATGCCAGATTGTTAGATAAATGAGAAGCACCATCCAAAGTGGGATGAATGCTGTTTCGTCTCATAAGACCAGGTTTTCCCCAAAAAGAGCTCCAATTGTCAATGTAGCCCACGTCATTTTTAGGACACCACACAGACAGCCAGCGGTTCAAGGATGACGAGCGACTAAACATGTCATCACTGGTCAGATTGGGGAGGGGCCCAGAGAATACTACAGTGGCAGACATCGTTTTTGCAAAGTCACACATCGATTCTACATCAAGTTTGGTGACTTCCGACTGCCGGAGACGGATGTCATTAATGCCGGCGTGAATAACAATTGTGGAGTATTTACAGTTACTTTTAGCCAGCATTTTCAGATTTGACTCGATGTCGCCTGCTCTGGCCCCAGGAATGCATTTGACTATGACCGCTGGAGTCTCTAGGTTCACGTTTCTGACTACAGAGTCGCCAATGATCAGAGTTTTTTCCTCAGCGGGTGTGTCGCTGAGCGGGGAAAAACGATTAGAAACGTGAACAGGTTGGTGGTGAACCGGGGCTTTGCGACTAGGCTTCCTTCTCACCGTCACCCACCCAGTCTCCTCGCTGCTGAGGAGAGCCGGGGAACCGCTGACAGGGGGGCCTAAGCTAGCTAGCTCCGCTGCAGCTAATGGGCGTCCGTCGAGATTAACTGGCGCAGACGGTGTTTCAATGCAGCGGAGCCGGGATTCCAAATCAGACAACCTCGCCTCGAGCGCCTCAAAAAGACAACATTTATTACATTTACCGTTATCGCTAAAAGAGGCAGAGGTGTAGCTAAACATCTGACAGAGAGAGCACACCAGAGGAGAGGAAAGAGAGCTAGTAGCCATAGCTAATAGCTGGAGAGCAACCACACAGGCAGACAGCAAAACAGGAAGTGACGATACGTTACATTACCACAAGGAAGTGACAATCCAAAGAACGATCCAAAGAACACCATACCTACTGCGAAGCATGGGGGTGGAAACATCATGCTTTGGGGCTGTTTTTCTGCAAAGGGACCAGGACGACTGATCCGTGTAAAGGAAAGAATGAATGGGGCCATGTATCGTGAGATTTTGAGTGAAAACCTCCTTCCATCAGCAAGGGCATTGAAGATGCTGCTTCTTATATGGATGCCGAGAGAAACGCAATTTCATCTTGCCTGCACTACAGTTGTATGTACAGCAATATGACAATAAAGTTTGATTTGATTTGGTTTGATTTGAAATGTGGCTGGATCTTTCAGTATGACAATGATCCCAAACACACCACCCGGGCAACGAAGGAGTGGCTTCGTAAGAAGCATTTCAAGGTCCTGGAGTGGCCTAGCCAGTCTTCAGATCTCAACCCCATAGAAAATCTTTGGAGGGAGTTGAAAGTCCGTGTTGCTCAGTGACAGCCCCAAAACATCACTGCTCTAGAGGAGATCTACATGGAGGAATGGGCCAAAATACCAGCAACAGTGTGTGAAAACCTTGTGAAGACTTCCAGAAAACGTTTGCGTTTGACCTCTGTCATTGCCAACAAAGGGTATATAACAAAGTATTGAGATGAACTTTTGTTATTGACCAAACACTTATTTTCCACCATAATTTGCAAATAAATTATTTAAACATCAGACAATGTGATTTTCTGGATTCTTTTTCTCATTTTGTCTCTCATAGTTGAGGTATACCTATGATGAAAATTGGAGACCTGTCTCATCTTTTAAGTGGGAGAACTTGCACAATTGGTGGCTGACTAAATACTTTTTTGTCCCACTGTGTATATATATATACACTCACCGGCCACTTTATTAGGTACACCTGTCCAACTGCTCGTTAACACTTAATTTCTAATCAGCCAATCACATGGCGGCAACTCAGTGCATTTAGGCATGTAGACATGGTCAAGACAATCTCCTGCAGTTCAAACCGAGCATCAGTATGGGGAAGAAAGGTGATTTGAGTGACTTTGAACGTGGCATGGTTGTTGGTGCCAGAAGGGCTGGTCTGAGTATTTCAGAAACTGCTGATCTACTGGGATTTTCACGCACAACCATCTCTAGGGTTTACAGACAATGGTCCGAAAAAGAAAAAATATCCAGTGAGCGGCAGTTCTGTGGGCGGAAATGCCTTGTTGATGCCAGAGGTCAGAGGAGAATGGCCAGACTGGTTCGAGCTGATAGAAAGGCAACAGTGACTCAAATAACCACCCGTTACAACCAAGGTAGGCAGAAGAGCATCTCTGAACGCACAGTACGTCGAACTTTGAGGCAGATGGGCTACAGCAGCAGAAGACCACGCCGGGTGCCACTCCTTTCAGCTAAGAACAGGAAACTGAGGCTACAATTTGCACAAGCTCATCGAAATTGGACAATAGAAGATTGGAAAAACGTTGCCTGGTCTGATGAGTCTCGATTTCTGCTGCGACATTCGGATGGTAGGGTCAGAATTAGGCGTCAACAACATGAAAGCATGGATCCATCCTGCCTTGTATCAATGGTTCAGGCTGGTGGTGGTGGTGTAATGGTGTGGGGAATATTTTCTTGGCACTCTTTGGGCCCCTTGGTACCAATTGAGCATCGTCGCAACGCTACAGCCTACCTGAGTATTGTTGCTGACCATGTCCATCCCTTTATGACCACAATGTACCCAACTTCTGATGGCTACTTTCAGCAGGATAATGCGCCATGTCATAAAGCTGGAATCATCTCAGACTGGTTTCTTGAACATGACAATGAGTTCACTGTACTCAAATAGCCTCCACAGTCACCAGATCTCAATCCAATAGAGCATGTTTGGGATGTGGTGGAACGGGAGATTCGCATCATGGATGTGCAGCCGACAAATCTGCGCCAACTGTGTGATGCCATCATGTCAATATGGACCAAACTCTCTGAGGAATGCTTCCAGCACCTTGTTGAATCTATGCCACGAAGAATTGAGGCAGTTCAGAAGGCAAAAGGGGGTCCAACCTGTTACTAGCATGGTGTACCTAATAAAGTGGCCGGTGAGTGTATATATATATATATAGCGCGCGCGCACACACACACACACACACACACACACACACACACACACACACGACACAGGGAATAAGTATTGAACACGCTTGGTGAAATTCATTTAATATTTAATCGAAAAGCCTCTGTTGGTAATAACGGCTTCCAAACACCACCTGCATGGAGAAACATCCATCATCCAAAACATGTTCTTTGAAAGACAAAAGGGTTATCATTTAAGGGCGGAGTTACTTTTATAAACAGTGGATGTATGAACAACAAGGAGACTATTTTGTGTTTCGATCTGTGGGGTTAAATTATGGAATCGATTAAATACTGAGTTAAAACAATGTCCAAACATTTTGAGTTTAAAAAAAAAAAGTACAAAAAGGAAAAATTAGAAAAACACAGAGAGGAAGATGGTTCTGTTAATCACAGGGATTGGTTGGGAATATATTATATAATTAGTGGGAATTTGTTTGCTCATTATACTTTTATTTTGAATTTCTATTATTTTTAATAAGGAATTAGATTTTGAAATGAGTGTTGAGATTTGTTCATTTACTCATTGTGTTTCTATTGCTGCTGTGGCAATGTATGTATATATGTATGTACTGTATGTGTACAGTGGATATAAAAAGTCTACATACCCCTGTTCAAATGCCAGGTTTTTGTGATGTAAAAAAAGAGGCCAAGATAAATCATGTCAAAACTTTTTCCCCCATTAATGTGACCCTATAACGTGTACAACCCTATTGAAAAACAAACTGAAATCTTTTAAGGGGAAAAATAAAACAAAAAAAACCTAGAAAAGCACTCATAGAGCGCATACCTCCGCCAAGGCACCTTCTATTTGTCATGGATCACCTCCAAAATGTAATGGGTTTGTGTGTAGGCCTATAGCCACTTGTGGTGAAAATTGCATCAAAGTCTGTCCATCAGTTTTGGAGTACTGTTGCTAACACACTGTGAGAAGATAAGAGCCTTGGCTGAGGTATGCATTCTCAGATCATCACCAAAATATAATGGGTTCCTCTCTAGGCCATGAACCACCTCTGGTGAAAATTTCATCCAAATCTATCCAGTAGTTTTTGTGTAATCCTGCTGCACAAATACATACAAAGCCCTTGGTGGAGGTATGCACTCTCAGATCATCACCAAAATCTAATCATCTGTTCCCCGTGCCATTACACACCTTTCCTGAAAATTTCATCAAAATCTGTTCATAACTTTTTGAGTTATGTTGGTAACAGACAAACTCCGGTAAAAACATAACCTCCTTGGCGGAGGTAATTATATTAACGTGGTTGCATAAATATGCACACCCTCTTATAACTGGGGATGTGGCTGTGTTCAGAATTAACCAGTCACATTCAAACTCATGTTAAATGGGAGTCAGCACACACTTGCCACCATTTAAAGTGCCTCTGATTAACCCCAAATAAAGTTCAGCTGTTCTACTAGGCTTTTCCTGACATTTTTGTAGTCACATCTTACAGCACAAGCCATGATCCACAGAGGGCTTCCAAAGCATTAGAGGGATCTCATTGTTCAAAGGTATCAGTCAGGAGAGGGGTACAAAAGAATTTCCCAGGCATTAAATATACCATGGAACACAGTGAAGACAGTAATCATTAAGTGGAGAAAATATGGCACAACAGTGACATTACCAAGAACTGGACATCTCTTCAAAATTGATGAAAAGATGAGAAGAAAACTGGTCAGGGAGGCTGCCAAGAGACTGACGGCAGCATTGAAGGAGCTGCAGGAATTTCTGGCAATGCAACTCGTGGGCTGAAACAAAAGTAAAAACACGGCTGACTTCAGAGGTTACAGGACAATGTCAAAACAGGCTAGGGATAAACAGGCAAGGGAGAAGTGTGTGTTAGATGCCAACATGACTCAAGGACACCGCACAGGACACAGACTGAGATGCACATATATAGACAGGGGGGTAATCAACACAGCACAGGGCAGGTGAGAACAATTGGGTAATCAGTGACAGCAGGGAGTGGCTACAGGCACAGAAAACACAAGGGACTGAGCCAAAAGGTAAACAGGACTGGAGAGTACACCAAAGACATGAACACATGACCAAGGAGTACACAACCATGACAAATAATGATAGTAATAATAAACAGAGAATCGTACAAAACTAACCTCAAACCCCAGACCAGAATAGAGAACTTGACTATGATAATAAATAACAACAAATACAGAGGTTTCTAAAATGACAACTGAACTGATGCAGGGGAAACACAGAATAACATAAACAGACATAGGGGCAGATTTACTAAGGCAGTGCAAATTAACGAGTGCGCAAATTAGACAGAGCGCCTCAGGGAGTGGCCAATTTTTGCCAGTGATCTAACAACACTACAATTATGAGCACAGATGCAGACACTTCATTTCAGTAATGCCCACCCATCCATCAGGAGCATCGCAAAATTGCACGCAGGCACACCTGATGAGGAAGCACGTAATCAACAAAGGCACAGCAAGTTCGATGGAGCATAATATTTTTTTTAAGCTTTTGTTTAAGCGCAAACCCCAGTAAAATAGTTTACATTTGTTCGTCATATATCAAAGTTTTGATTTTCATTTCACATGGCAGACTCCTTTGTTTAATATGTATAAATTAAGGACTACTTATGAATAAATTTATTGACCAGTGTGTTTATTTTGTTAACACAAGAATTGTCAAGATGATCTGATGGAGACTCTGGGGTTTATTATGTGAATAACTTTGTTTTAACAAAATCTACAGGTCTCCCAGTTCATAACTTTTCATAAATATTGTCTGTGCGTTTTATCTTTTCTGAAGTCTGAAATATAATAAAATTAAACACACACGATTTCACTTATTCCTCGAACAGCCACAGCATGGACTGCTGTCATTGAGTTACGATATTGCAATGTCGGGGGACATACATGGATCTCTGCTTTGTGTCCACTCCAGGTAGGAAGGGCTATCCTATTTTATGAATTCGAATTCATTGTTTTGGAAAGCTTTTTCATTTTATTTATTTTATTTATTTATTTGACCTATATTTTACTAGGTAAAATATTTGAGAGCAATTCTCACCAGAGATGTCCTGGTGTGTCATCGTATGCACTTAATGTTTGCTTTTATTCTTGTTCTTAATCCTATTTGTGTAGAGATTTTGCCCCGAGATGTAAAGTGCGTTATAAATTAAATAAATTATTATTATTATTATTATTATTAGGCTATATATAAACAAATTCAGAAAAAAAATCGTCTTCCGGCTGATGTCCAGTTCAGCACAACACCGATCTCTGTGAGGTCGTTTCTGTTCATATTGATCTGTTCTGTCATGCCAAATCAAGTCACGTACAGGAAGAAGCTTCTGTCTCTCTGCCCACGTGCCCTCAGTTCTTGCTGGTGTCTTGGCACCAGCGATCGCTGTCATCAGGCGCAGATGAATTAAGACAAGCTTTTTTTGGACGTTAAACAACCGCAAACCTCAGTAAATCACCTTGCGCCAGTCATTTAAATACTCCCTGTTATGTCTGAGAAATAAGTAGACAGGAGTCGTGTCTTCATGCAGCCAACTGAACCTTTATTACAGAGAACTTGGGATTATATACACAGTGGGCTGTGCCTGCCTGACGTCACCCTGTGGGTGGGCACGGCATCACATACACACACATTCCATACACCACATTCCCCCCCCCCTTAGAAAAATGCGAAACCACACCTCCCAAAATTTGAACCTGATTCACACACTAAGAACATGGGGAAAATGAACAGTAATAACATGGCCTATCACATTCACACAAAGAACAACTAAAATTGAACCACGTCTCTTAAAATACATAAGATTAATCCCATATTACGCACATTCTCACTCACATGCACACCAGTATCAAATATACTGTATATCTACAGATATTAACACAAAAGATTTTGAGGTAACACCAATGTCCCTGGGCAGCCACCATTTACCACACAGCTCTGGAGGCCCCGGGCAGCCCCACGGCACATGTGCCCCTGGCCGCTGTCCGCACCCAGGGTCGAAGCCCCCCTCCCTGGCAAAGATGTCCCTTCCCGCCATTAGGCGCTTCTTCCCTCTGGGCCTGCAGTGTTGTTGTCCGGTACGCCGTCTCTCCGTGCCTGCCAGACCATTCGTGACCACCTTCCACACTGCCATCATGGCTCCAGATGCTCCGGCCCCAAGTGGCTGCACTTCAGGAAGAACCGAAGCCCATCCGTCGGTGTTGTCCGCTGCCTTGGGCACCTCGCCATAGCACCTAGCGCCCTCCTCCTGGGCGGTCCACTGCACTGTCACTGTGTTCAGCTGCGGCTGTTCCTCCTCTGGGTTCTCAGCACCGTTCTCGCCGGCAACACCCTCCGACATGGACGCCTCGTTGCTGCTCCCGGCACCCTCGCTCCAGGTGCCCTGCTGCGCCGTCTCCGCGTCCTGTGGCTGCTGCTCCTCTCCGGGGGCCCTCAGCCTGCATGGTCCCGCTCATTAGCTGTCCAGCCTCCAGCGGCGGGGTTGACTCCTGCTGCCTCTCCTCTCCACTGTCCTCGCGCACCGCGCTGTCCAACCCGTCAGCGCTGTGGTCCTGTGTCAAGCTAAGCTCCATGGCTGGCTTGCTGTCTTCAGTGACCGGGGACTCTTCCACACTTTGCCCCCGCCCCTCCTCGGTGTCCAGCTTGGCGCCCATAGCTTCGTTTTGGTACACAGTTAGCTCAACAGCTAGCCTGTCCATAGGCTCGGAATGGGCTGTTAGCCTCCCGCAGCTAACTAGCTCCGCCAATCCCGACGCCCATGGCTCCCACATCCGCAGCCACCTGGTCCTCGTCTGTTCTGCGAAGTGCACCGTCATCCGTGTGATGGCATCATCATAGCACTCTACCGTGCCCAGTGTGTCGAGGATCCTTTGGCCCTCTGTGCCAAGGTGGTAAGCCAAGAGTGCTAGCCGCCGACTCCCACCAAGCATATGGAGACCCAGCGCTCGGATATATTACTCAGAATTGGTTCTCCACTCTGGCCACAGGATCACCTGCTCCCCTGCACGCTCCAGAAACGGCATCAGTGGCAGAGGTAGCAAGCACACTCCCATTGTTCTCCTCATCGCCATTGTTATGTCTGAGAAATATGTAGACAGGAGTCGTGTCTTCATGCAGCCAACTGAACCTTTATTACAGAGAACTTGGGATTATATACACAGTGGGCTGTGCCCACCTCACATCACCCTGTGGGTGGGCACGGCATCACATACACACACATTCCATACACCACACTCCCCTCCCTCAAATTTGTGTGTTGACATGACAATTCCCACAGGTACATATGCAATGAGGCCAAGCACAAAATTAACATAGTCCACTCCTTTCCACCGCTAATTTTGCCCTGCGCCCTTTAGTAAATCTCGACAGTAGTTTTTTAATGCCAAAATGGGCTTTTGTGATGGCACAGCACATTAATAAATCTGTCCCTTAAAGTGGGAACATGGTCCCCAACCCATGCTCGGACCCTGACATTTGGCCATAATTCCAAAAAGTATATTTGGCACAAACATAACACTGCTCATCACTAAAAGAACACCATACCTACAGTGAAGCATGGTGGTGGCAGCATCATGCTTTGGGGCTGTTTTTCTTCAGCTGGGACTGGGGCCTTAGTCAAGGTGGAGGGAATTATGAACAGTTCCAAATACCAGTCATTGTTGGCACAAAACCTTCAGGCTTCTGCTGGAAAGCTGAAGATGAAGAGGAACTTCATCTTTCAGCACGATAATGACCCAAAGCATACATCCAAATCAACAAAAGAATGGCTTCACCAGAAGAAGATTAAGGTTTAGGAATAGCCCAGCCAGAGTCCATACCTGAATCCGATCGAACATCTGAGGGGTGATCTGAAGAGGGCTGTGCACAGGAGATGCCCTAGCAATCTAACAGATTTGGAGCATTTTTGCAAAGAAGAGTGGGCAAATATTGCCACATTAAGATATGCCATGCTGATAGACTCCTACCCAAAAAGACTGAGTGCTGTAATAAAAGCCAAAGGTGTGGCAGCAAAGTATTAGTTTAAGGGTGTGCATATTTAGGCAACCAAGTTATTGTAAGTTTTTTTTTTTTTTTCCCCCTTAAAAGATTTCAGTTTGTTTTTCAGTTGGGTTGTACAAGTTATAGGTCACATTATTCATCCATCCATCCATCCATCCATCTTCTACCACTTATCTGAGGATTTGGGTCACGGAGGCATCAGTCCAGGCAGAGGAGCCTGGACTTCTGCCCAGTTCACATAGCACCATGATTTCCATGATCCCTCCTGCAGGTGGTGAGACCACTGGAGGATGGACCCATGTGCCCCCTTTAGATACACTGGGTCCTTGATGTAACGTTTTTCATGGAGAGCCACTGGACTGCTCTTAGTCTGGTCCTTTACTCGAGACCCTACCAGGGGCAAGTTGCCCCCAACAACATAGTCCCTGGGATCATTTAGGCACTCAAACCCCTCCACCACGATAAGGTGACAATCCATGGAGAGGAGGTCACATTAATGGTGGAAAAAGTTTTGAAATGATTTATCTTGGTCTCATTTTTTACATCACAAAATCTTGGCATTTGAACAGGGGTGTGTAGACTTTTGATATCCACTGTATATGTGCATCAAGGTATATAGGTATGTTAATTAGTTAAGGCTGGAATAGGAATGGAGTTTTCCTGTTCCTTTTCGGACAGCATTGAAAACAGTTTTTTTTTTTTTTTTTAATTTTGTTTTTTGTTTTATTCAAAATAAACGGTATCAATCAGTCAAATCAATCAAAACTAGGCGCAGACATTGCTCAGGAGTGATTTTATCCCATTCTTCCTCACAAAGTGTCTTCAAATCTTGAAGGTTTCTGTAATATTCTTAGAGATTATACACAGCTTGATTTATTATTACAGCATTTGAACTACCTCACGGTTACAAGCTATTCCACTGGTTGTTTAATATGCTTTGCTGTGATTGGATGATACACATGCAATGTTCAGTGTGTGAAGTTAACCTTCCTGAAAAAACAGTCATCTCTCTTTTGCCTCACTGCGACAACACTGGCTAACATTATAGCTCCAGGGGGGGTAAGTGCTCCGGGGGAAGCTGTCTGCCCCGCTGGAACGGCTCCAGCGGGCTATTTACGTGACACAGGTAATTGGAGAATGCTGTGTCTCACTAATCTCTCTATCGAAGATATTGAAGATTTGTTTATCTTCGTAATATTGGTGATCGGGATCTTTCTGATTGGGACTGGAATTGTCCTGGTTTACTGCAAATTGCTGAAGATGGATTCAACCTATCAAAATGCTGGCCAGGCGAGGTGCATCCATCAAATTGAAAAACTGGAGAAGACCCTGATAGCGACTACTGGAGAACTGTCTCGTAAGGTGGATTACATCATGATTTCGCTTAGGTCTTTCCACGACGGATTTAAAGCCCCGCAATGAAGGATTAAGTACTGAATCTACAGAAGAAATATAAGCCTTCTCTGTGATCAGTCCTATTTGGCTCATTCCCCATGAAAATTCCTCCTGGCTGTCTGCAAACTGTGTTTTCAAAATCATCGAGCACAAGGCCTTGGACAGCCAGCTGCACAGCGCCAGATAAGGACTGGGCGCCAGCCAGACAAAACATCTCTGCCAAGTGTCCTTGGTGTCTCTCTTATTATCATTAACACTGCTCAACACCGCACACACACTGATCCATGAACTGAATAAAGATATACACTGCTCTCTTGTGTCTCGTGAATCCTGTGTAGCGAATGTATGTGCAGAGAGCTTTTTTTTTCCTTGATCTCCTAATATTGATTAATTATGTAACCAGTATTTTGAATCAATGATTTTTTTGCTCCTTCCTATTGTATTATCCTTATGCTACCTGTACCCTCCTGCTGATAGGCGCGTTTCAGATGCGCCGCGGCACGGAAATGCAGGTTCATTACTGTGTCAAGTCAAATTCTCTCGTATGTTATCAGTGATCTGTTAATGTACTTGGCAATAAATCTTTTTCTGATTCTGATTCTGATTCTGAAGTACCAATAGTTACTCGCACAATTCCCAGCATTCACGGTCCCGACTTTTTTGGCTACTATAACAAAACACACGGTCGAACATTTTATAACTACAAAAGGCCCGCCGGTGTTCACGCGACCTCGGTGCCTGGACGCAGCTAAACTGGCCAGAGCGTGCGAGGAGTTCGCCAACTTAGAGCAGTTGGGCATCGTCAGGCACTCCAGCAGCCCATGGGCATCCCCGCTACACATGGTGCCTAAAGCCGACGGGTCATGGCGACCGTGTAGCTATTTATGGTGCTTGAACAATGCCACGGAACATGATTGCTATCCTATTCTGCACATCCAGGATTTTTCCATGCATCTGGCCGGGGCATGTGTTTTTTCAAAAGTGGATCTGGTCCACAGATACTATCAGGTCCTGGTGCGTGCGGAAGATGAAAACAGCGGTAATAACTCCTTTTGGCCTTTTCAAGTTTTTATGCATGCCATTCGCATTAAAAGGCACAGCGCAGACTTTCCAGAGGATGATGGACGCAGTGCTTCGCAACTTGTCCTTCATTTTTGTCTACTTAGATGATATTCTGGTGGCTAGCGCGTCTGAGGAATAGCACATCGCCCATCTCAAGACAGTTTTCCAGAGGTTGGAAGCACACGGGCTGATAGTTAACCCGGCGAAGTGCCACTTTGGTGTACCAGTGATTGATTTTTTTGGGCCACTGCATTTCACCGGAGGGCGCGATTCCGTTATCGGAAAAGGTGCGCGCAGTGTCGGACTTCCCGCGTCCGCAGACCGTGAGCACACTACAGGAGTTTTTGGGAATGGTTAATTTTTATAACCATTTCCTTCCCCGGGTAGTCCAGCTGATACAGCCATTGTATGCTGTGCTTAAAAAAAAAAGCCCGCGGAAACCATCAACTGGACTCCCGAGCGAGTCCAGGCTTTCACAAATGCCAAAACAGCACTGGCGGATGCCGTGTTGCTAGCTCACCCGGATCCGTCTGCATGGATAGCGCTCACTATGGACGCGTCGGATGTTGCCATAGGGGCAGTGGTGGAGCAGTACGTCTCAGGTTCATGGCAGCTGCTCGCATTTTTCAGTTGAAAACGAACACAAATACAGCACGTTCAACAGTGAACTGCTGGCCGTCCACTTGGCAATGCGCCATTTCCAGTTTTGGCTAGAGGGGCGCAAGTTCACTGCGTTCGTGGACCATAAGCCGCTGACGTACACGATGCCCACAGTCTCGGAACCGTGGTCGGCCCAGCAGCAATGGCATTTGGCCGCGATTTAGGAGTTTACTACCGACATTCAACATGTTGCCGGTAAGCTCAACATCGTGCCCGATTTCCTGTCACGCACGTTAGTCTCCCCAGTGTAGCAATATTTAATAAAATGTAGTGTAGTAAGGTACAAGAATTTTTTATTTTATTTAGAAGTGGATGTGCGTGGGAGACAGAGTTAAACAGTCACCACAACACTTACTAAATGAAATAGAAAAGCACTCGTAAAAGGGGCACCAGTTCTAAAAGAACAAATTATTGATTAATTAATTTCTGTACTTTCAATAACTTAATGAATCAGTCTCAAAAATTAGTGAGTCCTTTACTGCCGTGACCAGGAAAGCATATATGCAAAGGAAAACCCTTCAACTTCTCTCGTTTACAAGATTATTAAATGAAACTCATTCAGGTTAAATGACATTACTTTCAAATGACTGATCAACAGGTGTCAAATATCACATCAGCTGTTAATGGATTACTGAGCATAAAGTCTATAGTTAAACCTTTGTGGAACCAAGAGGAAACCAGATTTTATATTTCAATTGTAATGCAAAGGAAGCCTGAGGTAACTTAACAAATCAGAATGCAATTTTATGGGGAAAAATTACATAAGCTGATTATCTGAAGCAAGAGGAGCTTCTGAATTAATCTACAAAATTGAAAGGAGGTTACTGAAAAAAAAAAAAAAGAATTTTCCTTCAGTTTATAGCTGTGTCCTATGGCTGAGGGACTAACTGTACCATGAAGTATTGGTTATGTTCAATTATAATTGATATTTAGGACATCTCGTTTAGACCCAGCAGATAAGAAAGTGGGAGTCTCACTTACGAACAGCTGTAGTTCCAGGTATTCAGTGGTGGTCGGCCGATTTCAGTGGCAATCACAAAGCCAGTACAATGGCAAGCAGGGGAAAGCGACGGGGAAGTCGTCTTTCAGGTCGTTCACAGCTGTGAGAAGCATAGACTCAGCTGCGGGCTCCAGGAGCATGCGGCACGTAGCCAGCAGCAGGATGAATGGGGCTCCTAGAGCAGACGTGACATCTTTTGGCAACCAGTCCAAATTTAGGATGTCCCCGGCACACAGGACAACCCAAAGGCTGAAGGAAAATGTATTTAGTCAGTTTCATCCACCAACTCCTGGTTTCTTAACTTGTCATACGTGGGTGAGGCAGGGAAAGAAGGTTCAAAAATCTCTATCAGTTCACTTTAAAGGCAGGAAAATTAAGAGTCCACTTTAACGGCAAGAAAAGTCAAAAAGTCTAGGAAAAACATTTAAATGGGATAAGAATGGCTTCTGAGGTGAGGAAGGAAAAAAGTTGAGAGTTTGACCCTCATTTAAAGGCGAGCTCACAGAAAAAAGGATGGTTTCCCCTCAGTTGCCAGATAAATAGGCAAAAGCTAATCAAAAGGCGATTAAAGAAACTAGCACAGGACTTGACAAGGTTCAGACACACAGAACATACAGAACTCTTAGACAAAAACAAACTAAAGACTCGAAAATCGGGGCGGCTCTGTTTGCATTTAACTGAAGCACACTGCTGGGTCATAAACATGTGACCGGCAGCAAGACGGACCAATTATCTTCCATAAAGAGGAGTTTGAATGGGCTTTTGTCCAATGAGAGAACAGTTCTTTGTCTGTGAACAGCCAATTAAATGCAGGGGCATTATCCAACAGAGAGGCAGCCTGGGGGATTGGTTAGAAATAGTTGACTCACGAGTTTCAGAAAACATTTATTCAGTTCCTATGAAATTCATTCATCAACTTCTGTGTGGACAACACCATACCCACCAAGATCATACGGTGTTGCTCGAACTACAAACTCTGGATCAACCCTGAGATAAAATCACTACTGAAAGAGAAGAAGAGGATCTTCAGGTTGAGGAACAGGGAGATGCTGAAGTTCGTACAGAGGGAGCTAAGGAGGAAGATCAAAGAAGGCTAGGACAGCTTCAGGAAGAAGATGGAGGACAAGCTGCAACAGAGTGACATCGGTGGGGTCTGGAGAAACCTCAAAACCATTTCTGGGCTCCAGAATACCTCCTCTCAGGCCACTGGGGGCAGGGAGTGGGTGAACAATCTGAACCTGTATTTTTTAATAGGTTTGACCAACCACCCTCCCCTCCGCCTGCACAACAGCCACTGCTGCCTCTACCGTCATCGAGACCTGCTGTCAACCCCCCCCCTCCACCAACACCCCCCACTCCCAGCACACAGCCCCCCAGCCCCAACCTGACCCTCACTAAGACCCAGGTGAGGGCGGAGCTGT